>JAREIK010003076.1:0-547500 GCA_029783825.1 Sapria himalayana | reverse complement strand
TTATCTCCCTCACAATTCAATAGTTATTTAGAATTGTTAATAGTAAATCTTAAAAATAACATGAAGAAGGGAATGATAGGAACATTTAGACAACCAAACAATACACCATTGGTGAGCTGTCTAGCATATACAGATGATGTAGTGATTTTTACCAATGGAGGGGGTAGATCGCTACATAATCTGATGAATCTATTGAAATGCATGGAAGAAGAAACATGACAGAAGCTAAACAAAGGAAAATGCCAATACATGATAGCTTCGAAATCCTCGAAAGCATTAACTCATAGAATTAAAAATATAATAGGTTTTTTCTCATAATAAAGGAGAAATAATGTATTTGGACTGTCCAGTTTATGAGGGTAGATTAAAGATAGAATATTTAGATTTTTTAATGGAAAATTTAAAAAGGAAAATATCTGGGTGGAAGGATGAGCTGCTATGTATGGGGGGAGGATAACATTAATAGTGCATGTTCTATAAAGCTCTTTAATGCATAACTTAATGATTATTCAACCCCCTATAATATTTATTAAAAAATAGAAAAAGAGTTAGCTAATTTTTTATGGATCAAAAAAGAATGTAAATATAAAAAACACTGAAAACAATGGAAAGATTTATGCTTTCCGATGCAAGAAGCTGGATTGAGATTTATCATTCTCAATGAATTTGCTAAAGCATGGGCAAGTAAAAGATGGTAGAGGCTTAAAGAAAATGAAAGCTTATGATCAGAATTTATGCGAGCAAAGTATTGCATAAATGATGACATGAATAAAGAAAAAAATAGAAGCAAAAGATCACAAATTTGGGTACAAATGCTTAAACAAATAGATTTAGTTAAAAAAATATTCTAAACTCACTATGAAAGGATGGAGATGGATGTTGAATTCTGAAGGAATATTTTCTCTCAAATCAATTAAAAATGTAATAAGAGAGAAAAGAGAAGAACAAATATTATTTAAATGGGCCTGAGATAATGATAATGCAAAAAAAAATTAAAACTTTTATGTGGAAAGTGTTATCAAATATCATACCAATAAATATTAATTTAAAAAAGAAAGAAATTCAGTTAGAATCCTGATGCGACTGTTGTGAAAATGAGGCTGAATCTATGGATCACCTATTATCACAGGGAAAGGTTGCAGCGGAAATATGGAGGAGATTAAGATTAGAAATACAAATAAAATATGAACATCTCACTTTAAAGGGGAGACTTTTAAAATGGATAAATTTACATGCCTCAAACCTAGCCAAGAAATGGATCAAAAACAACGTTCCGCTAATTGCAATGTGGTGTATTTGGAAGGCCAGAAATAAAAGTAGGTTTGAGGAACATAAGATGATAATAGAGAATATCTGGAGAGAAATTAAAGAGGAAATGATGAGAATTTCAGAATCGAATCCTCTTAAATTACTAGGAATGAAGCTAGAAAAATATATACTGAAGTTTTGGAATTTAAAGGTAAAACAAACTCATTTTAAGACATTAGGAATAATATGCGAAAACCCATCAAAAAAAAAGGCTAGCATTAAATACAGATGGTAGCTTTGATAGAGACATGGGAGCAGCAGAAGGGAGTGGTGCTATAAGAATTCTGAAGGGAACTTGGTTCTAGCTTACACAATAAAATATCAAGCTTCATCTGTACTTCATGCTGAGATACTAGCACTATGAGATGGGTTAAAATATGTATAAAAAATAAACTAAGTAGGATAGATATTCAAATAAATTCAAAAATAGTGGTAGGCTTAATTAATAAAAAGTCAGTAATGTGGAGATATGAAGAGGAAATAGAAGAAATATTGTAGATAATTAACTCATTAAATGCTACCATAAAACATATATTTTGAGAATCCAATGCCTTAGCAGATAGGCTAGCTAAGGAAGGATGAATTAGAGGTTACCAAGATTATTGGGAAGGAAGTTTACCTGATAAATATGGAGGTATTGTAATGTTGGATAGCAAAGAATTGCCTTATTTTAGAAGAATTGAAAGCATCTAAGAACTGAGAGACAATGTTAAAATTTTGGAAGGGTCTATAGCAAAGATGGACCCTTGAAAGAGGAAGTTTTGAAATGCAAAGGATGAAAGGTTTAGGTAAATAGTCATCCCGGTCCTGAGGGGTGACTACGTTTTTTTTTTCTTTTTATGTTGTTTTTCTCTATTTTTTTTCTATTTTGTTTTGTCAAGATAATAGGGACAAGCTTGTATCGGGGAAAGACAACAGTGGAAAGAGTTTCAATCTTTGCTCAGCAAAAAAGTAATACCCGACCATGATTATTGGGAGGGGGGGGTTGATCAAGTGCTAGGTTAAAAGTGTCTTGGCGTGGGCTGTATGCCTCATGTGTATTAATTACTATAGTTAAAGCCTCGAATGGTAATGGTGTAGATGTTAGGGAGAGGTAGCAAGAAGAGCCTAGACATGGGATAGAAAAGATAGGGGTAGCAGGTATATTAAATGTATAGATGGAATGCAAGAAACTATTGTAAATAAAGTTGACATGGGAATTGGCTGCTGTAAAGAACATAAAGAGACATAGTTAAAGATAAGGCCTAACATGGCCTAACGGATAGTGACTGCCACCTCAGAAGCTCTGGAGCCAGGAAAGGAAGAAAACAGAAGATGGATATGGGTTGCCTTTTTTCCTTAGTTTTCTATTTTTCTTAGTTTATGGAATGTACTGTATAAGATGTGTTAAGGAGAGGGGGAATGGGAAAAGGGTAGAAAAAGAATATAAGAATTCAACAGCAAGAAATAATACTCAAGGAAGAGGCAAAAGAATGTGTAGATAAAGCTAATGAAGAAAGCTAATGAGGAAAACAACAAAATCAGAATTGGAGGAGCTGGTGTTCGTGGCAATTGCTTATGTTTTTTCTTTTTTTTCTTTTTTCTGCCTCACTTGTAAATCAGATTGACAATGTGTTAAGGGGGTGAGAAAGGGGAAAAGGGGTAGGAATAGAACATAAAATACATGTTGTCAGTATGCATGGTACAGAATAGAAGCTGAAAGACGATATGAAGGTATTAAAGAGGCTAAGGGCAGATAGTGAAAGAGGCTTGGGGGTAGCATAAGAGGCATCAAAGAAGTGAAAGGAAGGCACGAAAGAAGCTAAGGACACATATAAAAGGCCAACAAGTATATAATTCACAACAAACCCACAATAACATGTAGTTTACAAGGATAATTGAGTCATGTAAATGTAAGATTATGTTATCAAACCATGTATAAATGATTAGGTAGATTGATATCCGATAGGGGTATATAGGAGGTCTTTAAATGGTGTAAAGAGCAATGGATAGGAAGCAAGTAGGTTGTTAAAAATGGTATTCCTCCGCCAAAAGAGATGGTTAATATTAATAAAACAAACTTTCAAAAAAAAAGAGGGGGGGGGGGGGGGGGGGGGGGGAGAGAAGTAGTCCATATTGCAGATGACACCATAAAATCATTAAGTAGTCCATATCCCAGATGACACTATAAAATCATTGATTAGGACCTTTCAAACATATTGGAGGTTCAAAAATTATCTACCAACATTCAGTAAATTTCATAAAATTATCTTTCCTAATTTATTATAATTTTTATCTTGTGAATATAAATAATACTAAATTTATAATAATGTATATCATTAATAAATATTATTTATTTTCAAGGGACTAAGTTAGAATATCGACCAAAACCATTTAAATTATTCAAATGAATGTACCATAAAAAGGATGATTATTTGTAGACAAGGAATCATGTGATATTAATGTAAGTTTCATAATTTATATTTGCAATGTCTTATGTAAATTGTAAATTATGATATAAAAATTTGTAGAAAAATATAATTTTTGACAGATAAGAATTAATATCTAAAGTCAAGTATTTTTTTACAATTATAGATGAGTTATTATATATGAACTCTTTAAATATAATTACTCATTTCATTTTATATTAATTTTTAGTAGGGTATTTATAGTTTGATGTGCTAGTATAAATTTTATCTAAATATAATATTAATGAGTTATGCTGTATTGTAATAATTGTAGAAAACTATGAAGAATATGATTATTATTACTTCACAATTGATAGATCATTCTACAAAGACTCTAGATTTTAATATTATGCATATTTAACTTCAGGATGTTAGAGTGGAGCAGAAAAATTGACCAGTGTATGATATTGGTAACCATGAATTTACATTTTATCTCAATTTTGTTTGGAGCTCTTTATTTTCATTTTTCAATTACATATAATTTGTTTGATGAGTGGTTGCGAGGAAAGATACGGAAAATTCATGATATTTTACAAATAAAAGATGAGGAGATACAACAAAAAATATAAAGAGATACAGAAATAAATTGAAGAAATGAAAAAAAAAAGAATGAATGAATGAAAAAAGTGAAGAAAATACAACAAAAATTTTGAAGATGAAGAAATTTATATGCAAGTTCGCAAAGGCTTCATCTATTTTTTAATATTTTGAAGAAGATCCTTTTAGATCTCTGGAAGAGAATACTTATCTCGGTAAGGACTTGTTGCTATTTGTTATGTTGTGTTATTATATTTTAACAATGAAATTTATTATGGCAACTTTTTTTTGTATTCTTGTTTTTTAATATTATTAATATGTACTAGAATGACTGAACTTTAATGTTTATTGTTTGATATTATACTTTTTAGTAAATATTATGTGAATATTATTAGATGAATAATATGTAAGTACTTACTAGATTGTAGGATATATGGTTTCTAGATATATTTGTATATTGTATATAGCTTACATAAATTATAACAAATAGAACATGTTCCTATTCCAAAAAATAAAAATAAAATATGACATTTTAATTTTGTTACTAATTTAGAAATAAAATTTATATTTATATTTTATTCTATTACTATTTTAGTATCATAATAAAAACAAAAATTTAAGATCTTATTTATGTCGATATAGCGAGGAACGGTAATTTTTCATTGCATATATTAGAAATAGAAACTGAGGTTCTATTTTCGACACTTTAGTTAGAAACGGCAAATTTTCATTGCACATATTTGTAAAGCCGGATCAATTTCTGTTCTAAAATTTAGAAAAAAATATTTTAGAAATAAAAATATTTCATTTCTATTTATATCGTAATTGCAAATTGTAAAATGATTAGAAATGAATTTGATAGTTTCTAATTGACTTATTTATTGTCGCGACACACACAAATATTTTTCCAAAATTGAGTTTTAAAATAATACTTTAAAGTAATAATAGTTCGTAAGCTAGCTTATCAAATTTGATAAATATATTAAAATAATAATCTATTTTCAGATGAATGGTCGTTGCAAAATAGTCCAATTTATGGTAGGAACATATTCTATTCGGCTAGAATACAAAATTACCATCAAGCAGCGTAGATTCACTTTTCCAATGGGATGTTTAATTGACCTGATAAAATCATGAATTTCGCGCGGAACATCCAATTCTAGCCATTCTCTGTGATGCATCAGCCAGGGATTTCAGGTTGCAGTTGATGAAGGCTTTGACAAAGTAACAAGTCTCGTCCTTCGTGTTTCCTTCAGGCACGTCCACCACAAATGATTCAATGACCAGGGACCCTGATCTCCCATCAATTATTTCCGGATGGACACTCATCTTGGAAAAGTAATTCTGGAAAATCAATAAATCATCGATGAGAAAATGATTTAATAACTAGCTTTTGTGTATGCTTAGCATAGCTCTTAGGCCTTAGGGCTCAGCTTAGGTCAGCTTAGCATAGTTGAAGAAGCAAACGAGATGGGTTAATGCCTTAAGCCGATGGTCACCGCCAAGAATTTTGATCCCCAGAACGTGTTCCTCGTCATCAAGAAGCTCCAGCCTCTCCATGCTTGTGGTGGCAGGGAGTCCAGTTTTAACGTTCACTTCCCTGACGCTTCCAATCCGTATGTCTCCATCCATGATGCATCTGCTCACAAATGGCTTGTAATTCTGCGGCTGATCGAATCTCCTCGCCAATGACCACACCTAATCCAAATAATTACGAAAGAACTTACAAAATCAAAAACATGTGACCTCTCGCAGATTTTTTCTGTTTATGGATTCATGGATAACACTCGCAAACAAATGAAATAACTAGGCAACGAGAAATATCATATTAAACCGATTTGATTAATCAGAAAACAAGAAATATTCAAATAACATTAATGAAATAGAACTGCTATAGATAACAACGCAAAGACATGTTAAAACACAAAAGTACTACTCCAGAGATACTGATATGAGAAAATATGCTCACTGAGCTGAAAAAAAGAAGATTAAATCCAGGAAATTAAACGAAAGATATCAAGTCCAAACTTTCAGCTAACAGACCTAGAAAATGAAGTGTATCAAACATGTATGATAAACAGATTATTAAAAAAAATCACCAAGTCAACAGGAGCTTTGATGTGGACGGCGAGAGAAGAAGAACACTGTTTCTCAGAGTATTCATGACAATGGTGTCTTTGTATGTACTGGCCCTCCGTTTCAACACATGCACTACCACAGTTCATCACGTTTGCAATTGCATCCAATCAGTGCTTGCTGTTTACCGAATTCGTTGTTTAGAAAGAGAGTCGATCGGATCACGTTTTTGCGGGGCTAGTGTTCTTGTAATTGAAGAACCGTTCATTCATCTCACAGCTCTGGAATAGGTAATATTGCGTAATCCACTTCCAGTGGTGGTGGTGGTGGTGGTCTAGCTCAACTCTTATTGCTGTAGCCATTATTATGACTGCCTATGACATATTTTACTAGTCTAGATGACGCGAACATGGACCTAAAAAGACGAAAAAAAAAAAAAAGAATCTATCAAATAGGATTTGTTTGGCTTATTTAAAAATTAGAATTATGTTTAATGTTAGGGACTTTGTGTCATAATAAATAATTTGTGTTGATAGAATAAAATATAAAAAATGAGTATGAAGTATTAAAAAATATTTGAAATTTGCTAATAATAGAATATATATATATATATATATATATATATTAAATTTTATAAATGTCCAAAATTCTATCTAATATGACAATTTATCTTTTTCCTTCTAAAGATTAAAATTTTAATATTTTTCTTAAATATCTATATATTTTTTAACTTTTATTTCACCTCAACAATTCTTGGAAACTAAATCATTTCCGAATATTTTCCAACACCTTGTATAAGTAGATGTACACCACGAAGACAACCCACTCCAAAAATACAATACAGGCTTATTGTCCTCATTTCCAAACTTTAAAAAAACAAAGAGCCAATATAATTCACTTCTATAAAAATGAGACATCCCCAGTTTCTTTTTCTTTAAAATGAGGCTTTGTTATAAAATAAAACTAAAACCACAATAATTTGAAAGATAGAAAATTCAAAACTAAAACAATAAATTACACATGAAATAAAATACATTCAAAAGAAAATGAGAAATTGGAATACATGAGAATGAGTTTTAGAGAAATAGGAAAAGTCTTTTATATAAGAAAAATTTTGGAAATCTCCAAACAGATTTCCGATATGGGCAAGGTGATTTTCACCTACCCCCAATAAAATTACATTCTCCCACTTGAAAATTATTTTCTTTGCTTGTCAATACTTACTTCCAATCTTGTTAAGCCACATGAAGTTCTACACCATTCAAACTTATCAGTGCTGATCGGTTTGGTCAAAACATCCGCTATGTTTTCTTCTGTATCAATCTTTTGTAAATCTACACTTCCTTCTTCTACTTTCTCTCGTACAAAATGATATTGTACCATGATGTATTTTGTCTTTGAGTGAAATACTGGATTTTTTGCTAAGTGTAGAGCACTTTGACTATCACAAAATAAAGTAACCTTATTTTATTTGTATCCAAGCTCGTCCAATAGTATTTGTAACCAGATTGTCTCTTTACTGGCTTGTTTAGCTGCAACATATTCTGCTTCTGTCATAGAAGTAGATACAATAGGCTGCAATTTCAAAACCCAACTTACAGCTCCTCCAGCAAGAGTAAAAATATAACCTGTTGTAGATTTGCTATTATCAATATTTTCAGCATAGTCTGCATCAACATAACCTCTGACAATAAGATATGAACTTTCATAGCATATTGTAGCACTTGAGGTTTCTTTCAGATATCTGAAAATCCTCTTCACAGTACTCCAATGTTCTAAGCCGGGATTTACCATGAATCGACTAGCCACTCCCACTGCTTGTGCAATATCTGATCTTGTACAAATCATTGCAAATATTAAACTTCTCACTACTAATGCATACGGTACTCGAGACATCTTCCTCCTATCCTTTTACGAGCTAGGACATATGCTTGAGGATAATTTGAAATTAACAGGAAGATGAATAGAAATTAGTTTACTATCTTGCATGTTAAAACGACGCAAGATCTTGTTAAAATAATTTTGTTGAGAAAGCTAAATCTTCTTATTATTTTTATCTCGGTAAATCTACATCCCTAGAATCATGTTTGCTAGTCCCAAATCATTTATATCAAATTCCCTAGCTAATTGTGCATTCAATTCTTGGATTCAACATTTGTTTGTGTCTGCTACCAATATGTCATCCACATATAATAGTAAAATGATAAAATCATTTTCTTCAAACCTTTTGTAGTATGTACAATTGTCTGAACTGAGTCTATTATACCCAAGGTGTATGATGAAGGAATCAAATCTCTTATACCAATACCTTAGTGCTTGTTTCAGACCATATAGAGATTTGTTCAACTTACAAATCAAGTTCTCCTTACCAATTTCAACAAATCCTTCTTACTGGAACATATAAAGTTCTTCTTTAATTTCTCTATGAAGAAAAGTAGTTTTAACATCTAACTGTTCCAAATACAAATCAAGTGTAGCACATAGAGTCATTACTACTCTAATTGTTGTAAGACGAACTACCGGAGAACAAATTTCATTGAAGTCAATACCTTCTTTCTGAGTATATCCTTTTATCACCAATCTTGCACGATACCGTTCTACTTGATATTTATATCTCGCTTTATCTTGTAAACCCATTTGTTGCCAATAACTTTTCTTCCGATTAGTAACAGTACTAGCTTCCAAGTCTTGTTCTTGTGTAGAGCTTCGATTTCTTCCACCATTGATGTCATCCATAAAGATGCATCTGAATTATTTGAAGCTTCATGAAATGTAAAGGTTCTCCATTTTCTGTTAGGAGACAATATGCAATGTTGCTCTCCATAACATACTCCGAGTGTCAAGTTGGCAGTCTTTTTTTACGAATTGGCTGATTAATTTCTTGAGCCTCAGACACGACTTGTTCTTGTGCTTCATGCTCTAATTATTTTTCCATTGACTTTGGAACATCTTGTATCTGATCATTTTCTACAAGAACAGTGACATTTTCTGAAACTTCTTTTAATGTGCTATAATCTTCAATTCTTTCTTTAATGTGCTATAAACTTTCTTTAATAATTACCTTGTGGTCAGTGGGTTCCCATGGGCGATACCCCTTCACTCCATCATACCTAAAGAATATGCATTTTCTGGATTTCAGATCCAGCTTTGCTATTTCTTGGGTGTTGTACATCACATATGCAGGACATCGAAAATAATGTAAAGTAGAGTAGTCTACTAGCTTACCCGTCTACATCTCCATCGGTGTCTTCAAATCAATCAATGTTGATGGTGATCGATTTATCATATAACATGTAGTTTTTGATGCTTCCACCCAAAAGGAATTGAGTAGTCTTGTAGTCCTTAACATTTCTTTCATTCTTTCTGCAAGAGTTCTGTTCAACCATTCTGCTACTCCATTTTGTTATGGTGTGTACGTGACTGTGAACTATTGTTTGATACCTTCTTGCTTACAAAAAACAAGAAATTCACCAACTGTATACTCACTTCCATTATCTATGCGCAAACACTTAATTCTTTTTCCATATTCAAGTTCCATCCATGCTTTGAAGTCTTTAAAAATTAAAAACACATATGACTTTTTCTTGATTGGATATACCCAATATCTCATTGAATAATCATCAATGAATGATACAAAATACTTTGCTCCTCCATAAGATATTTCAGGTGATTCCCATACATCAGAATATATCAAGTCTAGAGTATTTTTACTTCTTATATTTGATCTTTTAAATGCTAATCTATTCTGTTACTAGTAACACAATGCTCACAAAAAGGTAAATTTACCGTTTTGAGCTCCGGAAGTAACTTTTTATTAAAGGAAATCTTCAAACCTTGTTCTGACATGTTGCATAGTTTAAGATATCATATCATTTTGATTCTTCTTCTTTAGTAATTGATGTAACACATGCATCTGGTTCTTGTACTGTTTCTCCTTTAAGCATGAATAAATTTGTCGTGATCTTTTCTCCCTTCATTACCACAAGTGAACCTCTCACAATCTTTATCATCCCATTTTCAATATGAGTTTTGTATCAAACACTATCTATTTGTCCCAAAGACAATAGATTTTTCTTCAAGTCAATCATATGTTGTATCTCTTGAATGGTACGAATCATACCATCAAACATTTTAATTTTGATAGTACCCATACCAACAATTTTCAAAGTATGATCATCACCCATGTGCACCAACCCACCTGAGATTAGTTCATATTTGTGAAACCAATCTCTCCGAGATGTCATATGCCACGATGCTCCCGAGTCTAGCAATCATACATCACTAAACTATTTTTTACTTTCAGCCATTGTTGTTACCTTACTGTATAAAATATTACTTTCATCATTGATGCTTGCAACATTCCCTTGTGTCTTAGATAACTCATCATCCATATTTTTTTCTTAAACCAACAATCTCTTTTTAAGTGCCCTTTATTATCACAGTTATAATATTTACTATTTTTCTTACTTCAAGATTTTGATCTACCATAATTCTGACTCCCACTGAGGCCACGCTTCATTGATCTCCCTCGTATCATCGTCACAACATCTATTTGTTGTGCATTTACATATTTATCCTCTTTATTTTTTCGTCTATTTTCTTCTTCTAAGATGGCAGAGACAATATTATTAAAAATTAAACTATCAGTCAATCCACCATTCATTAGATTGATGACGAGTTGATCATACGAATCAAGTAAACTCTAAAGTAAAATCTCAGCACGTTCAATTTATTCTATCTTATGACCCAACACAGTAAGTTGCGAAAATAAAGTATTCAGAATGTTGATATGATCAGTTACTGTAATAAATTTCATCATTCACAAAGTGTAAAGTCTCTTTTTACGAAGATCTTGTCGTGAAGTGACTTTTCCTTGTATAACCTTATGAGAGTATCCCAATTTTTTTTTACCGTATTCTTTTCTGGCACACTCGACAATACTCCATCAGTAAGTACTAAATGTAGGTCAGCTGCTGCATTACTATCTATCTCATTCCACTTGTCGTCAGGAATTCCGATGAGTCTTTTTTCAATTGCATCTAAGCAATTATCATTCCTCAAAATTGTATTAATTTTCAATTTCCATAATGAAAAATTACTTCCATTGAATTTTTCTATTTTAAATTTTACTGTCATGTTTCACTTTTACAGTGAACAGTAATCGAGAATAATAATAACAATTTATATTATTACACTAAAAAAGTTCTCAGGTAAGTGGAGGGGCACAATTACCCTCTTAAAACCCACAAACCTTAAGGCTCTTATCGCCCTTTTGACCGAATTTTTCTAAAATGCATTAACTACAAAAGTTACTAACTAATCTCCTCTGATACAACTATTATAAAATAAAACTAAACCCATAATAATTTGAAAGATAGAAAATTTAAAACTAAAGCAATAAATTACATCATGAAATAAAATACATTCAAAAGAAAATGAGAAATTAGAATACATGGGAATGAGTTTCAGAGAAATAGGAAAAATCCTTTATATAGGAAAAATTTTGGAAATCTCCAAACAGATTTCCGATGTGGGCAAGGTGATTTTCACCTACCCCCAATAAAATAACAAGCTTGTCCACACAATTATGTGTGCATGCTTCCATGTTTAAAGCCAAGGAAACTGGTCCAACCTATTTCTATTTTAAAAGAGGAGAATGCTTCTCATTCGTAACATAACGTTATTCCATGCTTGGTGTGGAATCTTCTTTTTCCATTATATGCGGACTCTTCCATGCTTAATGAAAGAAAATGAGATTCAGCCATATTTTTTAATCCGAAAAAAAATGGGATGCCCCATACATCCCTTTTTATTAAAAAAAATCAACATTATATATATAATTCAAATCATAATGTTTTTTTCCTTTCATTTTATTTAAAAAGATGTTAGGAGCACTCAACCAATAATATGAACACATAATTAAATCAAGTTATATAATTAAAAAAATTTGATATGTCCCAACTTAGCACACCCAACAAGATATGAGGGGAAGGGGGAGAGATGGACAAGGGAAGAAGATGAATATGACATGTAAAGGAAATGATACATTTGTCAATCAATTTTCTTTTCTCCTGCCACTAATTATTTTCATTCCTAAACCTAAAAAAAAATTATCCCAATTTAAAAAAAGATCAGGTGTGGATAAATATTTATTTGAGGCACTCAGAATTTTTAGGCAATTATTTTTTATATTTTGAAATACAAAATCCTTATAGAGTTCAACATTATCTTAAAAATAGAAGCCTCGGATAAAGAATTACAATTTCTCTATGTTATTTTTTTAATCTCTCTCTTGGTGACACACTTTGTGCAAATAGTAAATTCAAAGATATCTTGTAGACAAACAAATTTCTTTGCAAAAAAAAATGAATTTTTATTTATTTTTTTGATAGATGCTTAAATGATATGAATATCATATATAAGAACCTAATAAAAGTATTTCATATTATTAGAATTAGTTCATACTTCTTATGAAACTATTGCCTATGCTAGCTGAGAAGTCATGCCTTATTACGTGGGGTCACAACTTAACTAAAGATGAAAAATTTGCTGAGGTATCATTACTTTGCTATGTTGAGTCATGATTTGACTAAAGCTGAAAGATCTATTAAGGAGTAATGACCTTGTTCTATAAGGTCATGACTAGATTAAGGTTGGAAGATCTACTAAGGAATCATGTCATATTATGTGGAGTTATGACTAAATTGGAATAGGTATTGGTGTTTAGATTTGTGACCTCGATTTTGGAGTTACAACCTATCTTGGGTGGTCATACCTAGAGACTATGCTTTTGTGTTATGACTTGTATTGTTAAGTCGTGCCTCAACTTAAGTTGTATCATCATTTTTTTGACAACATATTTTATGTTATTGTGAATTGTTTTGACAACTTATCATGATCTATTCTCTAGGGTTGCACCATCAAAGAAGTTTAACATGTTATATGTTATCATGACTTGAACTTATGTTTAAGAGATTTTTAGGTTATTTTTAAAGGCATGTATATATAATCAAAAAAGTAGAAAAAAAAGCATAGAATGTGAGTGAGAGTGAATGTATATATATATATATATCATATATCTCAACCACAATGCATGAATTATGAAAAAAAAAATTCCCTCCTCCCCTCTTCTCTCGTAGTGTTGCTTTTTTTTTTTTTGTCGGTTCTATTTGTAATTGATTTCTCTACTAGAAAATCATAAACTCAACTATCAATATGATTCCTGGTATCAAATGTAGATTAATTTAGGTACTATCGAGATCCTAACATTTGACATTAAAGAATTACGATCATTATGATTCCTAACATTAGTATTGAATACCATTCTTAATACCTCTAGATTCTAAGATTTGGTATCACATCCTATCTTAGAGACTTTTGAATCTTAACACATATTAAGAGACCACCAATAATTGTCATAAACACAAGGGAAACTACCTAACAAATACCATGCTGAGGTAGCCTCACCAAATGTTGACCAAAAGAACATACCCAGCTTGGCATTGTCAATGTATGTCCTTAGACATACTAAATTATCAAATATAATACCTTTGAATAATTTGAAGCATAATTCATAGAAAGATCCAACAATAAAAATACTAATTCATTATTTATAAAATTATTTTTGCATGTAATCGACCATTTATTCTAAATAAGCATGAAATCAAAATTTTAGCAGCTTAAACAATTACACCATCAATAAGCTATGTATGTCCAAAAGTTCTAATTTTTACTTTCTAGAAAATCATTATAAATAAGCATTTATAAAATCATTCTAGAAAATCAATAAGCTATGTATGACCATTTATTAGAATGTTTATTGATTTAAGCAACTAAGAGTGCAATTGGAAAGTATTTGGTATGCTAAATATCAGATAATATTGATCATTTGGTATTATTTTCAAGATGTATTTTGTATAAAAAAAGAGTTTATTTGTAATGATTTTGGAAAGAACTTAGTTTTGGAAGATTTTGATGAAGAGCTATGAAATCGAAAGTTTTTAGTATAAAATATGTAACTTAATAGAGTGGTGACTAGAAAAGAAGTGAAAAGTCATGTAAGTCATAGCATCTGAAATATTATGACTTGATTATACCTTTGAGTACTTATAAATTAATTTTAGCATCTATTTTTGGATAATACTTTACACACATAATTATGATAATCTTTGTGTGTCACTACTCTACAATACAAAATTATTTCATATACAACATATTTTTTTAGATGTGAATATTTCTTAGAGTCAGCTGGAATAGCTTGAAATAACTTTATGGTTATGATATTAATTTCATATTATAGCAACCAAGTACCTCCACTTGTGTAAATTGTCATAGAAGCTACCATAAATCATGACTTTTCCTTTACCAACCCATAAAATACTCAAGCCAAAGTCATAACACTAGTCTTGTGTCTTGAGTTTTGGCTATAGAATATTATAGAAAGCCAAATTCAAGTCGCAATCAACACAAACACCATGAATCTTAGCTCAAGAGAAAAATCAAAATTGTGGCTATCCTTCCATATCATGACTTTGGGTTACAAATGTAAAATGCACAAGCCACGACCACACTCGGTACTTTGAAAATAGGTTACAACGACTAAATGGACCAGTTGTGATCAAATTCTAGTGACATGATTTTGTGTCATAGAGGCTAAATTAGTCATCACAATTTTTTCCAGCATCATGACTATCAAACAGTGAAATGAGACAAAAGACATAGATCATATTCAATGTTATGACTTTGTGTTACAAAATCAAAAGGCCAAAGTCATGACTTTTATTTAGCATCACAAGTTTTAATTAAAAACTCACATCATATGTCTAGGTATATAAGGAAAACTCTAAGATGCAAAAAAATATCCATGAAAGACATGAGGCTGACAACCTAAAAGGCGCCAAAACTTAATTTTTGGGGTGATCCACAAGAAATAAGAATGATACAAGATACACAAATAAATCCTATGAGGTGGGCATACATTTTGACTCACTCCTAAGAGCAAATCAAAGTGAAATTAAGATTGTTTTGAAGGATTTAGGTTTTAAAGCATAGATTCTTTTGAATGATGAAATTGGACACTTAGATTCATATGAGATGAATTTCAAATTGTCTCATATATTATTCTTCATAATTTTAGGCTAAAAGAAGAATCTCATGATGGTGTAATATGTTTATTGTGATTGATACCTTATTTAATATTATAATGTGATATTTTATTGTGATATTATTTGGTTATGGATGATTTGATAATAAAATAGAATTAAGACTAAGGTTTTAATTATTAGTATATTCATGCGTGGTTAGAGTGAAGGATGATAATA
Source organism: Sapria himalayana (assembly GCA_029783825.1). NCBI lineage: Eukaryota > Viridiplantae > Streptophyta > Magnoliopsida > Malpighiales > Rafflesiaceae > Sapria > Sapria himalayana. The sequence goes on along the minus strand of JAREIK010003076.1, from coordinate 531,812 downwards.
AACAAGTCATGAAACACACTCACATGTATGATAGGAATGAAATGGTAGTACTTTCGGCATCAATGCAAAAGACAAACTCATATATAAAAACCCAAAGTTGAGGTATGTTTAATTATTGCAAGTATGGTACTTCCGAAGATTAAAGCCCTAATGATTTAATAGGAAACTCTATTATATTTGTCTTAGAAAAATTCATCCCAAATAATATTAGGTGCTAAATTGAATATTTTTTAAGGATTTCACCCTTAATATACAAGTTGCTTGTCATAGTGGGGTATGATGAGTTGTAAGTCATGCGATAGGCATAAATGGATGTGATTCTTATAGTGGTGAAAATCCTACAAGTTAAATTCGATCATATGGTTTCCACTAATAAAAATAAAAAAAATACGTTAATTATACAAGTATAATGGTAACAAAACTGAAAGTACAACTTTTTTTTATTATCACATCATATCCAAATAAGAAAAATATTGTGTCAGAGAATAAGAATATGAATTTGAAGTAACTAATAAGGGTTGTTAACAAGTTGCCTAAAAATTAAGGACTTGTGAATGATCTCTAAGTAGGAATAATGTATTGTCTCATTAGCAAAGTACTAAGAGGACAACTATGAGGAAACCATTATTTTGAAGGGCTAAATAGTTGATAAGCATCTTGTATGTCAAAATGATAAGAGATTATTCCACAATTATCTAGTGTTCATTCAATGACTAACCATAACCATAACAAGACTATTTATAAGTTCTATCATAAATAAAAATATCACTAATTTCAAGAACTTAAGAATTATGACTAGAATCCTTATTATCATGCCTACTAGAGTAACTATTAATTATAGTTGACTGTTTAACATGTATTTGCAATTTTTATTGATTGATATTTGAACTAAATGTCTACTTTATTACTTATATGACTCATATACTAGTGAAATAATATTGGATGAAAGACCCTCCTATAACTAGCTTTTGGGATGTACCTAATCATAAAATTATGTTTTATAAAAATGTCATAACACATATTTGGTATTTTTACTAGGAATTACTTTTTCTAGTTTAATTGGTCAACTTTACCTAATGTAACTACCTTTGAAAAGAGATTGCTCACCCATACATGAGTGAAACTTTTGAATTGACTTGATTCCTTGGGACCTAGAGAAAGAAGAGAACCATGCATGCATCAAATTTTTATTATGATGGAGCACATTCTAAACCTTATGATGACTTTTATTTCAAGCCTAATGATGATGTGGAGCAAACTTATTTTCAGGTTGGCTACTTGGTTTGTAGATTTTTAACATGAGAGCAAAGTGAAAGGCCTCGTCAAATTGGGCTCCCTAATAAATTTCTTTTCTCAATCAATTACATTAGAGTGTCTTGCTTGTCGAGATGAAATAATGAATGATATCAAAAAATTTCATAATATATGGCATAATAGATCATATCTAAAAACTAGCTCACCACTTGAAGATGTCACCGTAGAGCTTTTTATCATTACTTAAAAATGAATGAAAGGGAAGAAGAATATATATGAAAACTTGACATGATGGGGATTGACACTCACTTGAATACAACATAAAAAATATTATCTTGGAAGTTCCATTGGTGAGGTTGAATATAAGTGCGAGTGAAAAGAAATATACTATTTTGGAAGCTCTGTTGGTGAGTATGTATATAATGGTTAGTGATGAGCAAAGTATTATATCAAAAGTTCTAGCAGTGAATATGAATACAATAGATGAAGACAAGGGAGAAGATGTAGAAGGAGAAATCTAGAGGTATGAAAGTGATAGAGCATAAAGTGATGAAGATGAATGTCATGAAGTCATAGCATTCTTCAAATTTGTGACTTGTAACAATTATAGAGGAGACTTCTCTAAAGATGAAGAAAAAAGAGGCAAAACACCTAATTTCTCAATGCACAATTACATAGAAAAAATGATATGATAAATTAGAGATTACATATGAAGTGAATACAGTGGAAAATTTTCAAATGGCAGTTGATACAATGAAAGATGAAGACATGATAGAAATGGAGGATCCAAAAATTCCTAAGGAAGTAGAGAATAGTGATGAAGCATTTGATGAAAGCCATGACTTTTATCAACACCATGACTTTGGAGTTCCATAAGCTTAAAGGCATAAGCCTTGCTCTACCTAATGTCATTGTAATTGTGTTATAAAAAGTAAATGCTCTACTTGCAGCCTAAAATAGTATCGTGATACTCAAAAAGTCATTAGTTCATATGGAGCATAAACCCACAAAAGAAAGTTCAAAAGAAGCAACCCACATTGATGATCTAATTTGAAAGAAAAACAAAAAAGAAAAGAGAAAGTGAAAAAAATATACTAAAAAACTAGCCTAGATAGTCAAGATAACCTATAAAGGTTTGTACTCATTGATAGTCTATCTATAAATATTAAATATGACATTGCGTGAGAAATAACCCAAGAAATTTATTTATCTACATTGTCAGATATAAATTGATATTAAATATGACATTGTGTGAGAAATAACCCAAGAAATTATATACACCATTTATTAATCCTGAAAGTTAATCACAGAGTTCAAATCTCACAATAACTTTTTAACTAACCACAAAAATAAGTAGCTTCATTATATTGGAACATTATGATATTCTAACCCACTCATAATAAACACTTTTTTAGAAAAAAAATTTTTTTTGTGAGGGATGAATTACTTGAGGATGAATAATCATTTTAGTGTATGAGTATATTTGATATGTTAAATATTGAATAATGTTGACCATATATTATGATTTTCATGATATATTTTTTTTTGAAAAAGTAGTTTATTTATAATGATTTCATAAGAACTTAGTTTTAAAGAATTATAATGAATAGTTATAAATTCAATGTTTTTACGGTGAAAGTTGTAGCTTGGTAGAGTTGGTGACTAGAAAGGGAGAAATGAGTCATGCATATGATACAACTTCATTACACCATTGAGTACTTATAGACTAGTTTTGGTGTTTATTCTTGGCTAAAACTCTAATCTTATAGTCATGACAATCTTCATATATCGTGACTCCGCCACCTTATTGATACAATCATTTTATTGTGCAGCATATTTTTTTGGCTAAAAAACTTTTTTTGAGTTTCAATTAAACTAGCTTAAAATAATTTCATGACTATTATCTTAATTTCACATCAAAGCAACCAAATATTTCACTAATGTTAAAAGCCACGACTACCTCTAAATATTATGACTTTTTCTTTACCAAACTATAGAATACTAAAGCCAAAGCTATGATGCTAATCTAGCATCATGACTTTTAGCTACATAATGATACTAAGAGCCAAACTTGAGTCATGGTGAATATAAGTACTATGATTGTTGGCTTAAGAAAGAAATCAAAGTCACACGGTCATTCTTCTACACCATGAATTTGGGTTATAGTCTTACAGGAGTGAAATGTACAAGCCATGGTCACACTTAGTGTCATGAAAATGGATTACATGGACTAAATGTATAAGTCATATTCATGTTCCAGTATCATGACTTTGTATTATAAAGACTAAATGAGCCATCATGATTTTTTCCTTCATCATGACTATCAAGTAGAGGAAAGAGACCATGGCTATAGTTTGTTCCCAGTGCCATGACTTTTATTATACAATCAAAAGACCAAAGCCATGGAATTTATTCAACATCATGACTTCTAATTAAAAACCCACACAAGATACTCAAGTATATAAGGAAAATCCTAAGAAGCCAAAATGCATCTATGAGAGGCATGAAGAAGATGACCAAAAGGCTCTACAACTTCATTTTCAAGGACATCAATGAGCAACAAAGGTGATACAGGATACAAGCATAAATTCTAGGAGGCATGCATGCATTTCAACCCCCTTTTAGGGACAAATCAAATTAAAATTGTGTAAGTTTTGAGGGATTTGGTTTCAAAGCCTAAATTTTCTTGAGGGTTGAAATTGAGCTCCTAGATTCACTAGAAAAAAAATTCTACTTGTCTCATATATTATTCTTCCTAATTTCAAGTTAAAAGAAGAATTTATGGATGATATAATATATTTATTATGATGGATAATTTATTTAATATTTTAATACAATATTTTGTTATGAATATTGTTTGGTAATGAATAATTTTGATAATTACATATAACCGAGACTATTAGCTATTAGTAGATTCAACCATGATTGGAGTAGAGGTGTCAAATGGGCTGGGTGGCCCGGGCATGGCCTAGTTTAGTTGTGCTAGGCCCGGCATGACATGGTTTGGAATTGTGCCTCGGGTCGGGTTGGGCTACCCCTTGCCATGGTTCGTGCCATGTTGGGCCAGCCTGAGCCATGCCTCTTGCCGAGCTAGGCATGACCCATGTGTCTGGCCCAATGACATGATAAACTAGCTTGGGGACCCATAGTTGGGTCGCCTGGGTACAACCCGACCTAACCCAGCAAGTACAGGCATGACTCGGCTTGAACTAAGATGGCGGGTCATGCTGGGTTGATAGTTCTCAAGCTATTATGTGCCTAGCACAACATAGTTACTGTACTAGGCCATGATGGGCACGACATGGTGGCCTGATTTGACCACTAAAAAATAGGTCAGGCCGACACAAGTAGGCCCATTTAACACCTCTAGATAGAAGTGATTGAAGGTGATATGTAAGTATTTGATATATAAACTATCGAATATTCTTGTATATTTTTGGTACTATGATTATGTGTAAGTATAAATATGAGTCATAATTAAATTAATTTCATGATTATAGAGTTTTGTTGGATTTTGATGAATAGTTATAAAATCATTTATATTTTTAGACTTATTTGGTGACTTGGTAATTTATAGGTCATCGAGTAATTTTAGCCTTTATTTTTGGTTAAAACTCAACTTATTTATTCAAGGCAATCTTCATATGTCATGACTCTACCACCTCGTTAGAATAATCATTCTACTATACAACATATTCTTTTTTACTGTAATATTATTATAGAATCATAGTTATACTTATCTCGTAATAATTAAATTTATATGATATTAATTTTATGTTATGGTAATCAAGTACTCTACTGGAGCTAAAAGTTGTGATTATTTTCTAGAATTATGGCATTATCTTTACCAAGACTTTGTATTCTCAAGTCAAAGTAAGTTTTTTTCTAAGCCACAAGTTCTGACCTACAAAAAGTTATAGAGTCAGAACTACTTAGGCCAATGTCACAATAATTATATAGCACTATGATATTTGGATACAAAATATTATAGAGAGCATTACTCAATTATAGGTGCATCCCAAGGACATAACTCTTGCCATAGAAAGAAGGAAACCCTATGATATTTATGCACAGGCTAATTGCCAAGATTGAGGACACTCTCTAGTGTTGCGGCCAAGTGATATATGAGAAAGGTCAAGGCCAAAGTTATGGTCATTCTTAATGTCACAACCATGTGATATATGAAAAAGGTTAAGGCCAAACTTGTAACCATTCTTAGTGTCATGGCCATCTCACATAAAAGAAAAACCAAGGCTAATGTCATGACCACTCCTAAGCATCATGGTTTTTTCATGCTTAAGAAATACTAAGACCAATGTTACTTCATTTCATGCAAAAAAAAGATTAAGACTAATGTCATGGTCATTCCAGTGTCATGGTCATTTGTCATTCCTATTATTATGATCATTTGATACAAAAGAGAAATTAATACAAAAGCAATGATCATTCCTAGTATCATGACTTTGTGTTAAAGACACAAAAGGTATAAGTCATGAATACTCTCCAGCACAGTGACGTATTACAGAAAGATTAAGATATATCCCAAAGACACGGGCACTTTCTAGAGTCACGACCTCAAACTCATGAGTCTAAGACAAAATTTGTGGTATCTTTTGAAACTGCAACTTTCTACTTAGAGAAATACCAAAATTCTAGAGTATAAAAAAAGAAAGAGAAAACCTCAAGAATCTTTCTCCTTCTCTAATGCACCAAACCAAAGTAAAGCACGGAAAATAACTCACACTCCCTAGGGGATTCATGAGTAAGCAAGGAAAACAAGACATAGGTTAAACCCTATAGTTAAGAAGAGTGACTCTCAAACCATGCCCCATAGGGTAGATTTTGGAAAATCAACTAAAATAGCATTGGATTATGATTTGTGTCTAATATTAGCTTGAGGTTTATCATTATGAATCTAAGATTCAAGAGACTTCTTCTCTTGAAAAAACCTATGTCTTGGGAATCAAGAAACTTGTAGTCTTTAGAAATGGGTATGCAGTATTGAGAAGAAAAATATCAAATCCTCATAAGAAGACTCAAACTACCAATAACCACTTAGATCTTCGACTTCTAGAGAAGTAAGGGTATCTAAGTGGTGAAATATATAGCTACAGAAAAAGATCCAATGTTGCATGATAAATGTTCTTGACAAATTTTATTTTATTTTTAGAAATAAGCTATGATAGAGAAGTCTATAGGAATTGGCTATTCACAATATTTTTTGCTATTGTTAGTTTCTGAGAGAGAATTGATCCAGTCCAATTTATCCATGTAGGTTTTGTTTATATTTTTGGTTTGGATTTTAATTTTTTTATTTTCAGCATATTTTAAATAATAGCGGAAAACATTTTTCTAGTGGTTAAAATAGTATGAAACTTTAATAGTTTGGGTAATTGGAAAATTAATTCTTGTCAATATCTATGGGAATGATATTTAAACTTACATTCATTTTTACTATTTATATGACTTATGCACTTGCATAATCATAGACTAAATCTATTTATAATCCCTATTAGACTATCAAATGAAAATGATTTAGTCTATATAAAAAAGAAAATCAAGTTTTATGGTGTCGTTGCTGGGGATTAAAAGAAATGGTTGAACTAATATCCAGACAAAAGAAAGAAATACTCGTTTAGACATATTTTAATCAAAAAAAAATCACAACAATATGATTTAATCACAATTTTATGAAGACACTAAACCTTTTGAGCTTAATTAATATATATATGTAAATTTTTATTTAGTAGCACTAATTCCATTTGATCTTAATGTGTTTTAATTTTAGGAAGTAATTCATGCATAAGAAGCAAGAAGTAGGCCTGGTTCCATTAGATACTGAGATTGAAAGAATATTGAGAAGCCAAATAAAAGTCAGAAGTATTGAAATAGTAGAAATGACAGACGAGAGAATGACTCCAACAGTAAACCGAGAAACATAAATAAGACCTCTAAGGTAAGACACCATGGAGGATTTTTGAAGACTAGTCATATAGGAAGAATTTTCAATAGTGAGACAACTAGCAATTGAAGCAAATAATTTTGAGCTTAAACTAGCTCTGATTACAATGGTCCTAATAGAATCTGTTTACAGGTCATCAATCAGAGGATCCTAATGAACATATGGACAGATTTTTGAGAATAACCCATACTATAAAGTTGAATGATGTTAGGCTTGATGTAATCAAGTTGTAGCTATTTCCATTTTTCCTAAGGGATATAGCAGCCACATAGTTAGAATCTCTATCATATGGCTTAGTAAATATTTGGAGGAGCTGATAGAAGCATATCTAAAAGAAGATGGGAGATCACAACTTTCAGACAAGGGGATGAAAAGAGCTTATACACTATTTGGGAAATATATAAGAGGCTGAAGAGGTGTCCAATGCATGGAATACATTTGAAGACACGGATGGACATCTTTTACTACTCAATGAATTATATCTATAAGGGTATAATTGATGGAGCATGCTGTTAAGCTTTTAAAATAAGAAGTGCATAGAAAGCAAGGTAGCTAATTAAAGACATTGCGAGATGCAACATGAGGGCTCCATATGAATAATTAGGGAGCAGCAATAAAGCTAGAGGGAGTGTAGTAATAGAGCTGAATAGAATGACTTTTATTGAAGCCAAGCTTGATGCACTGGTGCATAAGCTAGATAAACAAGAAAGAATAATGTACTTTGCTCATGAGATTAGAGCAGCGAAAAGATATGAAACTAGAAGCAAAGCTTGGGAGACAACTAGAAGAAGGTCCATATGTAGTTGAGGAGGCAAATTACTTGAATGAACAAAGGAATGACTATTTCAAGTTCAACCCCAATCTACTAACACATTACACACTAACACTGAGGAACCATGATAAATTTTCTTATGGTGGAGGAGGAAAACTAGGCTCAAGGCATAGAAAACACTACAAGCAAAGATATGATCCACCAAGGTTCCAGTAGTAGTAGCAGCAGCAGCAGGAAGGAGAGAGAAAATATGAACATTAGGGTCAAAAAATGACCCAATCTTTTGAGGAGTGGATGTTGTAGTTCATGGGGGAAAACAAGAGGATGCTTAGCCTCCATGAATAAAAATTTACTGAGTTGGAAGCTTTCAAGTGCAACATACAAATATTTTAAGCGAACACAAGTGCTTCCCTCAAAAATATTGAGACTAAAGTAGGGCGCCCTAAATTTTCAAGGTCATAATGAAATGATTTTCATAATGACACTAAGAAGAATCTAAGAGACTACATCGCTTTGCAGCTCAGAAGTGGGAATGAATTAGAGAAAAGAAAGTCACAAGAAAGTAGATATAAGAAGTATAGTTCAGAGAATACTATAGAAGAAAAAGTTCAAACATCCAGTACTGAAGTTCCCTTCTCTCAGAGACTGCAAAAGGCTAGAGTAGAGGTGTAGTTCTTCATATTTTTAAAGATCTTCAAGAATGTGGAAATTAGCCTACCTTTTCCAAAGGAAGTAATTCATATGCCACTCTATGCCATGTTTCTGAAGGATATCCTAAGTAAAAAAAAATTTACTGAAGAATAAGTCTTTGACCTAACTGCCACATGCAGTGTAGTCATCCAGAGAAGTATACTAGATAAAATGAAAAATCCAAGAAGCTTCACCATTGCATGCACCACTGAGAAAGTTGAATTCAAAAAGGCTCTTTGTGACTCAGGTGCTGACATTAATTTGATGCCCATGTCTATGGTTAAAAGGCTAAGTTTAGGAAAACTTACTCCCACTCCAGTCACTCTACGAATTGTAGATAGGAGAATGACTAAACCTGAATGAATCTTGAAGATATGCTTATCAAGGTGAGAAAGTTTTTTTTCCCTATGGACTTTATTATACTGAACATTGAGGAGGACTCACAAGTTCCATTATTGATGGAAAGACCATTCCTTGCAATTGGAGCTATCTTGATAGATGTGTAAAAGGGAGTGTTTGCTCTCGAGGTTGGAAATGAGGCTGTTTATTTCAATCTTAACAAGAGCCTTGATCAACTAGATATTGATGTTCATAATGCTACATTAGTATAAAATATCAGCCCTAGTAGTTATGAACTAAAAGATGATTGTAATGTTCCACTTTTAATCAATAAAAATGAGATGAATTTTTGGAACCATGAAGATGTTGATTCTAATTTCTTACCATCCACTTCTAAGTCTACAGAAACTATTTTGAGTCTAAATAAAAACAATAGTGAATAGTATTATAGTAGGGAAAAAAATCAACTCAACAAGAGATAAGTATAGAAGAGTTTAATTTAAAAAAAATTACTAGTCATTTGAAGTATGCATTCCAAGATTTAGAAAAGGCTAACCCTATGATTATATCTGCTACATTGATTGAATGGAAGAACCAATACTAAAGAAGGTCTTAAGTGATATAAAGAAGCAATTTCTTTGTATATAGAAGATTTGAAGGGTATCAGTCTATCAATCTATATTCATAAAATCTTATTGGAGGATAATGCAAAGACTTCAATTGAGAATAAAAGAAGACTGAATCCTATGATGAAAAAAGTTGTCAGAGGTTGTGTTCTAAAATAGTTAATTGCTAGATTTATATATGCAATATCATACTACCTTTGGGTGAGCTCAATTCATGTGGTTCCTAAGAAGGGTGGATTCACTATGATCAGAAATGAAAAAAATGAGCTATTTCTACAATAACTATGACAAGATGGAGGGTGTGCCTAGATTATAGAAAATCAAATACTACAACTAGGAAAGATCATTTTTCATTGTCCTTCATTGATCAGATGTTGGACAAGCTTATAGGACATCCTCACTTCTATTTGTTTGATAGATATTCAAGATATAACCAAATTTCCATTGTACCTGAGGATTAGGATAAAACTACACTTACATGCCCTTATGATACCTTTGCTTTTAGAAGGATGTCATTTAGGCTATGTAATGCTCTAGCTACATTACAAAGATACATGATGTCATTGTTCTCAGATTTGATGGAAAAGATTATGGAGATATTTATGGATGACTTCAAAGTGTATGAATCTAGTTTTGATAATCACTTGTATAATTTGGAAATAGCACTTCAAAGATGCAAGGAAAAAAATTTAGTCTTGAATTATAAAAAAATTTCATTTTATAGTAACAGAAGGCATTGTCATTGGACTCAAAATTTCTACAGCTAGTTTAGAAGTTGACTAAGCAAAAGTTTTCATAATCAAGACTATGTTACTTCTCACAATATTCAAGGAAATTAGGAGTATCCTAGGACATGCTAGATTATATAGAAGATTTATTAGGGACTTCTCAAAAATATTAATACTATTATGAAGATTGCTAGAAAATGACACCAAGTTTAATTTTGATGAGTCCCACCAATCTGCATTTGAAGAGATTAAAACTAAACTAGTTGAAGCACCAAATTGTAAGGTGGATGTACAGGGATAAAGAAAAGATGACATTTTCAGGGTCATATACTATGCTAGCAAAACTTTCAATGAAGTTCAGGAAAATTATTCAACTACTAAAAAGAAGATGTTATCCATACTATTTGCATTCAAAAATTTTAGACCATATATTATAGGTTCTCAAGTCATCATTCATACTAATCAAGTAGTAATTAAATATCTAATGGAAAAAAAAGGAAACTAAGCCAAGATTGATCAGATATGTACTATTACGGTAAAAATTTGATCATAAAATAAAGGATAAAAAGGATTGTGAGAATGTGATAGCTGATCACCTGTCAAGAATAGATACAACTACTATAAATGATAAAGAATTTGAAGTCATTGAAAATTTTTTAGATGATTAGCTATTTCTACTATCATTACAAATACTCTAATACACTAATAGTGAATTACCTAGTTTGTGGAGTTATGCCACTAGAATTTAGTCACAATCACAGAAAAAAGCTAAAAATTGATTGAATTATATTTGGGATGACCCATTGTTATTCAAAAGAAGAGTTGATATGATTATCATAAGGTGTGTGCCAAAAATATAACAGGGCAAAATATTGAAGGAATGTCATGCATCACAATATGGGGAGCATTTTTAGGTGACAAAATAACTCACAAAATTCTTTAATCAGATTTTACTGGCTTACTATCTTTAAGGATTATGTTGGATGAGTTAAGTTGTGTGATCAATACCAAATAATGAAAAATATCAGCAAAAGGAATGAAATACCCCTACAAGATATATTAGTGGTACAAATTTTTGATGTATGGAAGATGTATTTTATGGGACCTTTCTCACTATCTTATGAAAATATATACATACTACTAATTGTGGATTATATATCAAATTGGGTAAAGGCAACAACTTGTCTAAGGAATAATACTAATATAGTGGTGGGATTCATGCAAAGCAATATATTAAGTTTGGCTTATCATCCTCAGACTAATGATCAAGTTGAAATTTTCAATAGAGAGATTAAAAGGATTCTAGAAAAAATTGTGAGCTCAAGTAGAAAAGATTGATCCTTAAGGCTAGAAAATGCATTGTGGGCTTACATAACTATATTTAAATCATTCATTGGAATGTCCCCATATCGAATTGTCATTGGAAAACCTTGTTACCTACCTCTAAGATTGGAATACAAAACAATATGGGTCATCAAGCAATTGAATTTTAACTTCTAAGCTACAAAAGAATAAAGTTTATTCCAAAATAATGATCTGGAAGAGTTGAGTAAAACAGCCTATGTGAGTGCTAGAATCTAAAAAGATAAAACAAATAAAGGATTTTGAGGAGGGAATTTAAGGCATGAGATTAAGTTATACTTTTCAACTAAAGACTAAAACTATTTCCAAAAAAATTAAAGTCAAATAGAGTGGTCCATATACAATATTAACGAATATAAGCTTTGGGACATTAATAGTGAAAACTAATATTAGAAAAGAGTTTAAAGTGAATGGTCAAAGACTGAAGCACTACCTTAATAGTAAATGAGTTCAGAATAAATGGAATTTCTACAAAGAAGAATAATTGCTGAAGTAAAGAGCTTCAAGTAGCAAAGTCCAACTAGGGATTAAAAACTGAGTAGCTTATGAAAGATAACCCATATAAGAGTTTGTAAGTTATTTTTTCTTCTTATTTATCTTTGATAGTTTAGAATTTACTATTAATATTTTTTTACCATGTTGTTTGTGGAGTTTTATATAACTGAGACAAATCAGCAAGAATGAAAAATTAACTGAAAATTAACCATTGAGCCTCAAGGAAATATCAGATTAAAATGAAGAGTATTCTCTTTCCATTAGAATTTAAGTTTAAAAAGATACATAATTTTATATTTGGGGGGTCGAATCATATGAATTCAATTTTAGTCTTGACTGGGGTGTTTATTTGGATATTGATGAATTAATACATGTTATTTTTGTTGGGAAGTATGTAGATCCTTAAAGGAATAAAATTTGTATTCAATCAATCAAAAGGATGTACAATTTAATTTGTGAAAGACTGGCATAGGTCATGACAAAAAATACTGATGAGAAAGGAGACTTAAGTTTTGGTCCCAGCATAGTTTATGAGGTCGCAATAATAATTAGAAATTTTAAACATGGTAAACTCATGTCACAACACAAATTGTGTTGCGACACCATTTTCTAGGTCTCAAATTAGTTTTGTGTCATGACAAAATTCGTGTTCTTGCAACATAATTAGATCACTTTTTTTAAATATAAAATGATAGAAAATGATGTTATAACTAAAATAAGGAATGTCATGACCTGCCCATTATGTCACGACAATGAACAAAAGGAAATCAAGTAAGTCAAGACAAACTTAGGCATGTCGCGGCATAAAACAAAAAATTATCATGCAGCAAAAAATTTAAATAAACTTTTCTTGGTTGAATGAATGACATAATTTTAAATACAATGCTCATCATTAAAAATTAAGTTTGTGGGCTTAAATTAAGTCATAACATGCAAATTTAAATTTCGACACTAGGATAAAAAAAGAGAGAGAAACAAAATTTAAAAGCCCCAAACAATTCTATTTCTACTGCTTCTCTTTCCAACCCAACAAACTCATCACTCCGTGTTTCATTCAAACCTAAAACTCTATCATTTCTATATTTGTTGTGACATTTTATAATCCAAATAGCTGCGAACTAGAGTTTTATCCCTAATCTAACTAAGATCATGGAAGAGCACAAGCAATAAAAGGAGGTTTAGTTAAAACCTCCAACTGAGACAAATTAATTGGGTGAACAGATGGTTTTGCTGAATTAGAGCTCTAGGTATAAGGAAGAAAGAAGAGAAATAGGGTTGAAACAATTGAGGAGTCCAAATAGGAAGGTGAAGCATTCATTTTTGATGAAGCACACTCCACCTAGCAAAAATACTACTCTTAGAAAGGTTTTATTGGAGAGAGGGGATTTGGAAAGTTTATCCCATCCTTTGAATAGAAACTAGAGTAACTAGGCTAGAGATTCTTCTATGATAGGTCAGTGTACGCTACTATGGCAAGGGAGTTTTACTCAAATATGGTGGTAAGGATGAAGAAAACTATTTGTGTCAAAAAAGTATGGGTTCCATTTGTAAAAAAATTATTAACAAGGTGTACTAACTTGAGCATTAGAAGCATGGTTCTAGGTTTGGAAAGATAGTGAACAACCCAGACCATGAAAAATTTGTAAAAGACAAATAGATGGAAATGGAAAGTGGGAGGGGAGCAAATGAAAAGCACATGCGTCCATAAATCAAAGAGATCTTATAGAAGATGGTAATGTTTGGTTCTAATTCATTTTATCTGTTATAGCTCCCACCAAACATACGTTCTCAATTAAAGAACCAAAAGCATTGCTATTGTATGTCATCTTGAATAGGTACAAGATAAATATTGGTATGATCATAGAGTCATCGTTATCGGGATACCATAGGAGCAACATAAGAAGGTTGATGCCCCACCTAGCATTGATTCAAAGTTGTGCCTTGTAACTAGGGTGAAAAAGAGATGGAGAGAAGAAATCTTCCCAATAGTCTCTCTTATGACATTGATAGGGGTAGTCAAGAGGCCATAGAATAAAAAGCAAAAAAAAGTAGTGGTGACCGTGGAAGACTCTGAGGAGGAAAGAGATATTGAGAGAAGCTTTAAATAGTTCCAAAAAAAACTAATACTCCTATGATGACACTGACTAGACAACAAGAAGAGAAAGATGCCCTCACTCCCATTAGAACAAAGCTTGCACCATTAGAAAAGAGAAGACAGCTTGTATACTCACCACCCCCAATCAGAACATAGTACAAACAAAAGGGTGAAAGCATGAGAAGGGAAAAAAGAAGCTCAGAGATAATAGGGAAGCTGATCTACATGAAAAAAAGATATGGAAGAAAGAAAAATATATGTGGGAAATTAACTAGAAATTTAGAGAAGACACATGGAAAGAAGAACTTAATAGAAGAGATCAATAATGAAATGAAATTTTAAGTCAAAAAGTTCATGAGTTGAAGGAAGCCAAGGAAAGAAAAGACGAAAGAAGCATAGAAATAATGGGGATGCTTATCTCCATGAAAAAAATGGAAAAAAGAGAAAACAAGTGGGAAATCTACCAGAAATTCAAGGAAGACACTTGGGAAACTTAGCTTAAAATAAAAGATCAATAACAGGAAAAAGTTTTTAAATCAAAAAGATCAGAAGTGGAAGGATGTCTGTGATAGATTGGAAGAAACCTAGAGGGAAGAAATGAAGGAATGAAAGAAGGAACTGTTATTACAAATGAAGTTAGGTTTTGAAGCATTTTTGAAGACACATAGCAATAGAGTATTAGAACTTCTTACTTTTGTGATGGTAATGGAGTCTAACTTAGATGCTAAAATGAAGAAACAAGTCAAAGGTTTCAAATTCATTTACCAAAAGAAATTTAAAGAGTTTAAGAATAAAATGAGAGCATGAGACTTGGAGTTGAAAAACATTGATGTGTATAGAAGAAAAATATGGCACAATAACTTGGATTTGATCAATAAAACCTGACAAACTTTTTTGAAAGATTAACAGATATCTAATGTGTTGTCAACTCTTTGGAAAGCAGGCAAGATACTTCATATTTCATGGTAGACATGACTCATGATGTTGTCTAGATGAAAAAGAATGGGTCAAAGTAGAAGAAGAGACCTGATATAACTTTCCCTAAATTTGATATCAACTTTTCTACCATGGACTATGAACCTCCTGACATCATGTCAAAACTATCTCACAAAAAAAAATGAGCTTCCAGACCTTCCCAATTTTATTTCTATTCAAAACATATCCAAGACCTAATACAAGTTAACAAGTTCAAAGCTTTAAATTATGTGATGATTTGTTCAAGAATTTTATTGTTTGTGTTTTCTTTTTTTAAAGTGGAGTTTGTTTAAAATAAGGAAAATTGGATTGGATACTTAAATCCTAATAGAATTGCAACTAAATCACTTTAGAATAATGAATAGAAAAAAAAGATTGTAGATTAGAATAAAAAAATATTCTTAGAGATAAATATAGCTTGTTTGAGGAGAAGCAAAACTTTAAGTTTGGAAGAATTTAATGAGATTAAAAGTCATCTATTTTTTTGTCCATTTTTCTAGCATATTTTTACATTCATCTAATTTGTCTTTTTGGGCTTTAATCTTATTGAAAAATGAGTTCATATTGGCTTCCATTGTGATCATTATGTCGAACTCTAATAATCCGACTTACTTTCTTCTAAATACTAGATCATTTATATTTTTGTAGTTCTTTTTCACTAGCTCTTCAAATAGATAATACACTTTATTGGGTGATTTGTTCATAATATAGCTATCCATGGCCACATTGATCAGGCACCTCCTTATGTAGTTCAACTTATTATAAAAAGTTTGAGCTTTTAACCATAATTCAAATTTGTGTTGTGGTCATCTTCTCAAAATCTTTTTGAATCAGCATCAAGTATCATCTTTTATATGTCACACAACTCTAAGAAAGTTGAAATGTGGCTATTCAAATTTTATAAAATTTTTTTACTATATTTATTTTGTTGAACCATAGTTATCAAACTAGGCTTCAACTCAAAATAAGTCACTTGCACATGTGTTTGGTACGTTAAATATAGAATAATACTAGTTATTTTAGAAAATTTTAATGATATATTTGTATAGAAAAGACCTTTAAATAGAATGATTTTACAAAATCATATTTTTGATGAATTATGATGAATAATAGTGAAATTAAGTAGTTTTCATTTTAAATATAAATTAATGGATTTGTTGAGAAAAATAAGAGAAAAAAGTCATGTAAATTCATAATATTTTTTATGTTATGACTTTTTTTATACCTAATTAAGCTTATATGTTAGTTTCACAATCCATTCTTGGCTGAAGCTATACACAAATAGTCATTATAATATTCATATGATATGGTTGTATCACCTTGTTGAAATTATTTTTTCATGGTGCTATGTATGTTTTTTTTGCTACAAAAATTTCATGGAGTCGTAGTCTTACTATCTCATAATATTTTTTTGACTGTTATTACTTTTACATCACAATAATCAAGTACACCAATGATTCTAAAAGTTATGGCATCCTTTAGTGTAATGACTTTCTCATTACATAGCCAAAAATACTAAGGCAAAAGTTATGGTACTTCTCCAATATAATGACTTTTAGATATATAGAGTTTTACATGGCATGTATTCGAGCCACGACTGTTTATATGACCACATCTTTTTACTCTTAAAAAATGACCAATGCTATGACTCATTCCTAGTGCTTTTAATTTGGGTTATAGAGCCAAAATATACAAGTCATTGAAATTCCCAAAGCCATGAATTAGTGTTACATATACAAAATGTATAGCCATAAACATTCTCAATACTATGACAATCTAAAATACAAAAGAGACCAAAGTCTTGGCACATTCTTAGAGTCAAACATTTGTATTATAGAGATAAAAAGTTAAAGCCATGGGATTCCTAAAAGTCACCACTTTCGATTTAAATTTCATACCCATCCATTCAAGTGTAGAAGCAAAAATCAATGGATTTTTGATATATTCTAGGGTAGGGGAAACCGTACCAAACACTAGGATTTGGGAGCATAATTTTAGATAAACCTATAAGAGATCTACAAGAAAAGGAGCAACACAAGGCATAAGTATAAATCTTAAAGTCATAGTATGAATTTTGACTCCACCTAGGAAAAAATCCAAGGTGCACGAATGATTATTCTAGGTTTATGGTTTGATTTCTAGTCACTCTCGAGGGTTATCATTAAACCCCCAAAATTCTATTAGATTTATTTCAAATTATCTTCTGAGAATTTCTTCCTAACGTCAAGCTAAATTGAGGTCTAGGATTAATTTATTTTATATTATATGATGAATATGTAATTTATAAAATTTAATATTTAGATTTTATTTTTGTTTGGGTATTGATGGATGTGGTATTTTTTGTAGAAAAAAAAATTTTGGATTTTACTATTGATGGATTTGTGTGTGCTATAATATTGGATAATGAGAGGTAGGTCATCAAGCAAACTCACATGTAATAGTAAAAAAGAAGTGATAGCCCTTGCAATTGTGATATGCTAGATAATCATATACATTAAAACTTAATGTTGAGGTAGGTTTAATCATGTGAGAATGTTGTTTACAAAGCCAAATGCAAGAGTACATTTATAAGGCAATTCATTATACATATTTTAGAAGAACTAACCCTCAATTGATGTTGATATTTTATAAAATATGTTTCTTAATGTTTCAACTTTAGTGTCTAAGTTGCAAGTTAACATGATTGATGGTGATAGGTAAGTAATGAGATATGCAAAAGTGCATGTGAGTTAAAACAATGATAGTTCTATGAGTTACTTTCTATCATATGACTCATACTAGTAAGATTTAAGGAAAATCATATGATAATTGTGCAAAGCTAAAAGAATAATTTTTAATATTATATCAATTCATGTCTGATTGACACATAAGGTTAGAGAATAAGAATTCACATATGAAGGAACTATTAAGGGTAATTAATGAGTTTCCTAAAAGATATGGACTTGTAAATCACCCTTGAGCATGAATGATTTGTCATTTTTATGGTTAAGTATTGAGGGGACAACTACAAATAGTCCATCATTAGGAAAAACCCAATAGTTGATAATCATCTTGTATACCATTAAAATATTTGTAGATTTTGACAATAGTTCAACCTTTATTCTATGACCAAGCATAATAATATTCAAGATATTTAGATAAGTCATTATGCATAATGGAATAGACGAACCCTAGAATTTAAGAGTCTTACCAAAAACTCATTTTTATCCTTTTAACTATGGTAACAGTTAATTCATCATTATTTGATCGAATTATATACATAATCTATGTGAGATTGATATATAAATAAAAGTCTACTTTACTACGTATATTGCCTATATATTTATAGGACTAATTTGATGAGATAACCTGCCCAATGAGGTTTTGGGATATTGTCTAATCCTAAAATTTAGGCAATATATCAAAGTCACAACAATAGGCTACATCTGAATAACTATCTATCATACATCGCAGCAAATAATCACCCAAGCTTTGAGGAGGATTTAACTATTGGATAGCCTATCTTTCACCACATTAATAGTCTTTATTGCTACAAGTTCCTTCCATATATTCTCTATTAGCTTTCTATCTCTTAGCAGTACTTTCATTATTCTCTCAATTTCTTAGTCTAGATATGTTGACTCAATACTAGAATTTCTGCTCATACAAGTGTAGTGATTATAATATAACCAAAAAAAAATACAAATATAATACAAACACTAAGTAATAAATATATCTAAATAACTAAAAATAAAATTATCCTTTCATAAGGATTATTATATCAACTCAAGTTGATTAATATAACTACAATCAAACAATATCTAGTACTGATGCTAAACATATGATGTAACTTTATGATAGTACCAAAACTTATTATTAATTAATATGGTCTCGCTACTTCATTGGGTGATTATCTCTCATAAAACATAGTCATACAATTATGTCATCCATACAAGTAGAGGTGTCAAATGGGCCATGTCGTATCAACATTAATCATTTTTTGGTGGGCATGGCCCGGTAAGATAGTCATGTGATTCCTGACATAGCATGACTTATGTTTTGCTGGCCTGGCATAGCCCAACTGGCATGAGTCTAGGCAGAATGATCCCGGACCATGCTGGGTCATGTCGAATCATGCCTAGAGATTGGTTGTCTAGTTTTTGATTTAAATTTGAAAATTATAAGATATCCATTATAAGTAATGACATAATAAAATAAAATGATTAACAAAATTTCCAATAATGAAAAATAACAAAAAAATTTCATTATCCAAAAATAAAATAACATAACATAATAATCATCAATAGTAATCCCAATGTCATTCGGTGCCACTATACAAATGATCATAATTGTATAAGTATCTAATAATATCACTAGCGGTGGGCTCAACATCCTCAAAGTCTCATAAGTTATCATCTGCCATCAACTCATAAGGAAAAGTCATAATCTCTAAATATGGTGTCCATGTTCATACTCTGAGCTTGGCTACAACTACTACCATACCTAGTATCATAGTATATAAATAACTCAATTAATTTTTTTATGAAAGAACCCTTCAGGTTGGTATCCCTTGTTCATGCACATTGATATGTATATCAAAACATTCTCTACCCCTTCTACATTAACTTTAGGATCCATGTAGGTAGCTAGGCAATAAAGAGATGGAATGGTCGACTAGTACATTAAGTACTTGGTTTCCACCTCCAACAAATATAATACTAAATATAGGGTTATCTTTAAACTTACTAAACATGCTACTAATATTGCATATGTACCTGAGTGTACTACAAGTAGTGTGAGTGTATACAGACAAACACATATTTATCATGTCATAAAAAATCTTTAGTAATTTCATAAAATAAATTCATTTATCCTAGTCAGTATCATCAATAATAAGTTCGTCACTCTTACTATTGATATAGTTGGATATCATGTGTTCATATCTGACACATGACTCCTACATCAGGTAAGTGCAATTATAATAGGGTCACACATTTGTTTAGAATTTCTTCTTATTTAGATCATAGACAAACAAAGACTATTAAACGTCTATTTTCTACTAGGTGTTTAAAAATATTTTAGTGAGTTTTATAATTTTTCTGATGTGGAGGAAACAATCTTCATACCTAATTGTGAAATTAGGTTAATAATATGACACATACATTTAACATGAGAAACCTCACCTAATGGTTTATCTCTAATAGTCTTAAGAAATATATTAATAGCTACTTCATTATTAGATGCATTATCAAATGAGATACTAAAAATTTTATTCTGAATATGGTAATCTCTAAAGATCCTCATCATGCATTCATATATGGTAGAGCCACCATAAGGATGAAGAATCACAAAAAATCCTAAAATTTTTTTATTAAGTTTCCAAATAGAATGTACATAATGTTTAGTGAGGCATGCAAAAGATGTAACATTGTGACTAGTATTAATATTGGATGTTACAAACACCACACCACTATATTACCTAAATTATTTAATTATTAATTATTTTTCTAACTTATAATATTTAATAATAACATTTCTATATGTAGATCTAAGAATCATATAAAAATTAAGCTAGAAGTAGGTCTGCATGATACTGATAACCCTAGGATCCTCGGAAAATTTAATTGCATGATACTGATGGTAATCAGTTTAGTCGTACCTTCACTTTCTAATTCATCGGTGGTATATGAATGAGGTCAAAGAAGTAGAACTAGATCTAGCTTCAAAAACTTTACCGCTCATGCTTAGTTAGGTTTGCATAGAATCTAATGCACTATATTTTTTGATACATTGATTAGTATGCCTCTTTAAGTGCCCAGTTCCACACTCATTCCTACATAGATATATTTTTTACAATATTTATATTATGCCAATTCTTCATCGATACCTCTAGCATTTTTATTTTTTATTATGCTTAAGTGACTCCAAAATATAGATGGTTTAGTTTTAAATTTTTAGGCAATTGAGATCAAGTCGAGGCCATTAGAGAAAACATGGTTTCTGCCTCAGACTTTTCCAAAGGATTATCAGTATTATCTATGTCTAAATCTAAGTTAATCTCATTTTTATTATATTTATTATTGGCCATTTTTAAAATTATTTTATTAATTATAACTTTAACTAATTAAAAAAATAACAAAAAAAATTACCCGAATAATATTCTAAAATCTGAACTGGAGAAGAGACAAATAAAGCCATAGGCCGTAGTCACAACCCAGACCCCACTTTCACAGCAACAAGAAAAAATGAAAAAAAAATCTACTACAACTCTAGAAGGTACAATATAGAAATAAGTTATGTGAGTTAAGATTATTAAAGAGTAGAGGAGAATAGGAGATGGATATTTGAGAGCAAGAGCTGAGAGCTGAGAGTAAATACAAAAATGAGAATGAAAAACTTAAAACTCTTAATATATATATATATATTAAAAAGTATATATTTTAAATTTTTTTTATTTTTTGATTTTTAAGTGGGCGGAAACCTGATAGCCATTAGATTTTTTCTCTAGCCATTGGAATGAAATCCAACATCCACAATACATTTTGAAAATATAAAAAAATTATTACTTTTTTTTTTGTTTTTTTACCATTAGGGTTTGAAATGAAAGTCAGGTTTGAGACTTTAAATTTGAGTCTTCGGGTTCATGAGTTTGGCTCTCGAGTCTCAGGTGTGGTTATGGATACGGTGCTGTGCGAGTAGGGAATACATTTATGGCCCTAGCCGAGCCGCGAGCCGACATGCAATTGGGTATGGCTGAACTCATGGTATGCTTGGCCCAACATCGTCGCGTGGCAACGTCGACTAGGGCTAGCTCCAATCAACCTAATTTCGAATGTGATGATGTCGGGGTTGGGGTCGATGGCAAGGTGCTAAATCAGTTATATTGGTTTATTAATAAATATATTTTTAAAAATCTTAAAATAATAATAAACCCATGTGATAGGGTGGGTCAGGTTCAATAATAAAACCTGCCCCACCCCACCATAATTCAAAGTTGACCATTACCATGAAGTGGGTGGGTCGGGTGCCGGATTCCCATAACATATAACCCATCGGGTTACTACATGCGGGCCATTGGACCATAGCAATGGGCCAGGTACATGGACCATGTATGGCTAGACACAAGGCATTGCAACCACATGTCCACCATGGCATGAGTAGTGCCTCGGACCAGCCCAACCCAAGTCTAGGCATGATTCTGGACTATGTCTGGCCAAGCCAAACAAAACTCGGTTGGGTCGTGCCTCATGCTATGTCCAGGCCGCCCAGCCCACTTTACACCTCCACATACAAGTAGTAAAATGGTCATATGTCTATAAAACAATCTTATGAAATTATTGTAGGTAATTTGATCAACTAATAATGAACTAATAGTTGCACAAATTGAATTGATAGACTTTGATTTTTGGAATGATAGTTAGACTCTATGGTCGACTCACATCCTTTTAGATGATATTATTTTTTTAGTATTTAGTATTTAGTTAATATTATATTTGATTGTCAGATGAATGGTAAATTATTGTTAAATATTATAGTGCTATTTGGAATACAAGGAAGTTATCATCCTTGCACTATTATGACTAAGGATGATCCCCTCATTATTGTTCCTTTGGTATTTCACTAACAAAGCTACACATTATTTTGTTTATGGGTCATTCAGATATCTACTCTTTTTGGGTAATAGGCCAACTACCCTTGATGATTACTAAAAATGTACACTTCTTTTCTTCAACCTATAATATCTTAAAGATGCGAGATGATATAGTAATAAATATATTTGTGCTTTCAGCAATATATATAGTATACACACATTAACGAACATATATCTTTCGATGAATCATACATATGAAAATCATACATGAGGAATTAACTCATAGGGTATAGTAACTTTATTATGATGCTCAATTTTTAAGATTAAACAATATCTCAAAAGCATGTTGGGTGAGAGTCTCTAATCCAACATAGTTCCATAATGATTCTATGGGAATTGTGTATGTAATTTGATTAACTAATAGTTAGTCAACTACTACTTTAGTCAGAAGGATAAAACTAGGTTTATAGTATTACTCTTAGATTCTTTGGTTAATCCATTTCATTATGTATAATGGCATGTCTAAATTGTATGTTATTGTGTTTAGTTAAAAAACAAAGGCTAGATTATTGTAAGAATATTCTAGTACCCCTACTAGCATACAAAGTAATTATCACCTATTGTGTCCTTTCTAATAATGGTTCTATCATAGCTATCATATTGTTTTTTACAACCAAAATAACAAATCATTCTTGCTTAAGGGTCATTCATAAGTCTAAATATTTTAGGAAAGTCATCAACTATCTTTGATAGTTGTTTTATATGTGTATTATTAATCTCTGACATATTATGTCATAAAGACAAACTAATATGATATTAAAGGTGTTTTAACTTTTGGCTTTACAAGTAACATACTCATAAAAATTAACATATATTTTCTCTCAAATCTTACTAATAGTAGTCATATGATAAAAAGTAGCTTACAATTGTTGTGATCACCTTATAAGTCACCTTCACTTATGAGTAACTCGTGGCTAAGCTATCACCATCCCCACGATAGCATGTGACTCCCACACTAAAGGCATGGAATCCTTAAAAAAAAGTTCTATAAAATTATCACTTTAATTGAGAGTTAATTTATCTAAGATATTCATAATGAATTAGCTAATAAAATAGTTCATATTTTTGGTTTTATAAGCAATACACTCATAATGATTAATTATATCCCAATTTAAAGTTTTAATATATAATTTTATCTTGTGCATCACAATGAAAATAACAGTCACTTCCTTCCTACCATATTATACATGAGTGTTCCTCATTGATTACCACCAATAGTAAAACTCTATCATAGTTATAAATAAATATTATATCTATCAATAATAAAATTAAAATAGAAACCAAACATAAAATTCATCAATTATATGACCATCACATAATAAAATATACTAATTCTAAACCTTAATTTAACCTGGTATTGGTGAGAAATTTACACATGATAATTCAAAATATATCTTAGAAAATTTTTGGTTTCCAATGATAGCTCTCAAGAGAATCTAAGATTCAAAACCCTAAACTCAGAGTTCTCATTTAGTGCACATCGGATGTACCCCTAATTAGAGGTCTAAATTTGCACCCCAACTTTAAGTTTTATGCTTGTACCTTGTGTCACTTCTTTGCTCATGGATCCCGCCTAGGGTTTGCTGGAATTCACCTTGTCTTTTGGATTTATTTATATCTTTCACCTTTTGAACTCTCTATGTTATTTTTTTCAAAATCTTACTTTTACACTCATATGTCTAGGTGAATTTTCAAATAGAAAGTCATGGAACTGGGGAACATCCATGACTTTAGCTTTGCCTTTTTGTAACACAATTACACGACACTTTAAATGATCGTGACTTAGGTATCTTTCTTTTAGTATATTCTCATGGCTCTGGAAATAGTCATGACTCATGTATATCCTCTATAACATGAAGTCATGATACTAAAAATGGTTATGAATTATACATTTCTTTTCTATAACATGAAGTCATGATATTGAGAATGACCATGGCTCAAATATTTTATCTATATAACATGATGTAATGACACTGGGAATAGCTGTAACTCATGTATTTCCTTTTATATAACATGAATTTGTTCCAGTAGGAATGAATATCAAATTATTAAATTTTATGGTTCTATTAAAGATCATTTCTTTTTCTCATCTCGATCTGTAATAAAATCAACTTATGATTGCCAAATGACTTTTTTTCATAATTTCAAGCTTGACCCTTACTTGAATAATATCACCATCAAATTTTTCCTAAAATATTTAGGGATATGACCAATATTCAGCTACCCACTACTATAGCTCTCATATGAAAAATTTTAATGATTTCACATGTTCAGTTAGTAATGTGTGAGCACATTAGTAATGGGTCAAAACATATATTCTTTTCTTTGCAAATTGTTGCCCTCCTTTATTTGATAAATAAGGTCAAAGTTTGTTGTTTCTTATTGTTGCAAAAGAGTGATTTCTCCTTTTTCATTTTTGCTTCTCCTTTTATGCTTCTAGCTTCTTAAGAAAAACCTCCATCTTTGCTTCCATGGTGGTAAATCTATCTAACTCCAATACTCTAGCTTATTTTCTTCCGGAAACATAATCTTTTAAAGTTTAGTTGTTGTTCATTATTAACTTTAAAACAAATAATATATTTCCTTAGGTGGCTTGTAAATAATCCACCTACTCGAGAGTGCATCAATGGCATACCTCATCATATAGTTCAGCCCATTTTAGAATGTTTGCACTTAAAATCACAACTCTAATCTATGTTGAGAGCGTATTCTCAACAACACCATAAAAAGGTGTCTTACAAGGTCTTTAGTTCCTTTTAATTAAATTCTCTTATCTTACTCCATAATTATGATATGATTTAAGTTGGTAAAAATTTTATAAGGAATCCTTGAACAAGTTCATCCAACTCTAAATTGAACCTCGAGATAAGCACTATAACCAACTTATGTTGGTCACTACTTGAGTTTAGATCTCTATAATATTCTATAGCCAAAAGTTACAACTTCATAATTGAGCTACATTTTTGGCTTGACTATTCTGTGGTTTGGTAAAGAAGAAGACACAATATCTAGAGTCTACCATGACTTTTAGCAGTTGTGGGATACTTGGTTGCTATGAGGTGAAATTATTATCATAGCCATAAAATTATTTCTAGCTAGTTCAAATGCAATTCGAAAAAATCTTTGTAGCCAAGAGAATATGTTGAATAATGAAGGAATTTGACAACAAGGTGGTAAAGTTGTGGGTACAAAGATTGTCATAACAATGTATGTAAAGTTTTAGCCAATAATATATATATATAGAAACTAATTTAAAAGTATATAGAGTATAATCAAGTCATTAAAAATGTAAGTAGAGTTTTATCAAATAAAAGATGTAGAAACTAATTTAAAAGTAAAAGTATAATCAAGTAATAGCATGTCAAATGTTATGACTTGCATGAATTTTCACTCCCTTCTAGTCACCAACTCCATAAAGTCGAACATTTTATACTAAAAACTTTTGATTTCACAACTATTTGTTAAAATCTTCCAAAATTAAGTTTTTGTAAAATTGTTATAGCTAAACCACTCTTCCAGGCAAAACACATCATGAAAATAAAAAAAAAAGAATAGTTTCATTCAATATTTGGTATACCGAATAGTTTCCTCTCACAACCTTGGACATCTTCATTGCTGACGGTTCCTTTTCCAACTACTCTTTCTCAGCTCTTTGTCTTAAAATTACACTTTTAGTTCTCTCAATCTTAAGGTCCAAAGATATTAGATCAATCCTAGAGTTTATGTTCATAGAAGTTGTGGATAAAAAAACAAATAGTTGAACAATAAAAAAAAACACAAGACAAGTTTTGCAAATCAAAGCACAATAAGCAACATGATATTATCCAAACTACTAAAAAATGAAACTATTTTTCACAAAGATAGTATTGTCAACTAAATATGACAAACCAAAATAAACAGTGGTATTGGTACCAAAAAATTATTTAACCTTTGTTATGATACCAAATTTTAGGATTACATGGTATCCCAAAAGCTAATTGGATAAGTGTCTCTTATCCAACATAATTCTAGAGATATATGGTGCATACAAGTTGTAAAGTGAGACTTCATCCATATATCAATCCCATAAAAATTATGTATGTAGTTCAATCAACCAATAGTTTATCAATTACTACTTTAGTCGAAATGATAAAACTATGTTTTTGGTACAACTCTAAGATTCTTGGGTTGGACTATTTTATTATGCATAATAGTACGTCTAGATTATTTGGTTGTTATCATGTTTAGCTATAAAATGAAGACTATGATATTATAAGAAAGCTCTAGTATCTTTACTAGCATATAGGATAGTTTTCACTTATTGTGTTCTCCCCAATGATGATCATCTCATATAAAATTGTTTATGACTTGCTGGCAATGTAATTGGAAATCCAATCAAGATCCTCGTAGAGACCCTCGCTAGAGGTAGCACAGGTGCTCTGAATGTTCCAATGGCATTGGAGAAGAGAGTGAAGTCCTAGCTTTTCAGTAATTTCAGCTGCATTCATCGCAATGGGAAGATCTTGCTTATTGGCAAACACCAGCAAAATTGCATCTCGAAGCTATTCCTCGTTAAGCATCCTATGCATATATGAGACATTGGGAATTTTGGAAGTAATCTTTCTAGAAAGGGCAAATCTTGTCTTGACCCCCAACATCCCACACATTGAAATTGATGTTTTTGTATTCAACAGTCTCTATATTAAAAACAATAGTATGAATTGTGGTGATCAAGCTTCAACTTATACAAAATGGTTGTTTTACCGCCAGCATCAAGACCTAGCATCAAAATCCTAATCTCCTTGTTGTCAAATAGCCTACTGAACAGCTTTGTGAACGTAAACCCCATTTCTTCCACTAAATCTCAATCCCTTTGTCATATGGCAGTAAAGAGATCTGATGAGAGAAAGAAGCATAATCAATAGACCTCAAGAGATGGTCACCAGAGAGGGAGGTCAACCTCTATATGTTATTATACCTATAGTATATATAATTGAAAATAGAGTTATATATAGTTAAACATATAATTATATATAGATATATTCATACAAGTAGTTATAAGTAGTTATACATAAATATATACGAAGTTATAAATAAATATTTAATTATATGAATACATATATGTATACAATATATACAAATATAATTATATTTAATTATATAGAGTATTACATAGTTATACAAATATTTATATATAGTTATACACATATAGTTATAAATATATATGTAGTTAAAGATATCATTATATTTAACATTTTTTAGTTATACATATAGTAAAATACAATTATATATAGTTATATATTATTACACATATGATATATTTTGTTAAAAATATAGTTATATAGAATTACTCATATAGTTATAAAATATTATATAGTTAAAAAAATAGTTATATATAGATATTAATATAGTTATAAAAATAGTTTACATAGTTACAAATATAGTTAAATATAATTATGAACATTTTTATATAGTTATACAAATATTTATAAATAGTTATCATATACTATGATAACAACATACTCTCAAATGCCCAATTGAATTACACCAATATAGAGAAAGAACTTGTATCAACAATCTTTTCTTTTAGCAAGTTAATATCATATTTAGTGGGAATCAAAGTCATAGTATATACTAAATATTCTATAATCAAATATCTCATAGAAAAGAAAGATGTCAGGCCTAGATTGATTTGATAGATTTTACTATTACAATAGTTTGAACTAGAGATATTAGATAAGAAATATACATATAATCAAAATTTAAAATTGCTTATCAAGACTAGAAAAAGAAGATAGAAGAGTTGTTGAAGAAGATATTAGATAGATTTTTTTATTTGAACAAATTATACTATTGAATAAAAAAGTAACTCTATGGTAAGTAGTATTGAATGAACCTTATCATTGCAAGTAGTACTTTGATCAAAATTTAAGGCAAAGTGTTATAGTTGGGAGATTAGTAGTATCTTGCAATAATGACACTTTTTTCTCCTGCTCTCATGAATTTGTGGAACATGTTAATATTTATGTGCTCAAGTATTTTCTTCTCAAAATTAATGTTGATATTTACATATATATGCATAAATATATATGTGCATATACACTGACCTACACACACACACACACACATTTATACATACATATACATTACTATACATTATATATCACAATACACATTTTTGTACTTTTGTATATATTCACACATGTATCTACATTTTCAAAGTAGTGTGTATATACTTGTATGCATGCATATACTACTAAACACCCACACAAACACACACATATTCCTATATACATAATGTATTTTTAAAGTTACACATGAAACTATTATGTGTGTGTGTGTGTAAATGTATTTATATTTTTTGATATTGAAAATTTAATTAAAATAAAATATTATATATTGTACACACTTTATAAAACAAATATTTGTGTGTGTGTGTGTGTGTGTGTGTGTGTGTGTGTGTATGTGTGCGTGTATGTGTGAAGCATATTAATGCATAACATGAAATTATGAATTAAATATATGAGCTTCTATTTTATTCAAATTGTTTTTTTTAATATTTATATTAAAATAACTATCATTTTACTCATATAAATAAATGAAGTTTGCATATTTGTAAATTATGTTGTTTTTACAATTATGTTAAAAAATAAAATATAGGCCATAGATAGATTATTTTGTTTTTGTTTTTCTATATAATTTTTTTATTAAAATATTAATGTCTATGATAGATTTCTAATTATTATTTATTGTTATTAATAAATTTTTAGAAACTTTAAAATTCAAACAAATATAATATAGTGCATATAAATACATATCTTTAATGTTTGGTAAAAAATCAATTATATCTTTAATTATATTCAAACAAAATAGAATACCATATAAATACATGAGTAAATTTTTATACAAGTAATAATTTTTTTTATTTTATTCAAAATATATAAATGATCATATAAATATATGAATTTGTCTTATTTAATATTTATTTTTAATTTTTTTTAATTGAATACATGACAATGTTATTTTTTTCTAATTAATAAATACATTTCAAATATTGTTTAGTTATAATAAATATAACATATTGCATATTATGTGCAAATTTTATTTTTAAAGTTTTATCTTTGTAAATCAAAACTACATCATATATATATTTTAGAAATTTTTTATAATATTTATTACACAAACATATTATTATTTGTTTTGAAATTTACAACATGAATTTTAACAAATAAACATTTTATTAAAAATCAATTTTAGTTAAATGATATTAAGTAAAACACAAATACAAACCCTAAACATATTAAATCATGATGATTTATAAAAACATATAAAAATATAATAAAAATATAGTTAAGGTTGAAAAAATTAAATTTAAGTTCCTAAAACATATGGGAAAATGCTAAAATTTTATATAATATCAAATATATATATATATATATATATATATGAATGAGATGAATGATATGAATAGATATTAAGTTTATGAAGCATTTAGTTATACATGTTGTAGATGTAGTTATATGTAATTTTTCATGTAATTATATATATTTAGACATATGGCTATGTATAGGTATTGATGTAGATAAATACATTTATATATAGTAATATGTTGATATATATATTGTTAAATACATTTATATAGAGCATTATATGTGTGTGTGTGTGTGTGTGTGTGTGTATCTATGTATATGTATATTAAATATACGTTGTTATATTTATATATAGCTATGTTTATCTATACTATTTTTATAGTATAGATATAGTAAAATATGTTTATATAAAAAATTCGAATTATATCACACATGCTTATTGATGTATAGTTATATTTAAATACACTTATATATAATAAACATGTGGTTATGTATACTGTTTATGCATACTATTTATGTATACTAATTATATATAGTTATGTACATTAATGTAGATAAATACATTTATATATAGTAATATGTTGATATACATATTGTTAAATACATATATATATGTATGTATGTATGTATGTATGTATGTATGTATATATATATATGTATGTATGTATGTATGTATATTAAATATAAGTTATTATATTTATATATAGTTAAGTTTATGTATACTCTTTTTATAGTTATAGATATAGTAAAATACACTTATATAAGAAATTCGAATTATATCACACACGCATAAATTTTGGGTATATTAATAATTACAAGTATAATATTTATGAAGCTAGAAATGTGAATCCTTTTACATGTTATTCCATGTTATATATCATAGAAGAATTTGTTCTTGATTAAGATAGATATTATATAAAATATTCTTCTAAGAGTTTTATATTTAGTGTGGAAATCATATCATTACCGAAAAGGTTGGTAATATGTAATCATTAGGAAATGAGTAAATACATTGTGATTCATAAGGTGGCAACATCCCTTTTGCGTTGCTTTTACTCATATGGTTTCCACCGATGAAACATGAAAGTATTATATGTTAATTATGTGAGAGAGTGAAAGAAGAGAATATGATAGTAGAGAGAGGGGAGGAAAAGAATATGATAGGAGATGAGAGAAAGAAATTCAAATAATTATATTCTTTATTTATATATATTTTTTAGTTTAAAATAATTTCTATTTTTTAATTTTTTTTAATTTTTTAAATTTTAAATGGGCAGAAATCCAAGAGACATCAGATTTCTGCTTATAGCCATTGAGAAAAAAATCTAATGGCGATAAATATTCAAAAAATATTTTTATTATCTAATATTAAAAGTGATAGGACATGTCTGTTGCTTTCCCTATCAAGACCCATTATCTGAAAATGTAACAGGCACTACCATGATGATGGGGCATGGTAGAAAGCCATTATTTCAAAAAAAATTGGGCTGGGACCCATTAGTCTGTGACCCATCGCTCATGTTTCTTAATTTTATTTTTAATATTTAATAACTGATATTAAAGATTTTAATTATATATATATATATATACACAAAATTAATTTAATAGGAATCAATTAATTTGATTTAATAATAAAATCAAATAATTCGATTCTAATTGAATTGAGTATTTTTATTACATACCTATATATATTTTAAATAAATAAAAAATATGTATAATATATGTTTATGGCTTTGGATAAGGCTATGGAAGGGGCTCTGACGTAAATAAGATATTAGGCTTCCAATGTAAACTATTTTAAGCTATAATTTACATAAATTATAACTATTAAGACTCTCTCACTTATTTAAAATAATTTTAAGTTATTTGTTACTTATTATTTATTAAACTCCTCATGTTAAAATTACAAATACCAATAGATTGAATTAAATCAGTGATAATCTAATTCAATTAATCTCTAATTATTTCTTTAAGACTTTCCACTTAACTTATTTAAATTATTAGATTAAAATTCACCTGTTGAGTTTGAAAATAACAAAAAAATATATTTTCTCAAGGGAAAATATATCAACCCATCTAATAGGGATATGGATTACATCATCAATCAAAATTCACTATGCTTTTGATAAAGTTATCTAATTCATAGAGTTTCATAATCTATTTCTAGACCTCACTCTTTATGAATCAAAATAACTATTAAGAATTGCATGCAAAAATTTAATTATTTCAAGAATAAAAGTAATAGTGTTCATAATAATAATAGTATATTTTATTATACAAGTTAGTATAAAATAATCACACCGTAGTGGTCTCATTCAACACACTCAAGTGTATTAGTACTAGAAGTTGGGACTTTACCATTCATCATAGTGAAGATAAACCTATTGAAATCTAGCACTACAATCTTATTGATAGACTATATAACTCTATCTAGATTATGAACAATAAACTTATATTCCACAAGAATTGATGATTCAATCTTTTGTACAAAAGTCAAACTCTACTTACCAAATCATCTATAATATAAAATAAATGATATGCATTTCTACACATTCAGCATATTGTACAATCTTTTATTAATACAAAAAAAATATATAAATAAAGAAAATAGAAATAAAATTCAGGAATGACTTTTAGTATAAATCAGCTCCAATACTTGCAACACATTGAGAAGTGGTTCTATGCATGTGTTGTAGTTATTTTTTTCTTGTTGAACTTGTTTCTACATTTATAGTAAATGAAAAATAGATATTTATTTTTATTCATCTTATGTTTATAGGAACTCATAAACAGGGGTGAGAGAGGAGAGGATCTCTCCTCATTTCTCTAACTTTTTTTGCTTCACGTATCAATATGTGAATTTGTCCTTTTGCTTCACATTTTTTCCCATGTTCCTATCTCTCAATTATTTGATTGCTTCTCATACTTTTATTTCTTCTTCTCCATGTGTAGACAACAAATGAAAAAAATAAGTAAAAAACCATAATTAACATAACATGTCTATTAGATCAAACCTAATGTGTCTATTATGTTATAAAAAAGTCAATTCTTCTCATAGAACCCAAAACAAATTCTCATGCATCTCTCGAGAAAAGATTTCTAACAAGTTCAAATTTTATTATAAACTAATAAAGAATATCTTAATTCACATTAAGAGTTCTATTTTACCTCCAACACATTAGCTCCTACTTCATATCATTGATTGCCAACAAAGAGTGAAGTAGGGGTAGCTATGGAATAAGAATCACCTGATAGAATCATATTTATCTCAGAATAAACACTTAAGAAAATCAGATCAAACATCCTCAATCTACTCAAAGGAGGGAGTGAAAGTGACCTAACTTTAGTCTTTATGTATCTTCTAGTCATGCAAACTAACCACCTGTCACTTGATTATGTGAGGATAAAAAGTGATGACTATTTTTCTCCAAAATTTGATCATCTATACATCTATGTCTATGTTTGTACTACAAAAAATCAATGTTTGTTTTTTTCTCCAAGAAGAACTTATTAGATTTAAAAAAAAAATTAGCCTTGATAATATACATGAAATGTAAATTTCAATCCCTCACTCCCACTATTGATCCTTTAACTAATTTTCACTAGTCTCGGTCAAACTGGCCCACATGACATGCACTATCCAACACTCTTATGGATTGTAAGTTCATCCAAATGTCCAAGATATGTTGAATCAATTGAGATTCAATCTCCATCAACAAGTATACTTTTTTAATACATGTTCTAATTCCCTTATACTCACCATGAGAAGGTATTCCTTTTTTCTCTCCTTATTAGTGCCTAATATAGATCATACCACTCCTCATAATTATTAAAAGGTATAGTATTCTATCTATGAAATTAGATAACTAGTTGGGTTGAATTTCTCCAACCCAAAATAATTGAGCATCTTCTATACTAAAGATTTTACATTAAACAATATACAACGAAACATACTCCAGACACCATAATCAAGTAACTTCCCTTCGATATTAGTCGTGGGTATTGAAATTCTATGATACCACTTATTGGTATTAGAATGCTTTGATACCATTAGTAGGGAAATATTAGAATACTTGAATAACAATAACTAGATATTGAAACATAATATGATTCCAATACTTGTTGGGCTAATCATTGTGATTTCAAATTAATAATTATACCATTTAAAAAATATTATTTTTCATCAAACTATACCATTACTCAATAGAATTAAATAAATAGTGCATAATTGCACACTTATACACAAAAGTTATATACTTTAACTTTGGAAATTATGTAGACATTAGCTAATATAATTTCATAGTATATTCATAAATATAATGCACTATGCTCACCATACACACAGTCACGAATAATTATGCCAACATCACATAGTGCACACATACACACATTGATAAATTAAGCAAATACCTCAAATTTAGTAAAGAAAAATCATTGTTATTTCATTATTCATAAAAGCCAAAATAGAACTAAACATATTTATATCTTTAGCGTATGTTTTAGCAAAAACTCTAGTAGTAATCATGCTCCATGGTCAGCACACCATAAGTAGTGCCTGTTGATAATTATGCTCTCATTGAGCATAGAGAGGCAAAAACTAACCCATAAGCATCATAAACCAAGCAAGAAATATTGAGTACATCCATAATAGTAGAAACCCATGCACACCAATAACCAAATAAACACATGCACACCTGAATCCAAACGTGCTTTACCACATGTTCCATATATTGAGTAAACTCAAGGAGAAAGTATCATTTCCATCTATGTCAATCTTTGTGCAAAATCTGAACTAGAGAGAGTATTTATCTTTCTGTCTCATATCCCATGCTTCTCATCCAAAAACCAAATAGGAGAGTGTTTCTCTTTTTCATGTTCTTGTAACATGTTGAGAACTAGTTCTGAGAATGTGTTTCATTTATGTTCATCCTATTAATCTTGCTTTTATGTTTACCATAAATGAAAAATGGGTTCTCATTTTTCATTCTACTTATGTCATAGGAATTGAGAAATGAGAAGAGGAGAAAGAATCTTTCTTCGGTTCTCTATTTTTTGCTTCATGCATCATAATATGCATTTTTTCCTTTGCTTCATGGTTTTTCTTTTGCTCATCTCCCTCACTCACTCTCTCTCTCTCTCTCTCTCTTCTTCGATTGAATCTTCTTATTTTTCTCATTTGTCCATCTCAACATTAAAACAAGTTTTTCCTAATAGCATTTTTCATAAGCTTCCCTACCCACATAATAAATAAATAAAACAAGTATAAATAATAATTAAAATATCATTTATATTAAATCAAATCAAATTGAATTAAATTAAATAACTTTAATTTTGACCAAACAAATTTTATTAAATTAGTTTGACTGAAGTAGTCTATCCACCCAAGGTAGAGCTTACGATCTCTCCTTCTACCATAGGTAGGCCGACTAAGATATGTCTATAGCTCCACTTTAATAAATATCCACCATAAGGATTTGAGCTCCTCTTATAGAACCTAAAACTAATTATTATTTCTTACTCAAAAAAAAAGATTTAAAGATATTTCAATTTCTTGAAAAAACTACTTATGAAACTTTATGGGATAAAGGATGCCTCTGAGAATTCTACTTTGTCTCAAAACAATGACTTAAGAAAACTAGATCTGATGTACTCGAGCTCCTCATATGTGGAATTGAAAGTGAAATAACTTTATATAGAGGTGGAAAATGGGTTTTGTTTACCCATCATGAATATTAAAAAGGGTAGGTTGGTATTATGTAAGTTGGGTTGGGAAACCCAAGAAAAATGGGAAAAATCTTGCCAATGACTAACCCAGCATGGCTGAGCACTACAAATAGGTTGTGTCTGGCCTATCACAACATTGTCAGAGAACTATTCTAAAGACAATCATTTTTGTATTTATTATATAATTTATTTTAATTAATAAAAAGCTTTTTCTTTTATTTTATATTTATTTATATGAAATGATAACAATCTTAAATCGATTATTGAATTTCATGATATATTGCATAGGATAAATGGAAATCATGATATCATAATGAGATTTCTATTATGCGTAATTATGTTACATCTAAATTATTATTAGTCATAAGATCAATTAAATTAGTCATTGTTGATCTAGATAGACAATCACATATTATACTCCTTGATCTGACCAAGTAATCGATCACATGAACTATGATAATGATATTGATTAGAGAAAACATGTCAATGCTTACTATGAGTAATCAAGTACATCATAGAAATACTATGAGATGATCTTATGAGTTACCTTGTATATATAGATGATAGTCTCATCATAGCAGTGATACAAATATCCTTAGGCTTGAGGGGCTCAAGGTTGGTTATCTTGGATATTGATCCTATATTTTGACATAATTTCTTAGTCTTTCATAAACCACTCATAGGGTAATGATCAAGTATAACTTGAAAATTTTAAAAGTACCTAAGTAGCTATTTGGTATGTCAAATATTGAATAATATTAACTATTTGATATAATTTTTTTCGATGTGTTTTGCCTAAATGAGGGGTATAATTGAAATAATTTCATAGAAAGTTAGTTTTGGAGGATTTTGATGAATAATTCTGAAATCCAAAATTTTTCATGTAAAATATGTGGCTTTGTAGAGTTAGTGATTAGGAGAGGGTGAAATGTTATGTAAATCATAGCATATGACATGCTATGATTTGATTACACCTTTGAGTAATTACAGATTAGTTTCAATATCTATTATTGATCAAAACTCTATACACATAGTCATAGCAATCTTTATATACATTGACTCTACCACTTTGTTAACACAATCTTTTAACTATACAATATATTCTTTTGGCTATGAAGATTTCTTGGAGTAACAGTAGAACTAGTTGAAAATAACTTTAGGGCTATGACATTAATTTCATGTAACTACAACTAAGTATCCTATTGGTACTAAAAGTCCTTGCAGCTTTCAAATGCCATAACATTTTCTTTGCCAAACCACAAAAAAAAAAACTCAAGCTATAGCCCTGATATTGATATGGCATCATGACTTTTGACTAAAAAAGATTATGAAAAGTCAAACTCGAGTTGTGGACTATCAAAGCTACTATCATTATTCAATACCACTACTTTTGGTTAAATAAGCAAAATGCACAAGCTATGACCATACTCAGCACTATGACAATGGGTTATAGAGACTATATGTATAATTCGCGGTCACATTCTAGTATCTCAACTTTGTGTTATAGAAGTTAAAAAAGCAATCATAACTTTTCTAGGCATCACAACCATCATGTAGATGAAATAGACCAAAGCTATGGCTTGTACCTAGTATTGTGACTTTGTGTTATAGAACAAAAAAACCAAATCCATGACTTTTATTTAATTTTGTGACTTCCAATTAAAAAAATCATACCAAATACTCTAGTATATAAGGAAAACCTAAAGAAGCCAAGAGGATATCCATTAGAGGAATGAGGAATATGAATTAAGAGGCTCCACAACTCTATTTTCCGAGATATCCATGAGCAACAAGGGCGATACAAGACATAAAACATAAATCCTAAGAGGCAAGCACATATTATAATCTCCTCCTATAAGTAAATCAAATTTAAATTTACTGATTTATGAGAGATTTATATTTTGAAGGATGGATTCTCTAGAGAGGTTAAATTAGGCACACGAATTCATACGAGATGGATTTTCACTTATCTCATATGTTATTCTTCCTAATTTTAGGCTAAAAATGTAATAATAGTATAATATGTTTATTATGATGGATGTGATATTTAATACTCTAAGTTTAATATGATATTTTGTTATAGAATTATTTGGAAATGAATGGTTTTGTAATTAAATAGACTAGGGTTTTAGCTATTAGTAAGCTTTTGCATGATTGAAGTGGTTGACAATGACAATCATGATAGCCCTACTGATAGTGATATGCAAGACAAACTAATAAATCAAAACCTAAATTGAGGTATGTTTAATTATTATGAGTATGATACTTATGATATTAAAAGTACAAATATTTTTATAGGACACTCAATTATGTTGTCTTAGAAGAATTGAATCTCAATAAATATTGAGTAGTTAGTATAATATTTTTTTAATAGTGTCAATTTTAGTGTAGGAATCTCATGTAATAGTAGGGAATGATGATAGGTAAGCCATGTGATAAGTGTAAATGGATTTGATTCATAGAGCGGTGATAATTCTATGAGTGACATTTGGTCGTATGACAACTAGTAAAATAAGTAGGAAAGCATATATTAATTATGTGAGCATGGCACTAATGAAGCTGAAAATATAAATATTTTTATTACCATATCAATTCTCATCGAGAAAGATACTAGATATCAAAGAATAAAAATGTATATACGAAGACACCATTAAGGATAGTTAATGAGTTACCTAAAATGTGAGGACTTGTGAATGACATCCGAATAGAGATGGTGATTTATTGTCTTGGTGGTAAAGTGCTAAGTGGATAACTACGAGGTGATTATTATTGGGAATGACTCAATAGTTAATAACCACCTTGTATACAAGTAGAAAAATATGATATTCCAACATTATCCAATATTCATTCAATAACTAAGTATAATCAGAACAAAGTTATTCATGAATTGCAACTCAAATAAAAATATATCATTCCTAGAATATCGGTTTTATGACTCGATTCATATTTATCATGCCAACTAGAGTAGCTAATAATTATAGATGACTAATCAAATATGCATATGCAATCCTTATATGATCAAGATTTAGATTGAATGTTTATTTAATTACTTTATGATCCATATACTTATTAGATTATATTAGATGAGAGACTCTTGCCCAACAAACTTTTGTGATGCATCTAATCATAAAATTAAGTATTATAACAAAGTCACAACAGTAGCCAACATAAGATTCACCACTTATAATAAGTGTTGGAAATCTTTGGCTAAACTAGATATGCCATGAAGAGTATCTTAAGTGACATGAGTAGATAGTAATGAGCCTCATGACAAGAACTAGTTACCCTTGGGCTAGATGTGGTGTAACCAATCTAGTGGGAACTACACATTGTTCATATTTTGAACTTAGTGGGATATAATATGATGAAAAAATAAATTACATAGATATTGTCTCTGAAAGGATTTGCAAGTAGACCACTAACTATCTAGTCAATTGGGAGTCATGATCAATTGCTAGATAGATATCACTATGACTTGTTTTATTAAATTATTAAACCAAGCAGTCAAAAGAACAAAAAGCCTAATGGATCACACACTAAGATGTTTGGGGCTGGAATAATGTGATTTAAATTTGATTGAATTGATGTACATGTTATGAATATGATTATAACATGACTTTAAAGAACTTGAGCTTTCTTATTGAC
The DNA here is from genome assembly GCA_029783825.1 of Sapria himalayana. Lineage (NCBI taxonomy): Eukaryota > Viridiplantae > Streptophyta > Magnoliopsida > Malpighiales > Rafflesiaceae > Sapria > Sapria himalayana. Next base: position 492,166 of record JAREIK010003076.1, on the reverse strand, counting down.
TTTAGACTCATGAGAAGCAAGACACATGGACATGAGACATACATTGCCTACCCAACCAATAGGTATAAGCATTTTGGTCTTTTATCAACCTATTTTAATATGGTAACATCATGGGTGGAAGGGTGACATGCTAAACGAGAATGAAACTAAGTCAAAGTTCATTCGAACCTAACTTGCTTTAATCAATTCTTATATTGAGAAGAAAGGAGGGAGAGATGTGTAATTCATTCTTCTTACCAAGAACCATTCAAAAAGGTAAGTTTCTTTTAGAATCACATAATAGTGTCTAAATTCATTAAATCCAGATAATGAAAAATACAGTCAGGAGAATTAACCTCCAACTTGTCAAAAGATGCGGAAAAAATATTTGAGAACAAAATTAAAAAAATAAAAAGGATAAAAGAGAATATGTTCTTTTTTCAATTTTTAATATTTATTTTTCCCTCTTAAGAAGAATATAATTTTTATTGAGTTAACTTATTAATGATTCATCAATGGACAAGTGAAGAAAGAGTTATTCTTATTCTAATTCTTGGTAGATTGAGTAAAATTTCTCAAGTGTCAAATAAAAATAGTTTTCTCTCCATTCCTTCTCTCTTTCTTGAATATAAGATTGGCTAGCACCAGCTTGTATTTGAGATTGCTTTCTTGAATATTTTCAACTTCAAATTTATGTGCATCACTATAGAGATATGCTCAAATTGAGATACTATAGTTATCTATGAAATCTACCCTAAAGAAAGCATCATTATAAAAGATTAATAATTTTTTCATTGCCTGATATTTATCTATGATCTTGATTTTGGAGAACCATATTTACTTTATAGAGTGGTCAAAAATTTAATTTTTTTTGCTATGCTCTATGAGACTATGGTGCTCTAAGAAAGATCACAATAGTGGTATCATAGCCACCTTTGGATTCATCCAAAATCAATAATAAAAGAAGAAATGTTGGAAATCAAATTCTAGATATTGAAAATTTATTATCTTAATATAAAATTGAGATCATAGTTTTTCAGCATGCAAATGATAAAGAGGTTTGAATACAATTCAAATTATCTAATATATTTTTCCAAATGGACAATTTTGAAATCTAGGTTTTAGAAATCTTAGAATGAGTTTTTGTTTGTTCTGATTGAATTAATATACTTAAAGTAAAAAATTTTATTTTAAGAGTTGAATCAGATTTATTTTACATTTAAGATAATATTGTTAGAATCTAATTTGCCAATTTCTTTTATTTATTTATTTATTGCATGAGATGCAATCTATCGAATATGCATAATGGTTGGTTATTGACCAAGCCCCATATGATTGTGCATTTGCATATTTGTTTAATGGAAAATAGGTATTGCACATTCCTACCTCTCTCAGATCTTTCTAAGTATTCTTTTTCTCGTCTTGATTTTCCTCAAATATAACTTGAGGTATTCTCTAAGAAATTTGAAATGAGTTTATATAGGACTAAGGAATATTTAAAAAGTAAAAAAAAAACAAGAAAGAGGCACAATGATGGAAACCTTGTTTGTTTACGAACTAACTTTTATATGATTCATATGGTGAACAATGTTGGATGCGTGCATAACAATAATAATAAGATTAATAAAATGATAACTTAAATAAATGATGACTTAAAATAAGATTAATAAATGATTTAAACTATATTAAATCAAATGCATGCCATTAATATGACAAGAACAATATTTTTTTAAGAATTGTAGTTGTTGGGAAAACCTCAATCATCTCTACAAAAATATGTTCAAACCATGAAACATATTCCAGATTAATGTGCTAGGTTTAACCAAAAATATTGGCTTGTTGGGTAAACCCAAGAGAAATGAGTTTGGAGACGGAGTTGAGAAATCTATATATGAAAAATCCACATCTCAAGGAGTTGGAAATCTAATGATGGTGCACAAATCAAATAGTTTGATATCACTAATTCAATAATGACATGTCATTGTAATTAGTATTTATGATACCTATCTTTTGATCCAAAATGGCTTTTGGATAAACCTAGGGTCATTCTTAATAAACAATATTTTATGCCATGTCATCAAACATGAGCTTGTGATCTATATTCGATGTAAATAAATTGATAGGCCAAAACTTCCTAGCTTGGCTTAGAAACTTATTAATAGATTTCGAAGTTGAAAGAACTAGCTAATGTTCTAGATGAGCAAATTTTCAATCCCTTGCTGCTCATGCATCCGAAGAAATTCAGAGAGAATATCAAAAGTATCTATATGATAATGAACTAGCATGATATATTAGGCTTGCCTATATCTCACTTGAACTTTAAAAGTAACATAACGTTATGGATACTAACATAATTATCTATTATATAATGGAGCTTTTTGATGAGTAAGCTAGATCTGAAAGGTTCAAAGTTTCTAAGTTACTTTTTTGCTCTAAGATGGCTAATGGATCATCTCCAGTGCAGCATTCACTCAAGATGAATTGATAAATTGAAAGGTTGGGATAGTTGAGATTTGAAATAGACCATGAATTAAGTATTGACTTAAATTTAACCAGTTTTTCTGATATTTTTTGAGATATTGGTCTTTAACTATGGGATGAATAATATTGCATGCATTATTCCTGAGCTTGTCAATATGCTCAAGACAATTGAACCTTCTTTGAGAAAAAAAGGGTAAGAAGAAATCCACTAAGATTAAAGAAGATGTGGCCAGGAAGAAAGCTAAAAAATTAACCATATAATGGATGTGTTTTAAATGTGGCAAGGATGGCCATTTAAAGAGGAACTATGGGACCTATTTGGAGTACTCGAAAAAGAAGGCATCTAATACTCTTACTACTTTAGTTTTGTTTTTCATTAAGGTTACTATTATTTCTAACAATAACCAATGGGCATTTGATATTGTATGTGACTCAAAAATATGTACTAATATGCAGGGCCTAAGGAATAGTAGGAAACTCAACAAGGGAGAGTTTGATTTATGTGTTTGAAATAGGAAAAGAGTTGCTAGACTAAATAGGACTTATGTATTGTCACTCACTAGTAGACTTTTTTTAAATTTTGATTATTATTTTTAGATATAAGTTTTGACTCAACATCATTTTTTTTATTTGTTTGAACAAATAAGGTTTTCATTTAATATTTAGCAAAAATAATGGTTTTATCATATTAAATGATATTTTTTATTTAATAAGATATACATATTAGATATGTCTAATCCAATTTTAAATTTGAAAGATAAAAGACACAAGAAAGATAATCTAAAATCATCCTACTAATGGCATTGTCGCCTTGGTCATATAAGTGGGAAACACAAAACTAAGCTACATAAAAAAGGTAGCATAGGGTCATTTGATTGTAAATCATATGACACATAAATCTAGCTTATTATAAAGATGACAAAATTACCCTTTAAAAGAAAAGGTAAACATGCTAATGGGCCATTAAACATAATTCGTTCTGATCTATTTGGTCCAATATTTATACTTGGATTAGGTGGTTTCATCTACTTCTTCATCTTTATTGATGATTATTTGTGATAAAGACACTTGCTACTTATAAAATACAATATGAAGCCTTTAAAAAGTTCAAATATTTTAGATATCAGATAGAGAAATAACTTGGCAAAAGTATTTAAGTACTAAGATTAGATCGAGGTGGTGAATACTTAATCTAAAAGTTTTTTGGATTATTTTAGGGATAATGGTATATTATATTGGTAAACTCTACCATTCACACCACAACAAAATGGTATGGCTAGAAGGTCTATGACAGGCCATCTAGATCTACCTAAATCACCTTGGGGTCATGCACTTATGACTGCTATTATATACTAAGTAGAGTATCATCAAAGTAAATTGATGTTATATCATATGAGATATATACAAACAAGAAGCCATGTCTTTCTCTTGTGAAAGTATGAGGTTGTCCATTTTATGTAAAATAGAATATGTCAGACAAGTAGAAGCTAAATCTAACAAGTTTTTATTCGTAGGATATCCAAAAAAAATGGATATCAATTATACAACCTTTTGGAACAAAAGGTATTTCTTTCAAAGTATGTTGTATACATAGAGAAGGAATTTTGTTCTAAGAGCAGACAATATGAGCAAAACTAAACTTGAATGAAGTAGCAACTAATCTTGATCATGCACAAGTACTTCATTGTTTGACTAGGATATGCATAGTTCAAAGAAAGATATAGAATCTAGCAAAAGGCTTCGAGCCCTAAAGTCAAAATGGATTTCATGTATGAAATCTAAGTGTGGAGATTGGTTGATCCACATGAAAAGAAAAATACCATAGGATGGAAGTGGATCATCAAGAAAAAGACCAACATGGAAGGTAAAGTAGTTACCTATAAAGCTAAACTTGTAGATATTTGTTATGGTGAAAGAAAATAGATTGACTATTGTTGTTACTTTATTATGCTTTCTAATTATATTGATTAAACAATATCTCAAAAACTTATTGGCGAGGATATCTCATCAATAAAAAATGTATAAGTATATGGGTCATACAAGTAGTGAAGAGGACTTTCATCTAGATATCAATCCTATAAAGATTGTATTAATAGTTTGGTCTACCAATAGTGAGACAACATAATTCTAGTACCGAATATTATTAAGGATTTTGCTATAAATAGTGAGACAACATATTGTCCACTTAATTTATATGATACATATTCAAATAATTCAAGTTATATTAGGTTTGGATACAAAATGAAGGTTGAGTTATTATGCAATGAAGCTTTTCCCTATTAGTATATAAGGTAGTTATCTCTATTGAACTAATCCCAATATTGGTCCCTTCATAGTTATCCCATTGGCACTTGACCATTTATACAATACATTATTTATACTCGAGAGTTATTCATAAGTTTATACATTTTAGGCAACTTGTCAACTATTTTTAATAGTTACTTCAAATGTATATTCTTATTCTCTAGCCTTAAGTATCATAAAAAACAAAAACTAACATGATTTAAAATTTTTTAAACTTTCAACTTCATAAATTTCATACTCACATAATTAACTTATATTTCCCTCAAATTTCACTAGTAGGAACCATGTGAGGGAAAGCAACTCAAATACTTATCACTACCTTATGAGTCACAATACATTCATGAATGTCTCATTGATTACGTATCATTGTTCTCCATGGTGATAATGTGACTATCACACTAAAGATAAAACTATTAGGAGAATATTCTATAAAATATACACCTCAATTAAGAACTAGTTTTTCAAATGCATACAATGGATTGGTGTGTAAAATCATTTGTACTTTTAGCTTCGTGAGCATCATACTTCTTGTGATTAATATTATGAGTTTTAACATATAGGTTTGTCTCATACATTATGGTCAGATGGACTTATCACTTTCTTTCTACCATATGCATGAGTGATCATCATGGTTGATCTATCACTATCTATCACTATCTATTACAATAACATGCACAAACTCATTAATAGTCAAATTCCTAATTCACATTCTATTTAATCACCAACATAAATTCTAGACCTTAATTTAGCCTAATATTAGGGAGAGATTCATGAGATACAAGAGAAAAATTCTCATAAAATTTGGACTAATTGATAACCCTCATGATTATTCTATTTTCAGATTTCATTGAAACTGCTCCATATGGTATCACTTTTATGTCTATGAATTATCCACACCACCTAGCCTTCAACTTTCATACAAATAACTTGATGACATGAGTTGAACACTAATAATTTTTATCTAATTTTGAACTACTTTCTTTGTAGATTCTTATTATGTCATTTCTTCATTTAATATTTATAGAACTGAGTATTATCATTGGCTTCATTTCTCAATTCTTCTAGTTCGCTTATTTGAAGAACTTGCTTTTGCATTATATCATTTTCCTTATAGTTCTTTTATTTTATTGCATATCATACTCAATGTTCAAGTTTCACAGGCAAATGATGAGTTTTATCAAAAACAAGTCTATTGAAAGACATCCCAAAAAGTATTTTAATATCATTCATACACCCATAAACTTTTTCTAATCATTGAGTATACTTTTTTCTTGATGAATGGACTATCCTTTCTAATATGTTTTTGATCTCTATGTTTGAGATTTCTACTTTACTATTTGTCTGTTGATGATATAGAATTTTTTTTTGTCTCATGATATGCTTAGCCAAGTGTGAACCATGTAACTTGTTACAAAATAATTTTTATCACTTATGATACATCTCGATGTGTCAAAGCATATAATAATAGTATTTCATAGGAAACCCACAATTGTCTTGGCATCATTATTTTATATGGTTATTACTTCAACTCATTAAGATACATAATCCATTTCTAACAATATGTAACCTGTTTCAATTAGAAAGGGAATGACTATGTGAAGTTTATCACCCATGCATCAAAATTTTCTACTTTAAAGATATTTTGAGTGTCATTTCATTCAGCATAGATATGTCACCTAATATATGGAATTATTCATATCTTTGCACCATGTTCTAATAATTCCAAAATAATGATGGACACAAAAAAATTAGATTATAATTTTTTTGGGTAATTTTGTTATCTACAAAATGTCCTTCATAAGGAGGAGAATGACATTTTAAGTATAATAATTTTTTGTGTAGTTTTGTTATCTACAAAAAATCTATGGAATAATTCAACTTCTAATATACATCTTTTTATGACTTGATCTGCATACCTTCTGAGTAGAAATGATTTATGTCATAGGTTGTTTCTCATGTCAAGCAAAAACTTTATTTTCTTGTGGAATATGAGAGAAGGAGAAAAGGAATCACATGTCAAATAATTGATAAAATTGGTGTACCTATGCAAATGAGTTTTTGACATCAAAAGCTGCACATCTAAGAAGTTCTCAATATTTTTAGCTTCTCCTCCCAAATTTTCATTGGATTCCAAGTAAAACAAGTTGTTGGCAATCATATTGTTGTTCCTCTTCTCGTCTTTTATCTCCATATTAAATTCTTAGAATAAAAGAATTCATCTTATTAGTCTTGGATTAGCTTATATCTTTTCCATTAAGTACCACATGGATACATGAGTTATATAAATCACAACCTTTTCTCTGAGGATGTACAATCAAAATTTGTCACAAGAAAACACAATGACTAACATCTCCTTTTTAGTGGTTGTATAATTTACTTGGGCTTCATTCAAGGACTAACTAGTATATAAAATTACCTTATAAACATTGTCTCATTTCTTTCCCAGTACAACTCCAAGCATGTATGCACTTATAATGCACATAATTACAAAAGGCTTCACCCATTGTTGTATTGTTAAACTTTATATTTAGCTCTTCAAACACTAAAACACATTCTTTCCTTAAGTTGAAGACTACTTATTTCTTTAATAATTTACATAATGATTTCGTCATTTATTAAAATTAATTGATAAATATTCAATAGAACCCAACATTTTTCCAAAGAAACTATGCACCCCCATGATTGTTTTAGCATGGAGGCAGGGTTTTAACCACTAAAACATTCAAGTTGACCACATATAGTTTTTGAGTAGAGACTGAATGTACCAGTAAAATTCCATCTTTCACCATGAAGTGACATTTCTCTCATTTAATAATACAATTCTTCTCTTAAATTATTTCAATACCACTACCAAGTTTTGAAAATATTTTTCAAAATAATCACTATAAACAGAAAAGTCATCCATAAATACCTCAAAAAATTTTTTATTGAGTTTAGCAAAGGTGGCATTCATGCACCTTTGAAAAATATCCAGATCATTTCAAAGACCAAATGGTATCTCTAAAATACAAATATTCTATATGGACAAGTAATGTAATCTTTTCTTAATCTACTAGATTTATCAAAATTTAGTTGTATCCAAAATATCCAACTAGAAAGTAATAAAAGGAGTGGCCTGATATTCTATCAAAAATTTGGTCCATGAAATGAAGAAAGTAGTAATATTTTTTTATTTCTTTATTTATTTTCTGATAATCTATGCATATGTGTCATACAATGATTACACATGTAGAAATTTCTTTATCATTTGAAGCTTTTATCACTACCAAACTTTTCTTATTTGGATGTGGCATAAATATCTAGATATGAATTAGACTCACCCATAGACTATCTGATATGGCATACATATTTTCTATCTCGAGCTATTTTACAATCTCCTTTTTTACCATCATTATTAGATTTGTCCTCCATTAGTATTCAATTGGTAGCCTTATACATCATCTTCCATAAGTATCTTATACATGCATATTGAATGACTAATTCTTTTTATATCCTTGAGTGACCATGCTATAGTCTCAGTATATTATTTTATCTTTTAGCCATAATTGCCTCCAACTTTCTAGTCAATGCTTCTAAAATGATGATTAATTTTGTCTTCTCTTTTCCTAAGAAAACATAATAAAAGTAGTAACTTGGTAGCACATACAAAATTAGTCCAACTAGAATTGTCTATATTTCAGGAGATCCTTCTTCTAGGTTCATGACTTTAACAAGTCACGATATTGTTTGGCACATTTTCTTGCATAATTGTCATGAAATTGAAATTATTTGAGACTTTTTCATCTAATGCCACGACTTCATTTAACATCAAGACCTTGTGGGTTTACATTTGGAGTAGTTATGTCGTGTCAATAGAATAAGTTGTGGCCTCCTTTTTTAGTTTATATTTCATCAAAGTTGTCTTTTTCTCCTATCATGACTTCTTCCTTCTTCAATCCCACTTACATAGTCATGACTTCTATATAGGTCATGACATCATTTTGTATATCACCTGCTTTAGATTTCTTTTCTATTTCCTACCCGTACAATTATGTAATTATTTTGAGTGTTATTGACATTCACTTCTTTGGATTCACTTTGGTATCACTTGGAAAACTATTGATGCTCTTCTTCTTCATCATTAATACTAATTACCCAATTTGATTCTCCTTGATCTTCATCATCACATTCTTAAGGTATAGCCTTCTTTCCATAAGTCTTAATTTATCTTATTTCACATCATTACTCTTCTTTATCCCAACCAATAATACAAAAATACTATATTTCAATGGCAGCTGTTAGTTGGATATGGTATATCATTCTGCAATAGTTTTTATTGGTTTCCATATGATAAATCTTAATGATTTTTCATGTTTAGATGATAGTATGGAAGGATATTACTTTTAGGTATAAAAAATACATGATGCTTTATAGTACATTGGATTCTTTTATTTGAAAGATTGGATTGAAAATAATCATCTCCTACTATTGCAAGACTAAAAATTTGTTGAAAAAGGCATCCATCTTAACATTCATCACTGATAATCAATCCACCCAAAATGTTCCAACTTATGTAATTCAATTTTTTTGGTTGGGGTTCATTTGGATCTTAGAATAGATATCTAGTGTTATTAGCCTATAATAACTTCATAAGTTTGAGTGTGAAATGAGCTATTGGATAGCTTATTCTATAACCCCATAGTTATTTTTATTGTTACCATTATCCTTCATGTTTCTTTCTCAGCTTTCTCTCTCATTATATTTCTTCTCATTCTCTTAATTTCTTGCATAGAGGAGTTAGCTTAGTTCTAAAAGAATTATTTGTGACAGTCCCAAAATCTTATTCTAAAATCTCATAAAGTACAATGAGGAATAAATTTATTGTGACTTTGTTACAATGCCAAAACTTATATGTCGTATACTCTTAAAAGCTAATTTGGGTGATTCATTTTATCCAATGAAGATCCGAAAGTATGTGTCATACAAGTAGAAAAGCAAATGTAAGTTCAGATATCGATTCTACAGGGATTTCTCTTCTATTTTCTAACCTTACAATTATGTACTACTTCTGAGTGTTATAGACATGAACTTTTTTGGATTCACCTTGGTATCACTTGGTAATCTATTGATGATCTTCTCTTTCGTCATTAATACTAATTACTCATTTTGATTCTCTTTGATCTTTATCATCGCATCCATATGGTATAACCTTGTTTCCATATGTCTTATTTGATATTATTCCACATAATTACTTTTCTTTATTCCAATCAATAATTCAAGAACACCATCTTCAATTAGAAGCTTATTAGTTGGATGTGGACTTTTATTTGGCAATAATTTTTTAGGTTTGCATATGATAGATCTTCATGATTTCTCATATGTTGGGATGATAGTATGGAAGGATGTTCCTTTTAGGTATAAAAAAATGTCGAATACTCTATAGTATACTGGATTCTTTCATTTGATAGATTGAATCAAAACTATTCATCTCCTACTATTGCAAGACTAAAAATTAGTTGATAAAGGTAAAGTGTTCCAGCTTGTCTCATTCAATTATTTTGGTTGGGTTGCTTTTGTATCCTAGAGTAGATGCTTATTGGTATTGACACTTAATAATATCATAAGGTAAAGTGAGGAATAAGCTATTGGATAGCATATTCTACAACCACTTAGTTATTTTCATTGTTATTATTATCCTTCATGTTTTCTTTCTCGAATTTTTGTCTCAATATATTTTTTCTCATTCTCTCAATTTCTAGATCCAAATATATTGGCTTAGTCCTAGATATTTGGCTCAAAATATATAGTGGCTACAAAACAAAAATATATATAACAAAACAAAATATAAACACACAACAAAACACTGAAAAAATTATTATCCAACAAATAATAAACAAAATTATTTTTTTTCAAAGATAAGTATGTCAACTCAAATTGAATAATCAAGCAGCACAAAAACTTATCGTAACTTTGTTACAATGCCAAAACTTATTTGTGAATTGGGACACTATACCAAAAGCTAGTGGGTGATTATTTTTGTCCAACAAAGATCCAAAAATAAGTATCATATAAATAAAAAAGTAGATGTAAGTTCAAATATCGATCACATAGAGATTATATGAGCATTTTGACCGACCAATAGTAGTATTTGAGGGTATTATTAATTTTTCCAAATATATGAGTGGTGCAACAATTGTGCTCATTCTTCTTCTTTGTCTCCGTGAGTAGTGCAAGAATATTATCTTAAAGTGATAGCTTTTTTAATCCTGTTTGGGTGGTTGTAATTCAAACTTGAGGTTCCTTATATTTTGTATCTCATTGAGTTACTTTTAAAATTATATTATATTTTACTTTACATTCCCATGACTTCCATTCGATAGACATTCATGATTTCTCATGTTCGAATTGTAGTGTATGAGAATATTAATTTTGGGTCAAAATACACACTCTCTATTCTACATAATATTAGTTTCTTTTACTTGATAAATGAGTTTGAAATTGATCACTTACTACTATTGCAAGATAATCATTTCTCCCACACTAAACTTTTGTCATTTTGGGCTTTAATTATGTTGAAAAATACAATTAGCTTCATCTCCATTGTCATCAATTTATCAAACTCTAATATTTCTTCTTACTTCATGATAAAACTTCTTGAGGTTACATCAACCATGTATCTCATAATGTAGGTCAATTATTATAGAATGTTTAAGCTCGGAACAACAACTCAAATCCATGTAAAGGTGTCAATCGGACCGGGCCAGCCTGGCACGGGAATATCCCATGCCCGGGTAAGGCGCAACAAGTGATGTGCCTTGCCGAGGCCAACCAGGCCTCGTGCCGTGCTTGACCCGGCACGGTTCGGTGGCCCATGGCATGGTTCGTAGGCACGGTCGGGGTCACCGTTCACACCCAGCATGGCATCCTACACCCGCAGTCCCGCACCCTCACGAGTCATAGGTCACGATGGGTTCATTATGACTCGGGACACTCGGGCCAACGCCAATCCGAGCATCCCATTCTCCTTCCCACAAAAAAGACCGTGGGTCGGGTCCGATCAGACCCGACCCGACCCGATTCCCCCCACCCCCCAACGGGAAAAAAAAATTAAATTGTTGCCGTTGGATCTTTTTTCCAATGGCTAGGAGGCAGAATTCAACGGTCCTAATGATTCTGCCCCCTAAAAAATTAAAAAAAAATCAAAAAAAATAAAAAAAATTGCTTTTAAAAAAAAAAATTATTTTATTTAATCTATAAAATCCAAACCCAATCTATAACATTTATGTTTTTCATTAACATTTATTCTCTCAAATCTCACATTTTCTTTCTCAAAAATCTTGTTTCTCCCTCTCGGGACTCAGCAAGTTGGGATTTCGTCATTTGGCTTGGCTTTTCGGGAATCTCAACTTTGATTTTGAATTTTGAGCTTGACTACAGTGTACCATGCACTTGATCGACCTGACTGCTTTACCAGGTAATATATTTAAGTTTTTTTTACTTTCTCTCTCTCTCTCTCTAGACCTAAAATAGATAAATTTAAAATCTATCATCTAGTCTCTAAATAAGTGTCCTATTTAATAAAAATCCTAAAAAATAACAAATACTAATAAAACATATTTAAATTTAGAAAATAAAAATATTACACAGAGGTCTGAAGCTGCTGAAACTTTGGTTTCTCCAGTCGTCTCAACCCAAACTTCTAAAAAACAAAAAACTAGGACTTCTGTAGTTTGGACTCATTTTAATATAATAAAACAAAAAAATGTTAGGGGTGTGGAAGAAGAAATGACACAATGCAAATATTATATAAGACTTTTAACATGTAAGAGTTCATTAGAGACTGGGCACCTAAAGAGGCATGCAGAATTATGCACCAAAAAACATGGTCCATTAAATATTAGGCAAACCCAACTTGGCACTGCATTTTTTAAGAATGGATCGAGTTCAGCCTCAAAGTTTACTCCCTTCATATACTCCAACGAGTTGGATAGGGACGGTAGGACCAGACTTATCACATTAATGGGTCTTTAGATCAGATTTCGGAAGATCCAAGAGTAGTGCGCATAATGCATACATATTTTCAGCCTGCTTATCGTAGGATTCCTAGGTCCACATCTAGGAATGACATACTAAAATTCTATAAGTTAGAAAAACAAAAAATAATTAATGAATTTATGGCATATAGTGGAGGGTGTCCGTGATGTCTGATATCTGGACAAGTCATGATGAATCATCGTATGCATGTCTCACCAGTCATTATGTAGATTCTAACTGGACTATGAATAAAAAAATTTTAGGATTCTCTAAGATTCTTCATCCTCATGATGACCCGGCTATTTTTGAGTGTATGATGAAAATCTTTATGGAATATAAAATTCAAAATAAAATTTTTAGTATCACATTCGATAACGCATCAAATAATTGAGTAGCGATTAACATGTTTGTTATGAATATTAGAGACGCACCATTAGGAGTGATTTTTTATGTTAGATGCATGTGTCACGTGATTAACCAAATTGTTCAAGTGGGTATGAAGGTGTGTTCCCTCATGTTGGATAATATACGTAATGTACTAAAATATATTCGTACTCCTCACAAACAACAAGAGTTTGGTAGTCTCTGTTTGTCTGTGAATCTTAAGAAGAAGAAATTCCAATCGAATGTGAGACATCATTGGAATTACATGTACCTGATGTTGGAATCATGTGTTGGATACTAACACGTGATATCCGACTACGTCAATAGTAAGAGTGATGAACTTATTATTGACGACACTGACTGTGCTTCAAAAATTTCATTTATGAAATTCCTGAATATTTTTTATGACATGACGAACATGTGTTCGTTGGTTTATATGCCCACGACTTGCATTGCACTCAGGTGCATATGCAATATTAGTAGCATTTTAGGATGTATCAAGCTGACCCGACACTTAGCCATATGGTTGCAAAGATGGAAACCAAGTACTTGAAGTACTAGTCTACTATTCCATCTCTTTATTGCCTCGCTGCATGCATGGACCCTATGGTTAAGGTGGAAGGGGTAGAAAACACCCTAACTTACATTTCCTCGTGCATGAACCTGGAAAAGCCACCTAAAGGATTTATTCACGAGAAGTTGACTGACTTGTTCACATACTACGATACTAAGTATGGTGGTGGTAGTAGTGAGACTATGATTACGGACATGGATACCTTGTTCGGAGATGATGATTTTTCCATTCAACTAGTGAGGAGGAAACGTAGGGGTGGACCATCACATAGTTGCGATCTTTCTCAGTACTTAGATACCGATTACTGCTCAATCCTATCACATTCTGATACTAAGAATCTTGATATATTACAGTGGTGGAAATCATATGAGTCCACCTTTTCCGTGCTATCTAGGATGGCACGGGATCTTCTGACTCCTCCAGCATCGAGCGTAGCATCGGAGTCTGCTTTTTTTGTTGCAGTGAACTTCATTTCGGATAGGAGATCGAGATTACGTCCAAATATTATTGAGGCCATGGCTTGTTTGAAGGATTGGGAGGATTCAAGGTTTAACATTAATGATCATGCTGGAGCTGGGACTGGGACAGTGACTACAGCCGCATCCACTACGAAAGCGAAGGAATTGATTGCTGATGATGATGATCCATATGATACTGATCTTGATATTGCGGCTGATGATGCTCATGATATGCCGATTGAAGATTGATGATGATCTACTACTTTTTGATTTCGATGTTTTATTTTTTATTGATTGTACATTTTATTTATACGTTACTTTAAAACTTTAATTTGTTTGATTCGGACCTTCGGTATCTAATGGCTGATTGGTCATTTTTCATTAGGTTTGCTTTTGTTTTTTACTTTTTAATTTTCTTAATAAAATTTATTGATTTATTTATTTTTTTGTTTCGGCGTGCACCGTCACATCGCTGCCCCGCCTGAAACCCTAATTTTTTTTAAAAAATGGTTTCTCAACTCGTGTCGAGTTACCGTACCAACGGGCTATGGTACCGTGCCGGGCCATGCACGGCACAAGGCCTAGTTGGCCTCGGCACGGCACGACACGATTAGTACCATGGTCATGCACAGCACGAGCCCGAGCACAAGAAATTCCCATACCGGGCCGGCCCAGGCACGGCCAAATCATACCGTACCTCTTGCTGGACTGGGCCGGACCGGCCTGGTTGACACCTCTATAAGGAACACAAGGGCTGGGGTGATTCTTCCTTAAAACTCAAAGTAGTGGTATCAAGAATATTGTGACTGAGGTAATTACTCCATAGAAAATATAGTCAATGTGGAAAAATTGTCATGACAAATGAACAATCTCTCTAGAGAAAAAAATCACAGCAATAAAAATGATGTAACTGAGATATTTACTTTCTAGAATATAAAGTCATAATAGTTAGAATGATTGTGACTGAGGCATTTCCTCTCTTAAGTAAAAAGTCTTGGTGGAAAAAGTTTTCCATGACTCAAAATTACTTTATGTTATATAATTTTGGCTTTATAATGAATAAATTGTGAATTTATAGAAAAATGTGACTTTAACCACGAGTGTGGTACTTAGATTCCAAGATGTGAAAATAAAGTCAAAGTCAAAATAATTTTTAGTACTAATAATCTATGACTTCAAGAAAATGTTGCAATCACAAAGAAAGTATCATGTTGTGAAAAGATTATGACAAGAATGTGGTAGAGTTGCGGTATATAAATATTGTCATAACTTGTTTTGTAGAGTCAAAGCCAAAAAATGACATCATAACTACTCAACAGGCTTCTGATAGTGTAACTAAATCATAAAATTAGAAATATCATGACTTTCCCTTTATTGTTAGCCCTCCAAATCAGCTTTTCACCAAATTATATAATTCCACTCAAATTACATATGATTTTACTTCTATTCGTTTATTTCCATCAATATTTCAATTTAGTGAAATTATTACATTATAACCCCAATTACAATACAAATATATCATCAAAATACCATTAAATAATCTAAGAAAGTTTGCTTTTAAAGAACCAAATTGTGATATACTATAAACCACAAGTTGACACTATAACAAAGTCATAACAAAAATCAACAAAGGAAACAAAGCATCTAGTATATGTAGTGTTATTGATCCCAGAAGGTCCTCAAAATTGCTATGAATCATTGAAAATAGATGAGTTGATTTGTAATGCCAATTTGGATATAAGTTTTGAACATTTTTGATAATTGGTAAACCTCACACTTGAAAACTTAAAACTTTTTTGTTGAATAATAACAAAGAATTTTTCTTGAGACAGAAAATTAAGATGACCCAATCAATAGTGTCACGACATAGCTATAGTATTTTTATAAGAACTAACCACAAAAAGATAGTGTATTCCACACATTACCTTTGGAGGTTTTCGATTAGGGGTAGTATCAAGCTGAATGAGATAGAGACCAATAGACATAATAACATTTCCAATCATCATCTCCTAATCAAAATCTTGAAATTCACATTGATTTTTCAAAATTTAGCAACACAATTTTTCTCTTGAGTAAGTTTTCTAATAGATAATAAATTACAATCCAAGTTAGGAATCAATAACATAAAGTTAAAAATGAGATATTTTGAAATGCAAATAGATTCTACTTCAATCTATTTTGATAAAGATCCATCAGTATGAACAATAAAATTTCCATTGCACAAATTATATGTTTCCAAAATGGTATCATCGGCAATCATATGATTAAATGCTCTTGAATCTATGATCAATCAGTTATTCTCTTGGTTTTAGTTCTTAAGACATTTTTAAAATTACCATTTATGTGATAATTATCGAGTACCAATTACCATGTTGAATTTTCTAAAGATTATGCCTAACTAATCAACTTGTGCACTACTTCTATTGTTCCTTGTTTAACTTGGATGGCATTGACTCTGAACAAGCCTGTTTCATTGGGGATTCTTGATGTTTTTCAATTGAGGCATCATTTCCATGGCCTTTTCTATCAACATGTTGCTAATATGATTTGAAATTTGGTGGTTTTCAATAAAAATTTCAACAAGTTTCTATAGAGTGACTTAGTCTTTTGCAATGGTCACACCAAGGCATTTCTCCCTTCCATGATTGATTTTCATGTGGATGGTTACATGATCCTCAAGCTTCAAGATTTGAGATTTCAATTGGATCGTCAACTTTGGATTCCAACATGTTTTTTTAATGAATCTCTTCTCTACGGACATTTGAGAAGACATCTTGGATATTTGGCACAAGTTTGATTTCCATATTTCATTTTCTATCATCATCAATATTTTAATTGAGGAGTAGAAAAAGATTATAATTTTTTTTTCTCAATAATCTTTATATATTATGTCATATCTATTAGACAACTCAAATCATTTATCTTGAACATGTCAAGTAGTAGCTAGTACCTGGTCAATAAGTTTAAGTATTGAGTGACTATGAGCTCTTTTTGGCAGAGACCTTTCAACATCCCATCAATATGAAAACACTCAATCATATTTTCATTCTTTGAATATGTCTATTTGGTTGTCTCCGACATTTCTTGGACGATTTTATAAAAATGGAAAGTTTCTCCAAAATAATTATTCATGGAATTGCTTAACCATGTCATAACCATGCTATTTTCAATCTTCTAATTTCGAAACTTTGGATCTTCTTCTGGTAGTTTGAATGTTGCACCCATGAGATAATCATCATTGTTGTTGCTTCAAATAAACCTCATCATTGTGTAAGATCACTAAAAATAATGCTACCCATTTAGTTTTTGCATTGTAATGGGTAGAATCAAAACATCTAAGGCCCCAGTACCATGTTCATAATCCCTCTAATACCATGAAGTTTTAGAGAAGAATCAGAATTTCTTTTCATATATCAAAAAAGAGAATACAATGAGAATATATATAGTACATGGCATACTATTAACATGTTTTCAAGATCTATTTTTCAAAGTCAATTCTAGCTAATTACAATATAAAGTGAATTATAGTCATTATTATTATTATTTTATATAGGAATAATTATCTTAGAATTCTACAATATCATATAATTTTAAAAGTTTAAATTTCAACATTATTTTGATAAGAGCAAGGTGAAGGATTCACACTAATTTAAAATTTTATTGGTATCAATATCTCAAAATAATGTAATATACATTTTCCTAATTTTAAGTACAATGTATTGCCATGTAACTTGGCCTAATGTTCTAATAATAAAATCATAAATGCATAACATTTTTAAATAATATCTTTTCTAGAAGTTTTGAGGTTGAAAACTATAACTGTGATTTCTCAAATAATGAGAAGAGTAATGGGGTATAAACATTTATACCTTATACTATAAATTTTATACTATCGAATCATGGTTGAACTTAAATGTTTAGGTTGTATATTGCATAGGAAATAAAGATGAATGATCAATGCTAGAAAGATAAAACATATGAACATGCTCCTCCATTGTATGAGCTTGGCCAAATCATCAATGAACAACTAAATGGACCAAAGACATCGTCATAATAAGAGAAGTCATTCAATCAACATAAATTATGTTGATGCCGAGTTTAAGATCACATCATCCATCTCACAAGTTGAGAATGTCAGCTTCTACATTGCTAAATGAATAAATATCAAAGAATATGTCAACTATTATTATTTCTATTATTGTTGATTCTATATTATATTGGGCATCTATTTCATATAAATAATTTTTTTCATTTTCATGAAATGTTTATTAAATTATCATCAAATTTCATTAAAAATATTCGAATGTATTTGATTAAGTTAATGATTATTATCATAAAATTATTGCCTCATGCAAATAATAATCAAATTTTGTTGAGATAATTTAATAAGTTTGTAGAATGAAAATCATGATTAACAATGACTATTATTAAATATATATTATCAAATAATAATTGAAAAATATCAAATAAAAACTCAAGACTATAAAATTGTATGAAACTACATCTATGATTAAGCTATGAACCACTTTTTTACAATGTATTCTAACAATATCTTAAAGTCATTCTATTACATGAATGATCATCAATTTTAATAGAAAAAAATTAACTTGGTGTTGGCATTAAAGCTAGTGATTTTTAGTGAATATCATTGAATATCAAACTTAGTTTAAAAATTATCAAATTATATCAATCTACAATTACTACTAGGACATTGAACAGTTTCATAAATCAATAAATACTAACAAAAAATACTTCAAATTGTATTGAATGATTATCAAAAACAATTGAATTGAATCACATATTTTATTGACATATAAAGAAAGTACTTTTTTAGGTCATATACACAAGAGGAAAAACTCATTTATAATATAAGCTCATTTTGAGATAAACAAAATAGTAAAATAAAAATTATTAATGTTAACTACTAACATAGAAAACATTGATATCGAGTTGAATTGTAAATGCTTACATATTTTCTCTCATAATTTCATTAACTGACAATCTAACACTATTAAATCAAGATATTTTTTTTTTAAAAAAAAACATGGCAATTTTTACTACAATTAGTACTTAGAATGATTTATTAAATGTATTGAAATAAAAACTACAAAAAAAAAATTAAATGGAGACATGACTATGTTATTTATTTATTTTTTCTTTGTTTGAAGGATCTCATCACATTGCAACTTTATACAATGAAATTCATTTTTCAGAGTAGGAATATCCTTTTCTTAAAAAAAAGATATATGTTCATTGTTGGGGTAAGAACTTTTCTTATTTCATATTTTTATTCAAAGTCCAATTAGAGTCTCAGGACGATGGTGAGGTAAACGACATCGATTTGTTATGATGTTTTGAGGATGGTGAATATTATCTATATCCTTCCAAACTTTTTGAGATAAATAATCATGTAATTTCAAATTTCCACGTTCTTAATAATTACCATATTCTCAAGATGAATCTATCAATCATCATTTTTTATTACATGCCATAAGTGCTTATACTAATTTTATTGAATTACATTTTTATCCTTTATAAATCTTTTTAGTATGTATCATTTCACTTACTTAATGTGTTTCACATATTTATTTAAGCTAAAGTCTATGATGAAAATGCATATTTAGTGGCATGTAGCATTTACATTCCATAAATGCATAATAAAATTTTTAGTATGTATCATACCATATTTTACCCTCAAATAAAAAATATACATTAAAATATTATTTTTTGTTGTTCAAATGTTCTCAATAATAATTGATGGACATGGCCACTCTATAATAAAAAAAAGAACAAAAAAAAATGTTAAAAGCATCAACACGCATATATTTTTTTCAATGATTAAATTTCTCTTGGGTTTGCTTTAGGCAGGCAGGCCGATTCAAACCAATTCAACATGAATTGAATCAATTTAAATTAAATTGAATTAGCTTGTTTTAAATTTGATAATCTATTTGTTTTATTTTATGCTATTCTTGTTTTTTAAACATATTATTGCTTGTCTTTATGTTGCCTTTTTTCTAGGGTTGGAAAATAAATTAGCATAATAGACAAACTTGTTTCCCATTATGCATGTGACATTATTGAAAAGCAAAGAAAAAAAATAAAAAAGGAAACAATTGAAGGTGTGTGTGTGTGTGTGTGTGTGTGTGTGTGTGTAGTGGCTTGTGATAGAAATGAAAAAAGAAAAAAAAAATTAGGGATGCCATTATTTCCTTCTAGTCTTCTCCATTTTCATATGTTGTACATAGGGTGTGTGGGGTGTGTTGAAATATTTATCTCCCTCTTTAAAACTTTATGAAATTATGGATTTAGAGTTTTCTCCTCAACTTTATCTCCATTTTATTTAACCAATTTCATCATGAATCTAGGCTTGCTACTATATTTTCATCGTTGATGTATCCATTATTTTCATGTTCCATTATTGTTATATCCATTCTACCATGTTTTGTTGTTGTTATGTCCATTTTACAATGTTTCATTGCTATTGTATCAATTTTTCCATGATGCTATCAAAATTTTAAAGTTTATAAGAATACTCCAATCTAAATAATATCACTAATAATTTGATACTATCAATACTCAAATATCAAAATTACACATTTATATTTTGGATTTCCTTTTTACATGGATTACATATGCTATAGGTATAATATTAGTTCATGGCAAACCATTTTGTATGTGGAATTGTGTATAATGTTTAAAAGTGGGAATAAGTCCTTAGAATTCATTTAAGTTGAATTTTGTGACTATTTTGATGTGTACTATTTTTTTTTTGCTTTAATTGGATTTTGGTAGATTTTTATTTCTATAATACTATTAGAGTTTTGGTGGATTTAAACATAGTTGATTTGTTGTGTACGTAGTGTGCTATATCATTGCCATTATTCCACATGTTAAATTCATGGTTTATAATTGTTGAATCAATTCTAGTTTTTTAGAAATAAAATTTTGTCAAAAAATTTATACTAATAGTTAAATTTTAAAATATAATAGTTATGAACTCAAGTTTTCCAAAATTTAATTGTATTGCACTAAAAAAATTATTACTAATAAATGATATAAGAGCAATAGATATCAATAATTGATATTAGAGATTTGATACTTTTTTGTTTGAACTATTTTTGATATCTAGTTGAGTTTAATTTTTGAATATCATAGAAGATCACTCGAAAATTAAATTGAATTTAACGAACTATTATATCTAGAAAATTAAGCTATGAGATTTTCTCATTGTTAAGTTGATGTATGACCCATATTATTTGAAATAATAAAAAAAATGGGTAACCACAAATATGAAGAATTATATTTTAGGGCAACTTCCACTATTTAGTAGTGGATAAGTATAGGTGCATATTATCATCGCATTGAGGAGATATAATTAGATAGACTATGATAGAAACAGTCATCTATGTATAACAATAATCTACTTATGAATATAATATTAATTATTAGACATTTAGCAAATTTAAAATTTAGGATAGAAGTGAAATATTGAAACACAAATACATTTCAAGTGTTAGTAAACCAACTAGTATGTCATGACCACCTGACACTCTCATAACTTAGCAAATTTAAATATAAGTTGCTTGTCAATAGAAAATTGCATACAAATCAATAATTGCTTCTTCTCTTCCCCGTTTCATGTTCTTTGCATTATAAAATGATTTTAACTTCAAAAATTAACTGAAAGAAACTTAAAACAAGGAAAATAATTCAAGATCTTTCATATTTAATCATAAAAATCAATCAAATTCTAGAGAATATCATGAATATGAATAAACCATCAAGTAAAATATTCACATGCAATGTAAGAGTTTCAGAAGAACTAACCTTCTGAAACATAAGTTATTAGGCACATCCAATGATCCATAACTTCAAAAATTAACTTATGTTTCAGAAGTTATGAGCATTATAAAATGCTCATAACTTCAAAAATTAACTGGAACACTCTTATGTTTATGCAAAATGATCCTTATGAGCAAATACATAATAAGGATTCAAACAAAATCAACAAAAGTTATACCAAAACCCTCACATCAGCCATCCAAGCTTCAAACTTAAAATTAACAATCAATGTTTCCTGCACCTAAGGAAGATAAGAGTGAGGAACTATTAACTTATGAAAATAAGTTGTAATTTATATAATTATACATAAGAGTGAAGGACTTATGTATAGTAAAAAAATTCAAAAAATTGGCAAAGATTTATATTTTATATCCATATCCACACATATTTTCTAATGTATAATTTGAGAGTTTGAAATTAAGTTTTGAAACATCCACACATATACTTATACATATATATGACAGTTGTGACTTTGCAAGGGTGATAAAACTTATCATTAATTGATAAGATCCCAAAACCTAATTGTGTGATTGTCTCTCATCCAACATAATTTCACAAGTATATGGGTTATACAAGTTGTAATATAGATATAAGTCCATATATCAATCTCACATAGATTATGTAGGTAGTTTAATCAACCAAAAGTGAACTAAAAATTATTATAGTTGAGTAGATAGACTAGTGTTTTCGGAATGATATTTAGATTATAGGGTAGAGGTATCAACTAGGTTGGGTGGCATGGGCACAACACGAGGCACGATATGATTTAGCCATGCTTGGAATGGCATGATTTAGATCTACCCGGCACATCATAGTTTGGTTCAAAGATGTGCCTAGCATGTGAGGTGTGACATGACATGATAAAGCATGGTGGCCCATGTAGGCTAGTTTCAGCCTAGCTAGCCAAACAGGTCATCCTAGAATGAACCATGCTAACCTAGTTTGTTTATGACCATCCAAGCCAAGAGTAGGTATCTCATATGGTGGTGATAGTCGAAGCCATGTTGTTCTATTTATAAATCATTCATAGAATTTATACTTTTAGGTAATATGTCAATTTGTCATTGCAAATTGCTTTGAATATGTACTTTTATTTTTTATGTCTAATGTCTTAAAGATGCAATATGATTTGGTAATAAATTGGTTTTTTCTCTCGAATTCATAAGTATCATCCTCACGATAATTAACATATATATTCTCATGAATTGCACCTATGAAAATCATACAAGAGGAATTAAATTACAAGACTATCACTACCATACAAAAATACTTCATATTTTATGTGCCTCATAACTTATCTATCATTGTCCATCATAACTATCATATGACTCTCATATAATGGTGAAACTCTTATGTTAAGTATTCTACTTAACTTTCATATCACACAAGTTTACTTCTTCTGAAATATGTAGAATGGATTGGTCATAAGTATGTTCTTCTGAAACCATGCATAATAAGGTTAGTTCTAAAACATAAGGTTAGTTCTTCTAAACACATGCAATGTGTTCAACTTCATAAGTGACATACTTTCAACAATAACTTATCTCAATCTTGAGTTCTCAAATATAAATTATCTCATGTATTAAGATTAGAATGCTTATTAATTCCTTCGTACCATATTGCATGAGTATGTCCTATGCCTTACATGTCATCATCTGTCATGACTAATATATATAAACCTATGAAATAAAAAAAATTTTAAATTTTAGTTATAATTAACACTCATATCAATCAATATCCCATTGGTAGAATTTACAAAAACTTAAACTATATAAAATCATATATCAATTACACACAAGTACATTATACCAAACCTATGAAAATTTCATGTAAGATGTTTAAGAGACATCTTGTGGAATCTAGGGTTCTGCTGAAAGCCCGAGTGTTGATCTAAGTTTCAAAACCTAGACCCAATCAAATATTATTTGTATTCATCTTAGATTTATCCATAATTAGGGGAGGTTAGGATTATGCTGTCTAGGATTTGTTGTTGTTCTTGGCTCAAAATTTAATTGCCCTCTTCCTCTTTTCAAAAATATTCTAAGTATTTCTTATAAATTTTCAAGAATTCATATGATACTTTAAGTTGAAAGTCACGGTGCTAACTTGAGATCATAACTTTCTTATCTCGTTTGATCTTCTATAGAGTATCATAGTCATAGTGGATATAAATATTATGAAATCAAGTAAATATCCTTTAAAGAACAAAGTTGCAGCATTAGCAATATTATGATTGAGATAAATTTTGTCTATAACTAAATATCAAAGTGTTGGGAATGACCCTGACTTATGTTTGCTCTCTATAGAAAAATATCAAGGTGCTATGAATGATTGCAACTAATATTTTTGTTCTCTATACTAGTAATGACAATAGCTTTGGTGTTTCTTGCTATTGTACATTTTCATAGTGTTGAAAATGGCCACAACAAAAAAAATGCTCAATGAAACAAAAAATTATGATTACAAATAATATCGCAACTCAAAATACTTGGTATTTTGGCTATGTTGAAGATGTCGTGGCATAAAAATATTCTCATGGTCATTGTGTGTTTTTGAGATAGTTTGGAAATGTCTCTAAGAAAATGTCATGGTCATGCATACGTTGTTGCATATTAATAAAATTGTGATAACCCAATAATAGTATCATAACATATAAAGATTGTCATACCTAGTTTTTAAAAGTTATAGTCAAGAAATGACATCACAACTACTTGGTTAGATCTATAAGTTGTACCTATAGGTGTCAAATGGGTCGGGTCAACCCAACTTATTTTTTTCAGGCCCAACCAGGTTCGCGTGTTGTACTAAGCACGACATGCTAAAGTACCATGTCATGCCTGGCATGACATTATTCATTGAAGAGCAGGTCTGGCATGACCCGTGGCCTGAAATCAGCATGGGTTCAGGTCAGGTTGGGTCGGGACATTCTAGGTTAAGATAAAATTAGGGTTGTGATGCCATGCTGTTGCACCACCATCATCCATCGGGTTTGCCGAGCCATCGCCCGTCGTGTATTTCCACATCATCCCCCATTAGACATCATTGTGTTGGCTATAGTGCATTGCTCGGTGTGTCATCACCCATGTTGTGCCCATGTGCCAGGCACCCAGGTCATGCATGGTGTGACATGCAGGCCGAAGACTCTCGGCACGACACAGCACGAATTGTGCCGAGGGTCATCCTGGCACTACCCTGGGCACACTACAGTATCGTACCATGTCAGGCTTCGGGCCAGGCCCGGGTTGCTTGACCCATTTGACATCTCTAGTTGTACTCAAATCATGACATAAGAAATGTCAAGACTCTCCTTTGATTATCTCCTTTGAACTTTTACTCTTTTAATTAGTCAATTTCATCACAAAATAATTATAGTTTCACTAATATTCATCAAATTAACTCAAAATAGATATTTAGTGAAATATTCCTAACAAATACTCAAATAAGTACAGTCACAATAATAAATACATACCAAATTACCCAAAATATTCAATATGTAGAGTTTCGAACAAATTCTTATACTAAAGGTATTGCTCATCCTAGAGTAATTAATCTCCCTCCTTTTTTTTCCAAGACATTTAAGTATTAGTACAACAAGAAGCATTATAATACAAAATCATCAAGAAAAGACACATATACAATATCTCAATGTGTGAAAAAAAATAAAGGGTGGTATGATCATTCATGAAGACCAAAATCCTAAAATAGAAACTTTGCTCTACAAACCTCAAATGTGGGCATGTATGTGGAATGTCTCTCTAAATCTTTTTGTAATATCCTAGCTATTCTATCATATGCATGAACTAACTATTCAAAGCATCTTGGTGCTTTCTAATTGATTTCTTCAAATATACTAAGTATGGTTCTCACTATACGTTCTCATATCTTTCGATCAATAGTTTCTTTTTATAGTACATATTTTCTTCAATTGTCTTATTTCTATTTGCAATAGTTTTTTTCCACTCACTTGCAATGGAATCATAGACCTTTCCAATGAATTCTATACTTTACATCACTCTAGTCTCTATTTTTTTATTGCCTCTTAAAAAATTTTTGTAACATGGTTTTCACATTTTTTTTGGGCAGTTACAAATAATTACTCCTTGTTGAGATGCATCTCCCATAATGTATCTCTTTAATTTGCATTAACTCTATCTCTATTTTCTATTCTTTTTTCATACTCTTCCCACTTATTGTCTCTTTTTTCTAATTTTGCCACTATGAAACTATGCATCAATTTTATCTCCACCTTAAAGCATGCATCCATAGAATTGATCTCCAATTTCATTGCTTTTAGAATATCGAAAACTCTTCCCAAGTTGCATCATTGCCTAGTCAAATAATGGTGAAATATGTGTGAAGATACATTCCAATATTTTTCTCTGCTTCTCTACATCACCTTCAAGGAATGGTGGAACTTCTTGCATAACTTTAGTTGACTTTTTCCTTCAAAAATTATTTTTTTATTATTGTCTTTTTTAAGCCCTCTCTTCACACCCACCAATGTCCGAGAAACATTTATGGGTAACATTCATTTGTTTCTTCATTTCTGAGGACTCCCTTAGCTTGCTGTAATAAAAGAATGGTGAATTATTTGATCAGAGAATTTACCCACTTGAAAATTGAAAATGGACTTCTCAAAAAGTTTTCTCACATGAATCTTGAATCCTTTTACTAGGGCAAAGATCATTATTTTCATATCTTCCATGATATTGGAAATATAGAAAGTCAACTACAGAATAGAGCATATGAAATATAATAATACATTGCTCTCCTATTTAAATTCTACCCACACTAGGTATTCATATGCACTTTTCAATGAGACTTTTCAATCTCTTCTTCTATCTATTAATGTCATAATGATTTCCTTGTATTTTTGTTGTATCATTAGAAATTTATATGACATATCATCCAATGCCCCTTTAAATCCAATTATTTTACTAACAAATTTTTTATAAAATTGTGTGCAAACTCTTCATATGTAATACCTCTAAACTTGCATGTCTTATAAATTAAAGAAAACTCTCTCATAATAGTTTCATTCCCTTGTTCTTTGTGCATACATAATCAGTTCTATCTCAATTTTTCCTCTCAATCACAACTCAAAAAGGTTGAATAATTTTGTTAGAACCTTTCTCTTGAAAATATCTCTTTGACCAATATAAAGCAAAATCAATTTTTCTTCTCCTAGTTTTTGTAAGAAAAGTTAGCTTTAGAGTCATAACTTTGGAAGAAGTATCAGAGGTTGATTGCCTCTATCATTTCCCTTAGGATTTACAAATTGAGCTACTCTTCTCACTACTTTTCTTTAGGTTCAAAAGCAATATATTATCACCCATGTTTGCTTAGATCTTTGACGGTAACAATTACAAAAGTTTTTGTCAAAGTTGAGAAAAAAATAAATTAATTTTGAGTTGCCTCAAATTGAACTTTGTTACAATACCTAATATTATGGTTAGGTTCATCTCAAAATCTATTTAGGCAAGGATTTATCATTTAATATCATTCCACAAGTATATAGGTCATACATGTAAATAAAGTGGATATTTTGTCTAAATATTGATCTGATAGGGATTTCACATGAAATTTTAGATCAATCAATGATAATTAACAACTACTTCAATAGGCATGATAAATATTAGGATTCAAGTCATAAATTATAGATTCAATGAATGATTTTATATAGTTTTATTTGTGATGAAATTCATAAATAGACTTATTGTGATTATGTTCAGTCATATAATGAATAATGGATAATTGCGGAATAACCTTTTTTCTACTAGAATATAATGTGGTTATCAACTATTAAGCCCTTCCCAATGATAATCTTTTCATAGTTATCCCATAAATGTTTTACTATTAAGATAATATAACATCTCTATTCAAAAGTCATTCACAAGTCATTACCTGTTAGGCAACTCATTTATTACTTATAAAAATTACTTCAGATATGCATTCTTATTATTTGATCTCTAATATCTTTTTCGATAAGAATTGATGTGGTAAAAATATTTTACTTTTGGGTTTATTAGCATCATATTCACACAAATAACATACACTTTTCTTCATGTTTCGCCGATAGCAACCATGCAACAGAATGTATTTCATAGAAATGTCACCACCAAATGAATTACATCTATCAATACCTCTCACTTGGCTTACTTGTCACCATCTCGCATTATGACATGTGAATCTCACACTAAGATTAAAATACTTTGAAGAACATTCTATTTATTGCTCAACATCAATTGAGGATTAGTTCCTCTAAGGCATGCATAATAGAGTAGCTTATAAGAGCATTCATATTTTCGGCTTCATAAGCATCATATTCATAATAAGTAAACATGCCTCAATTTTGAGTTTTCATGCATGAAATTGTCTTGCACATCATGGTCATAAGGGCTAACACTTTCTTCCTACCATATGCATAGGTTTGTTTTGTGGCTTATTGGACATCTCATTGTTGTTGAATAAAGAATTTTAATATTTTTTTTCTACCTTCACATCATCAGAATGGTATCACTTGTATTTTTTAGAATTCATAACTTTGAAGAATACTATGACTTCATAGTAGTTTTTTTCTTCATTTTCACTTTAACTATTTTCTTCAATCCATAGTGCATCTAATATATCATCATTTTCATTTTCTTTAGGCCAACAATAATCTATAAAAAATATATATCTCAAGTCCAAGTTGCAAATTTGTTACTATCCTCAATTTTTTGGATTAGACTAAGTCCCAAAATCTCATTGGACAAGTGTCTCTCCTCCAATATGTTTTGCAAACATATGAGTTGTATAAGTAATAAAGTGGACTTTCGTCCATATATCGATCCCAAAGGGATTATTAGGAAGTTAGATCAACCAACTATTAAGCAACTATTATTCTAGTCGAAAGGATATAACTAAGTTTTTGGTAAGACTTATAGATTCTAGGGTTAGTGTATATCATTATGCATGAAAACTTGTCAAAATAGTTTGGATATGGTCATGCTTGATATAGAACAAAGGCAATATTATTATGGAAATATGTTACTATCCTATTGGCATACAAGATAGTTTTCAACTAATGAGCCCTCCCTAATGATAGTCCCCTCATAATTATCCATTTAGTGATTTACTACCAAGATAATACATCATATATTCTTGGAGATCATTCACGAGTCTTCACCTTTTAGACAACTTATTAACTACCCTTAACAATTTCTTTGAATATACATTATTATTCTTCAACCTCTAGTGGTTATCAACTATTGATCCATCTCTAATGATTATCCCTTTGTAGTCATCCTCTCAGTACTTTACTACTAAAATCAAAAATCATCTCTACTTGAGTGTTGTTCATAAGTCTATATATTTTAGGCAACTCATCAACTATTTTTCATGATTACTTTATAAGTGTATTCTTATTCTCCAACTTCATGTATCATATAGATATAAATAAAAATGGTAATAAAAAAATGTATTTTTTGGCTTTATAGCTTACTTGTCACCATCTACCACAATGCCATGTGACTCACATACTAAAGGTATAATTCTTTTTAAAATATTTTATAAAATATGAATATCAATTGAGTGTCAGTTCTCCCAAGACATGTATACTAGATTTATTTATAAAAGGTTTTGTGCTTTTTTGCTTCAATATAAGCATCATACTCACATGATTTTTTGAACGCACAATTTTATTATCATAAGCACACAGTTTATAATAGAGTAAAAGATTGGCTGATTTACGCCAACCCGCCAAATCCTATGCACCCTTTGGTTCTATGCTTAGAATACACATAAAACCATAAAAAAGAAATCTTCCACCAAAAGGGTATGGTTATTGTAAGAATTCAAAAGAAAAAAAAATCTAAACTTGGAAGAAACACTTTCTCAAATACTCTTTTCTTGCATCACTTATCTACCGAAGCTTTACCAGCCCTAGTTTTCCTCCTATTTAGCCAACAAAGCAAAAGATACACCAAGAACCAAGAAGCAAGATACCATAAAATACCTAAGTTCTTGATGCAACAACCTTGCTCCCGCACCATAAATGTAATCTTGTTGACCTACAAAATGGAGCTCAAGGGGACCACCAGATCAACAATACTAGAACACCTATGTCACAGCGTCATCTACCTCATCATCTAACTCTTGGTTCACACACTAGTAGTATATTCTCGACTAAATCATCAATCCTGAAAATGATTATGTTAGCCATGAATTATTTTTTCGTGAATTTGAGATCATTGTGCTCTTTCCATATCTCCCACATTATCATTAAGGAGACGTATCTTCTAATCCATGGTAAATCAGATGAGATTTTTATGTTCGACAGCTTATCCAGCTTGAATGCTTACTTAATCATAAAGTTCATGGTATTTAGGTTGGGGAAGTATTCCCACCAAACACACTGTGAATCCTCATAGTGAAGTATCAAGTGTATACATGTCTCTTTGTCAGAGTAGTTGCTGCACTTGGATGCCATGTGAAAATCTTTCATCTTTAATATGTCATCCATTGGAATGAAATCATTTGCTAAGCACAAACAAAATAAAAAATTTTAACTGGAATATGCTTATGCCAAATGCCTATATGATCCTATGTTCGGGGCACCCCTAGTGCGAAACATATCCTAAGTTGACTTGAAGGTGAACACATCTTTATTCGGAAGCCAGACCTGTATATCCATAGGTCCCCTCTTGGTCTTCCTTATTCATTCCACAAAGCCAATAAGGACAGCTGTAGTAAGCTTATCGATGTCTTATTTATCTTATTTGAAAAACACTTGAACTAGTATATCTTGGGTACAAGTCAATCCAAACGAGCTTAGCTTTTTAGACTTCATCCACTTATCATGCCAAAATGATATATCGCTGGAACCCAGCTTCCAGGCATTGTACTCCTCTGCTATCCCCAATGATAGTCCCCTCTGTTATCACACTTTATACTCTATTACTTTCTTTTCCATGACATATGTACCTCTAGATTTCTTCTTCTACGTCATCTCCCTCTTCTTTGTCTAGCCAATAGTATTCTATAAATTCTTTTCATTGAAAGTTGAATTGTTATTGCATTGTTCTGGGTAGAAGTATAGCTATCCTCCAAATACCTTCTTTGTCATCATCTAGACAATTCACCATCTTAAAAAGGTTAATCTAACATTTTCTTAATCTAATCAAATTGTAAGCTCTTTCATATTCACAATTGTTAGGGCTTATCAAGTAGCTAATAAAGATCATCTCAATATCAATGGAGCATATTGATCTTATTTCATATCTAATACAACAAAATCTATGGGAAAAATAAATACCATCATCTTTAATCAATACTCCAATAATACACATTGGATGCTTAATTGATCGATCCACCATTTGGAGTGAGAGAAAGATTGAAATAATTTTATTGAGTTTCTATCTTCATGCTATTAATAAAGGCATTAAGTTGACACTTGATCCTAAATCATAAAGTGTCTTTTCGAAATGTATGCTCCCTAATAGTACATAATATAGTTAAAGTTTTTCGTTCATTTTAATTTTCTTTGAAAGTTTCATTGAATTATTGCACTATATTTATCCATCATATTTATGATTCTATATATGTTTAACTTCCTCTTACTATTCATGATATATGTTTGAATTTTTTATCTATGTATATATAATGATTATGCTAAATGTAGCATCAATAGATTGTGTAAAACATAACATAATATCATAAGGGCCATGAATATAATACAATCACAACCAATACTAGTTTTAATGTAGCTCACTAGTCATTCAACATGACTAGCTATCTCCCCCAAAAAAGCATGTAGTGCTAATTGATTTATTAACCCAAATAATTTCAGTATATAATCAAGAGAGAGAGAAAGAAGAAGAATAGAGTGTATATTTATGATTACAGATATAACACACTTATATAAAACAATCAGAGTTCTACATAAGATAGAAATGAGTCAGATTTTTAGAGTAGGTCGGGTCATGCTCCAAAAATTCTCTCTGACCCACTAACAAGGCAATAGGATTTCCATTATTGTCCCAATATCACTTACCCAATCTTTCAATATATTAGTACCTACACATATAAATAAAATAGAGAAACAAAATAGAAGGTTATAGAAACAGATAACAAAACAAATTATATACTATATAATTCTCTTAAATTTTACATAATTGAGCATTTAGGTTAATACTTCAACAAATGAAATGTCAACTTATAGTTTTAGAAAAATATTGACAAATTTTTCATCCATTTTTCCTTACCAAAATCTTTGTGAAAAATGTAAATCAAGAGGTATATCACCTTTGACATTATTTTTCATCACATGCTTTTTCTAGTACTCTAGGTAGTCTTCAATCTCTCCCCCACTTCACCTTCTACAACAATCTAGTAGATATCATGACCTCAAAAAATATCATGACATTGGGATCCATGGCTTTTAAATTTGCCATTGTAGGAGTTGACTTTTGTGAAAGTCATATTTTTAACAATAATAACTCACTTTATTTCAGTTTTCTATTCGAGTTGACCCTCTAACTCTATTCTACTTCTAAGTATTATGGACACGCATTTTTTTTATTTGCCTCCATATCACTAGGTAGCTCATTCATTCGCTTTCATTTTAATAATAATGATAGTTGTCCAATTTGATTTTTATACTCTACATTGCTTTGTTCAAATATTTTAATCTAGTCTCAAGCTTATCCTTTTGGTATTATTGATAATTGTTTTTTTACTTCATATCTATTAGCTGTGTCATCAACTTGTCTTTCATGGATAGTTTTCCTTCTACTCGTCGGTATTGATAATTTGAGCTTCACCCTCCTTGATTGTTATATCTCATTGAATTATGCCCAAAATTCATCAAGAATTCGATAATATTTTAGTGCATACTATCATAATTCTCATAAAAAAATTTTTCATGATTTCTCTTATTTGGATGATAGTGTATAGGAATATTAGAGTTGGGTCAAAATATGTACTTTTTACTTTGTAACTCATTGACTTCCAACACTTGATAAATTGGATCAAAAGTCATAATTTCTAACCTTTGTAAAATGTTGAGACTTGAGTTCTCTCACACTTTTTTATTTCTCCTCATAGGCTTCCAACATATTTAGAAATGTCTCTATCTTAGCTTATATCATGGTGAGTTGATCAAACTCCAAAACTCTAATTTATCTTTTCCCAAAACTATGGTGATTTGGAATTTGGATGATCATCCTTCCAATATATATATGCATTTGAAGGATCACACTTTTAATCACAATTTGCCATAACCAATTGATAAAAGCTTCGTGCTGATATGTTGCAAAATAATTGCAAAATTATAACTACAAATTTGTAAAAAAAAAATATAGAGAAAGAGGGGATAGAATTTAGAGAAAATTTCTTTTGATTTTACAAGAGATACCTTTCATATGAAATTGAGACCTTAATATAGATTTTTCAAAAATTACTATTCATACACTGGTTAAATAATGTTTACACATGTTGATGTAATGTTCAATGTGTTGCACTATTCACGTGATCACTATTTTCACAATTACTATTCACAAGGCCACTATTCATACATGATACACAGTTTAACACAATGCACTGTTCACACGCTAACTATTCATGAGATATTCATTCACATGTCTTATATAATAAAATAAACTAAATTACTTAGAGCTCGTTTGATAAAACTGAAAAAATTAAGTGCTGAAAAATAAGTGCTGAAAAAATTAATGCAAAATTTTATAATTGTTGAATTTGTATTGAAAAACTGTTTGATAAATTACTATTAATTAAATACTGAAGATAAATATATTGTTTGATAATTATAAATGTTGAATGCTGAAAATGATGTATTTTACGTATTTACCCATATTATCATTATATTACATACAATCTACCATAAATAAAATTTCTAATGAATTTTTTTTACTACAATTATTAATTATTAAAAAAAATAAAATCCCTAAAAACATATCAATAAATAAATTATAAATCCAAAAAAGAAATAAAAATATTTAAAAAATAAATAATAAAACCTAAACTCTTTAAAACTATCCAAAATTTTAATATAAAAATAAAAATTAATGAACAACTAGTTGATTTGCTATTTCTTCTCTTAAATTAATCATAAAAGAGGGTTAGGTTTTGTAGTGACAGAGAAAAGAGGAGGAGGTGATAAATTCACAAGTTGAACTATAACATGAACATGAAGACGAAAAAAAAAGAAAAAAAAGGACAAAATGGTAACTTTAAAAAAATATGTTGAAGATTTTTGTTAAAAATTTTTGTTGAAAATATTAAGTAGGTCTCTAACCACTTAATATTTTCAACGCTATCTCACTTAAACATTTTAATTAATAGCTCCCAAATATTTTTTATCAAACATATTGATTTTTTCAAACTATTTAAAATGAAAATAATAACTATTCTAGTGTTATCAAATAAACATTTAAATTATTCAAATTTAATTGCATACCACAAAAACAAATATATTGATAATTTTGGTACTATCAAAGATATTTGAGTATCAAATAGTTAATATCATCAAATGCTATCAAAAACAAAAACAACTAAAAATATATGAAGAATATTCAAGCATATCAAAAATTATCCGAAGTTAATGAAAATAACATTAAATTAATATAAAAATCATCTAAATATTGAGTGCTATCATAAGTATAAGCAAGAACACTAATCTCTATTACAAATAAGAAATGTTTTAATTCAGCTTGTAGGAGGGATTACACAGCCTGCTATTTTACTCATGAAATTGGATGAAGACGTCAGATAGTAGCAAATGCATATATATATATATATATATATATATATATTTCTTAGCTCAAAATTATAAAGAACAACTCTCTTGGACAAAGATGATTTGGGTCAAAAATTATATACTCGAGTTTGTAAAATTTTTATGGCTGGCAAATTAGGGTAGACCATGAACAAAAGATCAATCGTTCTCCTCTTTCCATAACTTAAGTGAATTTTTTGAGATAATTTAGAAACATTCGATCATATATTTGTCAAATGCATATTTTCAATGCAAATTTGACTTAAAATAAAGAATTGGACAGACATTAAAAATAGAATAGAATATATTTCTAGCTCATTTAAACATATAGACAAAGAGTATGATTGTAATTCTCCAAAAAATATCACATGGAAGGTAGCTTTTATAGTTACAATATATAACATTTGGAAAGAGAGAAGTAAATGATGACACGAAAAAGTCTCATGATGCAATTACAATCACAAGGTTAGATAAAAAGAAAAACCCTTATTATATTTGAAAATTCATGTAATAGTTTGAACTTGGGACATGTTATAAAGGCTTTTGAGAGTGTATTTATCACTTATAAAAAAAGAATAATAATCTAAAAATTGAAAAAAAAAAACAATGACAAAATTATGTTATGGTATCATAAACAAAAAAATATTTATATTTTGAGATCTAATTTTTTTGATGATACGCTATACTAAATCATAAAATATTTATATTTTGATGTATTGAAATACACTAACCTATGTTTACTCTTCTTGAATATGTCAAGATATAAAAATCACATTAATATTAAAAAAACATACATCAATATGTATATATTTATGTGTGAATATATTTATTCATTATATATATATATATATATATATATATACATTACACACACACACACACGTTAAGATTTAAAAATAATTTTCTTTTTTATTTTTTATTCTTTTAAACGTGACATTTAGAGTTAGAAGCATATATATTTTTTAATATTGATGTAATTTTTTTTAATGTTGATGTTGATGAGAGTAATTTGGGATATATATATATATATATATATATATATATATATATATATATATATATATATATATATATATATATTCTAGTACATCAAAGTATAAACATTTTCAAGATTGAATTTGATGTTTTAAATTGAAAAGAAGAAATTTTAGGTACTTGATTCATTTGAAAATTTATTGAATTCCATATGAGATGCTTTGTCTAGTATGTTCATGCAGATGATAGAATAACTAGGATATTAAAATATATTTCAAAAAACTGTTCACATACATGCCCACATGTGAGATTTATAGAGCAAATTTACTATTTTAGGAATTGGATCTTCATGAATGATTATATCATCCTTTTTTTTTTTTTGCACATCGAGGTAGTGTATGTGTCTTTTTTTAATGATTTTGTATTATAATTCATCTTGTTGTACTAATACTTATATAATGTGTTAGAAATAAACGAGGGAGATTTATTATTGAGGATGAGCAATAGCAATAGCATTAGCTATTGGCAGTATCATTAGCATTAACTATTGGCAGTAGCATTAGCTATTGGCAGTATCATTAGCATTAACTATTGGCAGTAGCATTAGCATTAGCATTAGCATTAGCATTAGCATTAGCATTGGAAATAAACGAGGGAGATTTATTAGAAAATTATAATCATAAATGTTTATGATTTTGGTACAAGAATATAATTTTTTCAAAAATTATGATAAATTAGCAATTAAAAATAGCATTAACATGCACAACAGGTCAGTAAACTGCTGAGCAATGGGCATGGACATCTCATGGATATTTGGTATTTACGTGAGAAGCTGTTGATTCCCACCCTCGGTTGATGACTAGAAGGCGCGACCGTGGAACGAGAAAAGTTCAAGTAGATTTGAAGACACCATCGGATCTAGCCGGCGAGCCATCATCTTCGGATTGTAGCTTCATCCTTGTATCCATTTTTGTTCTGTTATTTGTAGTATTTCCTGCCGTGTCCGCATTTGTGTACCATGTCAAGTACTCTTCGAAGAAAACACTTGTTGAAAAATACGTAGATGGGCATATCCTCCTCAAAACAGATTTGAATTATGAAGAAATAATCAATGTGAGTATAATTTCATACATCATTGTGATCGATGAATATTAGAATATAGGAGACGCGGGGATAGTTGTAGAAAGAAATATGAGTTTGTGAGGGAAATAACTGTTATTTATTTTCACCTCTACAAACTACATATATATATCTATAAAAAATATAACAATAATAGTAGAGAGTAATAAATTGAAAAAAAGCAGCCATTAGCACTATAATTGCTTACTAACATAAATAGTAAACAAAACCTTGCCTACAATTACTAAGCTCACCCAAACCTGGCTTGGCATGTCATGATCTGTGCAAATGTCTGCCCACCCAAACCGAATTTGGTTTGGGTCTCATTTGTGCTTGGGGCATGTTCAATTTGTGCCTTGGGCAAGTTGATCTCGTGACCTAAATGTAGTATGTGAGATTCATGCTGAATTTTAGAAAATGATCTTGGGTTCAGGTCGAGTTGGATGGGCATGCCATAAATGTTTGTCGATTGGA
The DNA here is from genome assembly GCA_029783825.1 of Sapria himalayana. Classification (NCBI taxonomy): domain Eukaryota; kingdom Viridiplantae; phylum Streptophyta; class Magnoliopsida; order Malpighiales; family Rafflesiaceae; genus Sapria; species Sapria himalayana. The sequence goes on along the minus strand of JAREIK010003076.1, from coordinate 454,785 downwards.
TCTGACTGATCATCTTTTGATGATCACCTATTATAGTTGCTGCATCAGCTAATAGTGATTGACCTGACTATTAGAATAATCCAATAGCTAGATTTTGTCTAAAGACTTGAACAAAAAATGATTTCTCTTTAATTAGAGGAAAGTTAATTTATTTTCATGTAAATTTAATATTGTAATGCTCTCCTTTCTCTCATCGATTGAATGTGATTTCTCACAATTAATTATTATAATTAAAAATATTTAAATTTTGTAAATTTTTACTTTATATCAACTGATTAGTGACAAACTATGGTGAACAATGAAAGTGTCGTGTTAGTCATTGTCTGCCGCAATTTTTTGCTATGTCCAAATATTTTTGCTGTGCTAAATAATAGGTAAAGTTAATTTTTTTCCTATATATTTTTTTTCCAAAATTCTAATGAAATAAAAAATTTAGCCTATTCTTATTAGTTAGTAGTTTAATATAATAATTAAGTAGTATTGATATTTTTTATTAGATTAAAAATAAATCATTGTAAAATTAATATAAATGAATTTAATATTTTTAATGGTTTAGTTTTAGAAAGTCTAATTGCATCTCATTTGCCTCTTAGTCTTAGGTCTTCTCATATAACTAAAAAATGTAGGCTTTATAAATATATTTTTATTGGTATTAATTTATTTTAATATAATAAAAAAATATTAGAAGAGCTCGACCAAAACTTTTCTCCAATGTATATTTAGTAAAACAATATATAGTTGTAAACTACAATATTGAAGTTTACTATAATAATGGAGTCTGCTGTAATGTATATTTTCTCCAATTATTTGCTCAAAATTATGTAACTTTCCCATGTGTGATAGTTTATTATATTGATTAAAAAAGTATATAAATTATAAGGATTTTATCTGATATTATATTTTCATGATTACTCTGTTATATTATATGTAAGTATATGATACTCATCTTTAGAGAATATAAAATTTAAAATAAAATATATGATATAATATTTGATAATATTATAAATATTAGTCTAATAATAAATTTGTTTGTAAGAATTAATAGAGAAGATTTTATAATTGAGATATTTTATTTTATATGTGTAATATTATAGATTTAATATTATAAGCTAACTTGAAATTAGTTTTTATCTATTAGAATTTATTTAAAATTTTATAAAATATATTAAAATATCTAGAAAATAACAAAAATTTAATAATTTATGTAAGTCATGTTAAATTTTAAAGCTTATCTTGATATATGGGTTGATCCATTCCATTTTGTCCTTTATATAATGTCATCTCATTGGATGTGTTATTTGAGTGAGTTTTTGTTGATTGTTTTTTTGTAGTTTAATTTTTATATGATATCAGAGTTAAAATCCTAGGAGGGTAAACCCCAGGGGTTCTAGAGAGAGAATATTTTTACTATAACAACACAATGCACATGTGTGTGTTGCACATGGTGGGGAACATGTGTTTTTATTCTATGTGGTAGTATAATACTTGATACTTACTAAAGAGCAACACACACATGTGCATTGTGTGTGACAACAATGACATATAAGAATGTCAAACCTTAGGCATGTCATTTTCTTCTCTTATTGTGTTGAAACTCTGGTGCATATATGTGTGCAAATAGACACCTAAGGAAGAAGCAAAAACAAGTGGAGGATAAAAGTTTTGGTGTATTATTTGTGAGTGACACCAACTCACTATTAATGTCAAAATTATGTGTGACACCAACTCATTGTTGGTGTCAATCGGAGGAACATTGATGTGATGATAATATAACTCATTAATCATGATACTTACTAAAGAGAACTATATAAAGTTAATTCTAAAGTTGCAACAAATATTTTATATTTTTCATGTGCTTCTAATTTTTTTATCTTGTTCTACTATCATAGACTTATGAATTATCGATATATGTGCGAGTTTCAAATTTAATTATTAAGATTGATGTGAATAAGAATTTATTCAATTTGATATACTTAAATTTATATATATAAAGATCTAATAGAGATGAGTCCTAAATGATTTAAGTATTTTATTATGTTTATTGATAATTATAAGTAATTTATGTGGTTATATTTTTTCGTTCAAGGTCATATATATTTTTTTATTTCAGATTTATAAAATAATAAAAAATTAATTAGATAAAAATAAAAAAAATTAAGAAATGATAATATATTAAAATATATATCAAATAATTTTAGTACTTACTATATAAATTATGATGTCGTATATTAGATTTTTTATGTTGACATATCTCATAGAATTAAGTTGTAGAAAAAATAAATAATATTTGGTTAAAATATCTAGGCATTTCTTTTTGGTAAGAGAGTTTTGAGATCTTTTTAGGGATACAATATTAATTGCAAATTAACTTATCACCATATATCTTATTTTGTCATTTTACTTTGTGTGCCTTTTTTAATTTTACAGCTCAAAGAGAGTTAATTTAATGTCTCATGAAGTCTTTGAAGACTTGATTTGTTCATAATTTTTCTTAGGTCGAGATAAGTTGGTATCTAGAGTTTTGAGATATGTATTTTTTTATTATTCTAGTACAAAAAAATATTAGTATTTTTTACTTGAGTCTGATAGAGTTTTAGTGAGTATTAATATTATTTTTTAGCGAAATTTATTTTTTAATGTATCTAGGAAGAGTGAGAGTTTAGAAAATACAAATGGATATGTTATTTTTTCTAATTACTCTATAGTCCTATTTGAACCTCTAGTCATGACATGAGCGACACTTGTTGATTATATTTGAACTTGTTATAATACATTGTGATGATGTTTCTATGGAGTTATCATATATTAATATGTACATATTAGATTAACCTATGAGACAGTGAGATTTCATAGGAGATGAAATCTCAATTGAATTTAGACGATATACTAATCTACGAGTTTATTTTAGTTCAAGTTCAAGATAAGTTGGTGACCGAGAGTTTTGAAAACCAAGGACTTAAAGTCTATATTAGGAGAAATAAACATACTAAACCTATTTAAAGTAGAGGAAAGTCTTTCAAGAAGTTAGATGATCCTATAGTCTCTTCCTTTAATTTTAATCTTAATTTTTAAATTTTTATCTGGAATAAATCAAAAAATTGTACTTAACATTTGATGTCTTTTGTTTTATCATACATATATATTTTTTCTTTTTTGTATCCTTTATTATTTCTCTTGATGATGATAGGATATTGAATTTTTTTTTGAGATATTATTTATTCATGATGACATAAGATTATGTTGAAAGAAATAAATACCCTTCACTTTAATTAGATTTGAGAATTAATATCTTGACTTTTAAAAAATTCCATTATTAATTATAGGCGAGTGTTCATAGTGAAAACATGTCTAGATAGAAAGATATATCACTTTAAAGTGAGACTTATTATGAGATGATTCACTCTAATATTTGTGGTGAAATATCAATATATTTTTTTTATAGTGGCCAAAATGGATTTAATATGGATTATTATTTTACTAGTAGTATTTGTTAAGTAATATTTCACAGAAGAATGATATACCAATTAAATTTGAAGAATATTTTTTTTATGTTGACATTTAAGAGCTATATATGGAACAATCATCTAGGTACCAAGTAATATAATCAGACATAATTTATAAATCATGAAAAATATTATATGACCTAATGCAATCATTAAGAGTTACTTTATGAGATTTTTATATGTAGTCATTTTATTTGATTTATATAAGTATATTATATATATATTTTTTCATATAAGCTCTGATAATATATGATTTTGTTTATTATGTATATTGATAATATTCTAATTACAAGAAGTGATGAGTTGAATATCATCAAACTTAAGAAGTATTTTCAATTGCAGTTCCAAATAAATGATATTAGTAGACTTAGATACTTTTTTGGGTTAAAGGTAGCCTATCCTAAGAGATAAATTATTTTATTCAGAGGAGGCATGCTACTGTATTAGGATTTCTTATTTATTAGGGATATGATATGATTTTATTCTTTTATTTTAGAGATTTGATATGATTTTATTTTTCTATTTTAGAAATTAGATATTATTTAAAGAATATGATTTTATACCTTTATTTTAGGGATTAGATATGATAGAATTTATTTTTTTTATCTGATGTAATGTCTTGACTATGAATATCTACAATGCCTTGACAAAAATATTGCAAATAATCAAATATAATTTAAAGTCTTAAGCGAATTTGGAGGTTGACTCACTTGAGATAATCAAATTAATTTTCCAAATTTCTTTAAAAATCCTAGGAATTTATTCCTTGGTATACGAGGAGGTTCTCCTAAGGGTTTGCTTTTGCTGAGACTTTCCTTCTTTAAGTTATTATAGATCTATAATTATATACTATGGTTATAGATAATTCTTTGAAATCCAAACTTTAGATTTTGTGGAAAAAATTGAAATTAAATTTCATTGCATGTAACTCTTGAGAAGGTTCATGAAGAGTTTGCTTGAGAGCTTTAACGAGATTTAACACAATGAAATCTTGAATTATACAAATAAACTAGGAAAATAATTTGAAGTTGCATGTTGCAAGATGAGGTTATCAAGAGAATGATAATAGCTTCCCTCACATGAAAATAGATTATTCTCTATTGGGAAAATGGAGATTTGAATAGGTGGACTTATAAAATAGAGAGTTTTTTGCTTTCATAAAATTTTAGAAGATTTTAAAGTAGAAATAACTTCAATCCAATTGATGGGGATGCTATTATGTGATATGATTGATATGAAATCTCATGAAGTTCCTTTATGAGAACATTGATGGAGATCTTACCTAAATTCTTCATACTTCTATAGTGTTAGAATATCAAAGTCAATTTGAGCAACTTTCAAATCAAGCTAAAGATTGCATTGAAAGATAAGTGGTGGGAATATTTATTGAATGTCTTAATCTAGACATTCATTTTGAAGTAAAGGTTTTCCAGCTTTGTGCTATGATAACCACAATTTCTTTTGCATGGTTATATGAGGAAAAAATTAACATGGAAAATCATTGAGCCAAGAATGCTAATAAACAAGTGGTTAGCAAGTCAACTATTAATTTAATTTAAATCAAAATCTTAATACCAAATGATTGATTGAAGAGGAACTCAGGAACGATCACTGAAACCCAAAAGAAAATGTTGTCACTGTGATTAAAAATGGAGCAAGTATTGTTGTAAGCAAGGAAAATTTTTGTTGATCGAACTGATTAAAGATGAGCTAGAATTTGAGATTGTGGGCTCTCACAAATGTATTAATAATGATGAGATTATTACATCTATCATACGTATTGTTCATGCTTTAGCTGACTATTCAAACCTTCAAACTATGAAGGCTGAAGGGTTTTTGAAATGCCAATTTGCTACTATTTTGATTGATACTAATAACACTAATAATTTTATGGATAACAAGGTTGTTGAATAATTGACATATCATATTAAACATTGTGATAGGTTTGAGGTAGCAGTTGCTGATTGGTGGAAATTGACCTATCATATTTAACTTGCAATAGGTCACAAATTTGTTAAGAATGCTAATAGTCATTGGGATTGAATGACTATCAACTTTGGGTGATATGTCTTGAAATTTTTTAAAATTAATTATCAAATTTGTTATGAATGGAAAGCTTGTCTTTAAAGGATAAGCACGGTAGCAAAGTTATAATAGTTAATAACAATAGAATGAAGAAAGTTCTTTGAAATACACACCGTAGATGTTTAGTTCAATTATGAAGTATTGATGGAGTTGTGATACATAAAAAATATAAAAATATTTAGTCATTGCTTGAAGAATTTAAGGATGTATTGGAAGAACCACAAGGACTATTACCTCTTCAATCACATGATCATCGAATTCCTTTATTGCCTTGGAGTCAACCAACAAATGTTTGGCCTTATAGTTATACTTATTTTCAAAATATCGAGATAGAGAAGATCATTGAACATTGAGTAATATTACAGTGAAAGACAAGTATTCTATTTTGGTGGTGGATTAATTGCTTGATGAATTAGGAGGATGTTTTCTCTAAGTTGGATTTGTGGTCTAGATATCATCAAATTCGAGTACACTGATATTCAAAAAACTATTTTTTAGAACACATGATGGTCAAATATTAATTAAAAAATTAGAATATAAAAAATTGTATCATGATGTCAAATATTAATTATAATATTAGATACAAAATTATAATCTTGAGTGACAGAGTTATTGAAGTGTTCTATTAATTTTTTATCTCGTACAAATGTAATCCTTTATCAATATATTATTAATTTCAAATATACAAAAATATCTTGATTATATAAGGTCATATAAGGCTAACAATTTGGTAAATCAGGTTCCCAAAGATTTTTGTAGGCCATATAAAGTATTTCTCAATCTACAAAATAGATGTGTTTTAGTTTAAAATTCAAATACTAGGTAACTGCTTCTTATGTATCTTATTTTCAAGGTCATTGAAATTTTTTTAATATGCTCAATTGATAAAATATTATTAATAAACTCTAGTGATATGAGTGAACTTCATTATAATTCATAATAAATTTTATTATCAAGTGATCTATCTTATTGTTAGTATCAATTTTCATAGTGAATACTCATCTACAACTAACAATAATATTTTTTAAAAGCTTGAGATATTATTGGTTAAGTTTTATTAGAGCGAATAGTATTTTTCTCTTTTATTATGACATAATGTTGTCCTGTATGAAATAATACATTATAAAGATATTTTAGTATTTTAATACTATCAAATAAAATAATAAAAAAGAATATGATAATACTTATGAAATAAAATATTGAGTACAACTTCTAAAATAAATTTGAAGTCTTTGATGTTTTTTTTCGAGAGTAATTAGAAGTTTAATATTAGAGGAGTTAACTATAAGCTCATCTAACTTGGGAGATTTTTCTTTGTTTTGAATAGATTGCATATGATCAATTCCATAGTTTTTTGAGGTGCAAGACTTATTAAGGGACAAAAATCTTTTGAGATTATGAGGTACAAAAGTATTTTTGGTGCCTTGAAGCTCAAGCTACAATTAAGACATGTATTATTTTGTGAGATATATTTTATTTAATATATATAAAAAATATATATTTGTACTAAATATTATCAATAATTTTTATCTATTAATAAAATACAAGCAAATATTGAAATATAAAAATTAAATATTATTAGTATTTTTTATCATTACAAGTATTTATATTTCTAAATTAAAATAATAAAATTTTAACAATTCAACATGTAAAATCTTAAGATATCAAACATATTATTTATAATTTTTAGAGTAAGGATGATACTTTAGGAATAATATGTTTTGTGGGAGGGGAAGAGATGCTCAAGGTGAGGTGAGACGAGACATTTTTGCCTAAGTTTTAGGCATATTTGAGGTGCATCTTTAATAACTAGACTAAACAATGATATGCATTAGTGTTGATATTGGTTATTAGAGATTGATTATTGCAAAGGCAATAACTTTTTTTAAAAAATTATGACGAGAGTACCTTTCACTCTCTTGTTAATATAATATAATAAAAATAGGATTGTAAACTTCACGTGCCTATTTTTATTGAGTCCAATAAGAACAAGCATGTGCAGTCCATGAGTCATGCTTGGTAGTGCCAAAAGCATAGGTTGTGCCATGCATCGTCATGCAAGCCATGCCATCGGCCAGCCCATGCACAAGGCATGCATGGCTTTTTTGGTTCGTGCCTCAAGTCATGCTTGAGCCACAGGGTCCATTGGACACCTCTAGTAATGATCCTTGGTAAACTATCATGGTTATTAAAAGTTCATTGGTGACACATTGAATCAGTATAACTTTGGATATTACTTTTTTATACATATTTTTGATTAGCTCAATATATATACTTGATATCTTTTTCTCATATAATATACACAAACCTAAATTCATAAGGACTCTATCATGAATTTTCTCTAAATTGATAAATGTCATATCCAAGTTTTTTATTATTTATTCATATTTTTCAATTAATTGTCCCAGTACATATTATTCATGGTAGATTTATATACTTAAATCCAAATTAATTTTTTAAAATTATTATTTCATTTCATAATTTATGTTCTATTATTTCTTCTCAAAGTTTCATATTATAACTCATGAACATGCTATCTTGATAATTATAATATTGAATATCTCTTTTATTTTTTATAAATAGGGATTATATTATATTATTTTAATTTATTTGACATTTTTTTGGTGATCATGATTTTGTTAAACAACCCAATCAATCACTTCATTGATGCCCCTTTAAACTTGGATAGGGATATCATTAGTCCATAGGACTTTTCTTGTTTTTCTTTTTTTGAGAGCCATTATAATTTTCGTGACCCTTATATTAGCTATATATCTATAGTTATTTAACTTTCTATCACTCTTAATATTTCAATTTAAATTCTTAAACTTGTTTACAAGACCATGAAAATATATTCTTTATTTGTCTTTTATTTTTTTATCTTTTGTTTGGATTTAATTATTTTCATTATTAACACACTTACATGATTAATATTTCTATTTTTTTGCTATCTTATCCTTACTAACTTATAAATATTATTCTCTTTATTTTGTAATAAATTATATAACTCATAATATGTCTTAAACTTAATTTTACTTGTTATTTATTTTGTTTTTTCTTATATCTTTAAACAACATAATATTTTTGATTCATGCTCTTTTATATTTTTTAAAAAATAAACTTATTTTTTATTAATGATTTATTGAATCTTAGATTTTCACTACTAAATTTTTCTATAGATTAAATATTTTTCTTAGACACTTAAATCTTTATATTTTTTATCTTTGAGTTCTATAATTTTGTTTTCATATATTATTTGAAATCTTCATATAATTTTATTTTCTAAAATTCAGATCCATTATATTATTTAATTATATCTCTTCATAATTAAATTATAATATTATTTTTATTCTTTTGATATTTCCTTCAAAATCATGACTTCAATGAGTAATTCCTTGGTAATTCTTAATTTGATTTTTTATTTATCAAATTGGAATTCTTAAAATTAGATATAAAAATAAACACCATTATAAAATAGGAGATGCTTCAATAAAAAAATATATTATAATTTTATATCTAACATATTAGCAAAAAGTTAATCCACTCAGTCAAAATATATCTCAAATAAATATTTAGAAATCCTATATGACCACTATATATGGTTGTTTCTATTATTTTATCATGTCTATTATATCATCTCTATTTAGGGTGTGTACGACTTGACCACCTCCTAGTTTTTGTTTTATAAAAATATTATTGGGACTACCATGAGTAATTATATACAAAACCATTGGTGGCTATCTTTAATTGCCATACTATCATTGCTGAAGCAACAATTTGGTCAGTCAGGTAGGTGGCCTCAAAGATGCGTGCTAGCCTTGAATCAACCCGTTTGGTGTGAGATGTTTTGTCCATCTAAAATGACAACATTTTGATCACATATTTTGACTAAATAGGTAGGTTGCCTCAGATATTTTAGTGGATCATCTTCAGATGATCCACTAAATATCTTGTATTTAGAATTGAGATACTCCCAAAATTTTTATTTTGACTAAAGGAAAAAATAAATATTTAATTGAAACAATCAAAATATTTTTTCTATGAAAATATTTTTGGATATTTTTGAGATTATGCAATTAAGAATATAAATTATATGATCAACTAAATAATATTATTTTGTCATTTGAATCATAAACAAATTCAAATATTTTATTCACTTGATGATTTTACCACTTTATTCTACTTGCAATTATGGCGTATGAGATTTCTTCACGAAAGAGTAAGTTAGAAGCATATACTATCAAATATATACTTTGATTGTTTTAATACCCAAAAAGAATATTAATATTATTTTTTTAAGAGAGAAACAACTATTATTTATATTAATGTTAATTTCCTTGAAAATAAATTTTTATTTATATATATATTTTTGAATAAAACTTTAAAAGGTAATCTTGTTGTCAATTCAATATTATGCCCTATCAAAATTAGAACTTCAATCACGAAAAATATTTTATCATCCATAACTCAAAGATCTTTTGAATCATTCTTTCATGAAATATTCTCATGGGAATCTTTTTTTTTTTTTTTTTGATATAGTGATTACATGAGATATATGAAAATAATTGAGTTGCTCATCATAAGGTTTCGTCATTTCCTACTACAAATGAGAAGAATGATTTCACTAGACATATGGGGGGAAAATGTGAGCCAATCAGTCCTTATATACACAAATAATAATAAATAGGACAGCCAAAAGCATGTTTATACTTAGAAAGATACAATACAACTTCAACTCCTAATAAAAGAGTCATTATAGCTAGTTGTTTCTTTCACAAAAGATGGCATGGACCTTTTATTTGATTTATATAATGAGCCACATAAATATTCAACTCATTCTTATCACTCAGGTATTAGTATATTAGTGCTTAAGTCTTGTTTCAAATTTTTTTTCTTTTAACAGTCTCAAGATTCAAACTTAAAATTAAGAAGCTTTTAATCATATAAGATGATGCCTTGTTATAGTAGATAAAAATTATACAATTACAAATAATCAAAGTTAATAAATCATACTAAAACTTTTTAAGAAATTAATAGTTGGGTGTAAATAGATATTTATTATGAAAATTTTAGCTAATTGAAATGTAGATCAATTAAAATCTAAATTTGTAAAAACCTTACATGAAATCTAGATATTGCATATAACTTATATTTATGAGTTATTTTTTGTCAGGATAAACTTGAAGTTTTGGATGATCAAGTCATTTATCTCCCAACTCATACAAAGTTGGATCTAAAATTGACTTTAGAGCTATCATCTTGATTGAACTAGAGGAAGATTTCTTTTTCAAGGAAATTTCACATGCTCTAGAATAAATCACTTTTGTATTTGTTGGTATATATGATGATTTGGAAGGAGAGTCATTATAAGACGAATCAATAAGTTCAGAGATAGTTGAGGAGTTATATGATTTCTTTGTTGGAGGTCCGCTTGAGACTCTAGGAGAGTAAGAAAGAATAAAAGATCCAAATTTTTTTTTCGAAATCGTATCATACTTTAATTTATTAAAAAAGAATTAATCTAAAAAAACATCCACACTTACTAGAAGTATATCACTTTAAGATGAATAACATATGTACTTTTTTTGAGTATTGTAGCAACTAAGAAATGTACATTTTATGATTTTGAGTGCCATTTTATTAGTTCTTTAGGAGAGATCTTGAATAATACTTGTGCTCTCAAAAATTTTAGAAGGTAAGTTAAAATTTATTATCTGAGATGTAGGATTTGAAAATGCACAAGATGAAAAGATAGGTTAGATTGATCCAGTAGTTTATATATTTAACCATATATCCCCAAAATTACTTTGAAACATTGCTATTATAGAGCAATATCATAGTAGTTCTAATTAAATATTTATTTTTTGTATAATTTTGTATTATGAGATGTGCTATCATAAAAATCTGATGTATGATTCTATAATCAGTACAATAAGTTAAAATTATCATACATATATTCTAAAACATCATTGCTCTTATTTTTTATATTTTTATTTAATAAAAATTAACTAAAATTCAATATCAATTTTAAAAATACAAATAATCAAGTAAAATGAGTATAATTATCAATAAATATGATAAAATATTTTTTAAATTATCTAATGTACGTACCTAAATATCTAAGTAAGTTGGATTGAATAAGTACTTGTTTATATATGTCTTGCAGATAAGATTGAATTTATACATTATTTTTCTATTTGGCTGACCTCATAATTTAAATAATGATATCTTAAATGTTGTGATCTAATATTCATAGATTTATTAAAAATGAATGATCAAGTCGATAATGAATTAGCAGTAAATTAATAATACTCAAATACTTAGTAGGTTGCCAAATTTTAGAAGAGAAAATACTCAAATTATCTTGTTAAATCTTGAAGAAAATATTCTTTAAGGTCTTCAAATCTTGCAAAATAATATTAATAAAAAGATTACTATTTGAATTGAATTATTTAGTAAGATAACTCACTAAGAGAAGATTGTATAGTCATTAGAAAAAAATCAAATATGAGAGAAATAAAATATTTGCTATGTTAAATATTATCATAGTCAATAGTCTTACATAATTTATCAATGAATAATATATTATTTAAAGAACAAAGAAAAAAATGTTTAAAAAGATCAATTACTTGTGGTGTGGTTTGTTCAAGTTTGTTGTTAGAGTTTGTCATTTGTGATTTATAATTTTTTATTCTTTTTTCTTTTTCGATGAAAGCACTTAGCTCATGTGGGCTACTGTAATCAACTTTTTCTCTATATAAGAGGGTTTTTATGTGTTGTTCTTTATCAAAGAATTATAAGTTTGTTATTATTTGTTATTTTGAAGTTGTTAAAGTGTTTATTAATATTTCTACATCTTATTTTGTAATATGATATTAGAGCAATACCCTAGGGAACAAGATCATGAGGGAGAGTAGATTTAAGTTTTGTTTGTAAAATATAGTGGGTCGCATTTGTTTGGACTTCTCAAAATCTTAATTCGAAAGAAATTTAATTTAATTCTGAAAAATTTTAATTGTGGGGTTCTATTTCATGATTATTTTAAATTAATGCTTCAATTATTTAACTTGAGAAATTTGAATTTTATTTTTCATTAGTAGCTTCTTGATGTGGTTGACTGATATATCAATTAAACAATAACTTATTCTAGTTGTTAATTTATCTTGCTTCTGCACTATATGTTAGGGAAAAATTAATCAATGTCCTTGATTGCAGTAAACAAAGCTTGAGAAAGATTAAACAGTATTATGTAATATCAATACGAAGTTTACTTGTTTTAATTATAATAATATCAAAGTATGTGTTATTCTTTCAATTTGTGAAATAATGAGGATAATATTGCCCGACCCACTATATAATGATGATATAATGAAGAAAATATATCAAGCTAATTATATATTCATTTAAAAGCCTAACTAATTGATGTTGCACTTGAAATGTGGCTCACTAATAATTGCAATGGTACAATATTTTTCTAAATGGTACAAGAGAGTATTATTTTGTTTAAGTTAATAGTTTATAGAGACTATCATGTCACTTATTAAAAAAAAAATTAATAAAATTCAGCTTGCTCTATTATTGAGTACATTAAAAATATAGAGTATAGATGAGTCACCTATTGCTCATAAGTTATCAGTGAGAGTTCTTAGATCTTCGAATGTTCATTTCATATTCCAGGACAATCAAAAAGATCAATATAATTCAAATATAAATGTGAATAATATTTTTAATGATGCCGAGAAATTCAATGAGATGATAATTTGAATTTTTTATAGTCTAATCCTTCAATTATTACTAAGCAAAGTTTTTCTTATTCTGTTAAGAAGTTAGTTGGTGGTGACATTTCTATTAGTCAATTTATTGTGGAGACTCCTTTGATTAGAGGTGTCTAACATGTCGTCCTTGACATGCATGACTCATTTTTTAGGCTAACCTAGCTGTCATGTCATGCTATGCCATGCCCGACACAACATGGGTAGTCCATGCCATGCTGACATGACTTAGAATGGGCAGTCTGACATGGCTTGTTGGCCTATTGGCTTCCTGGGTCATGCCAGGTTGGGTTGGCCCGGGTACAACCCTAAGATGCAAGTGCTCTTAAAGCATATATTGTGTTGGACACAACCCAAGTTGATCCAGGCTAACTTGGGTCACTCCTAGGTCATAGTTACAAAAGGGTGCACCTTAGGCACTCCTAAAGTTCAACTGCCATGATGCCTTTCCCAAGATGCTTCGCATGGGTAAAGGTGTCAACCAGGTAGGGTCGGTCTGGTTCGGTACAAGGGACGACATAATTCGGCCGTGCTTGGGCCAGCACGACATGGGAATTTCCCTTGCTCGTGCTAGTGCCGTGCCGAGGCCAACTAGGTCTCGTTCCATGCCTGGCCCAGCACGGTACCGTGGCCGGTTAGTATGGTACCTTGGCACGAGCTGAGAAACTTTAATTTTTTTTTAAATTAGGGTTTCGACATTGAGGCGGGGCGATGAAGTGCATTGAAACCCTATTTTTTTTTAAATTAAGGGTTTGGTGGTGCGATGACACGTGGTTCTATAGTGCGGCGGCATTATGGCGTGTGTTGAAATCCTAATTTAAAAAAAATTAGGGTTTCGGCCCGACCGGGCCTAACTCGGCGGATTCGTGCTGCATGCCCATGCCGACTAAAAATGTACCGTCGAGCCGGCACGAAAGCACAGTCGAGCCGGCTAAAAATGAGTTCGGCCGGCCTGACACATCTCGTTTGACACCTTTACGCATGGGGAGAGGTGAACACATTTGTGAAAGGTATGCTTAGGCACGTCTCATGCAGGCACGCCTTCTCTTAGTAATATGAATGCAGATTTGAAAGCAATATATGTTACTAGTAAGATGTTAGCAAACCAAATAAGTTTTGAAAGTAATATGAATGTAGATTTGTTTGAGTTCCAAGATAAATATGACAAGGAGATGGATGTTTCTAGTATAATGAGATTAAAGGATATTTCTAGTGATTATAGTAATGTAGGGGAAAGTGATGATAGTAGTATTGGCTTAAAGAGATCAAGACAAAAGGTCATATGGATCATTTCATTACTTCTAATCTAGAAATAATTGTTCAAAATAGAAAAAATATTTAAATTATTCTTAATAATGCTTACAAGAAAGAGACTATATAGAGAATTGATATTTTATTTTGTAAATAGTTGTATGATACTACAATTCTATTTAATTTGGTAAATTATATTAATTTTTAATTAATGTTCAAAAGAATTGGGCAATATAATTTGGGATAAGAGATTAAATATGCATGATATAAGAGGGATACAATTCTATTTAATCTAAAAAAAGAATTGAATAATATACATGTTTGATGAAGGATCATTTTACTTAATGAAATAAAAATTGATGTTCAATTATATTAGATGGATGGATTGATAAGAAAGAAAATATATAAATGAATTTCATGGTGAATTCTTCAAGAGGGATACAGTTCATAAAATTAATAGATGCTTCTTCCAAAATCAAGATGAGAGAAAATTAGTTTAAATTACTTGACAGTTTTATGGAAGAAATTGATGAAAATAATATTGTTCAAGTTATCATAGATAATACTTTAAATTATGTAATGATATATATCTATAATTTAATTTAAATATTTCAACTATTTTTGTAAGTGATTGTTTTTATTTATCAATTTATGGTATATTTAACTTTAACTTATCCATTGAGGTTATTGGAATTGAAAAGACTATATTTATATTAGACACAATGTATTACATATTATTTTGACTTAATGTTGAAAAATACTAAAAAATTATTACATATCAAGAAGACAATCGATAGGGTCATATTTATAAGCAATTATATTTATAATAAAATGACTTTACTTAATATGTTGAGGTGATTTATTAAGGAAATGGAGTTATTGAGACCTGAAAAGACTTGGTTTGCAATGATTTTTATTAATCTATCTCGTATCAATAAATAAAAAAAAAACTTGAGAAAGATATTTACAAATTTATATTGGACCGAAAGTTAATGTGCAAAAGAGCAAAGTGAAAAAATATAATTAATGTAATTTTTATGTCTTATTTTTGGAATATTATTATATTTTGTTTGAAGATGTTGGATCCCTTATAATTGTTATTCTCTTGGTGGATGGTGAAAAAAGACCTTTATGAGCTATATTTATGTGAAAATGAAATATACAAAAATAATGATTATCAAAAATTTTAATGAGAGTGAATATAAGTAAAAAGAAATCATAAAAATCATTGATAGGAGGTATGATGTTCATCTTCTTCATCTTTTACATTCATTTGGTTATTTTTTGAGCCCAAATTATTATTATGATACAAAAGGATTAAGAGTGAATCTATATCCAAATTTTTTGAATATTTATGTAAATGTATGATAAGATTGATGAAAGACAGACAAACAAGATGTAATTGTCACAACTAGACTTGTACATGTATATTAGATACTTTTTTGATAACGAGTTTGTTATTAGAATATGAAAGACTAAATCTCCAAGTCAGTTATTCAATATTGTTGATTAATGTATTGAAATTATTATATATTTTTGGTTAAAATATATAAAATATTTAATTGATACTTTATATATAATAATTGTAGCTAAATGATGAGATATATCCGGATTTATTCCTAGAAGTTTATAAGTGTTTGTATTGTGTGTTCTCAATCAAACATGTAGTGCATCCAGATGTGAAATGTAGTGGACTATTTTTAAGAATATAAGTTCCTAAAATAATTATATTAAATTGAATTTAACTTTACAATATTGTATAATCTGATGTATAATTAAGATTTTATTAAATTCATAGTAAGAGGAGAAATATGTTAAACTATCAATGTTTGAATAATCTGGTGTATATTGAATATAATTGAGCATTGATGAAAAGATATAATTAGCACCATATCATTTATTCTATATTTTTGAAAGATATATATGATGACAATGAATAATTGATGGAAAGAATGAAAATTAAGTTACTACAAAAGATGGTTTGATGTTCGAGGGTAATGATTTAATGTGATGTGATATTACAAGATGTAGTAGAGTTGAGAAGCTTAAGACTTATACAAGAACTAACACAAGCTCGAACAAAATATCATTATCAAAGTCAAAACTATTAAACTCTAAATATACTCATACTTTTGTTTTGATTGATTAAGATGAAGAGATATTACAAGTACTAATGATATTTTATTTTTATATTTGATGTGATATTTTTGAATTTAGAATTTTGTATATTAGATTTTTGAAATTTTATTATTTTATTTTAAAAATTTGAATATTTATAATGATGAGAAATGTTAATAATGTTTAATTTTTATGTTTGAATTTATTTTAATAATTAGATAAAAATTATAAATAGTATTTAATAAAATATATAATATAATATATATATATATATAAGATAGAGTGGATCTCAATCCTCACAAAAAAATTATGTTTTAATTGTGTCCCGTGCCTTAATGCCCAAAAAAAATTTGTATCTCAGTGTATCTTACGTCTTAAATAATTATGGTCTAGGTTGACATAGTTTAGCCAATTGGAATATATGGTTGTGCTATGCCGCATCTTTTGTGGCATGCCGACCATGAACTTTAGCCTGACATAGCCCGAGCCATGCCACGGTTTAGCCCGCTCTTATCTAGACATGATTCCAATTGTGCCAAGTTGTGACTTGGGTCATGCTTGGGCCACCCGATCATTTGGACACCTTTATTCTTTGTCTTTGTCACATTGGCTTTATATACTTGTAAATAATAGTGAAGGTGATTATAATCACTACTTTGAACACTCACAAGTCAAATTGGGTTTGCTTCCCTCACTGCATAGTTTTTTACCATTTTGATATTGGTTCTATTTTTCCCATGGCTTCCAATACATCTATACCTAGTTAATATGCATTACCTCTTCTCACAAGCATCATTTCCTCTCAATTTAGTTATGTTTTGGCAGAAGCTATAAATGCACCTGCATCTAGCCATCTTGCACCATCACCACCTCTTCTTGTAAATGAAGAGCAATCCCAATTTGGGTCTCTTCTGCCTATGGTTGCATCTCGATATAAGTTGCTTGTTACAAATGGGAGGTTTCTGTTGGATGGAGGATCTACAACTATTATTCCTGATGAACCATCAATAGAGCAATCTACAGGCAGGAACTTAGTTTTTCATCAAGGATATGCTGCCCATGTTTTCTATATTTCTCAATTAATTTTATCATCTCCCAATAGCACCTTTTTTACTTTTGCCAAACTGTCACTTTTAGCTTGGCAAATGATTTTTCTCAATTTCCAAGTAGGATAGTTATTCAAAATATTGAATTTCCAGTTTTTAAAATATCAACAAAGAAGAAATTTGAAACAAAATGATATGTCTGGGCAGACATTGCGTTAAGGGCTTGTCAATTTGAACGTTTCTAGATCTAAAATAAATCAATTACCCAACCTTTGGTTTGATTTTAATGCACTTAACAAATTGCTCGACATGCTTAATGTGCAAAGGGCTTGGAACAGAAATCATGGAACAAGAATCATTTTCATTTGTGCAGCATATGATCTCTTGATCATCCAAAATTATTTCAAGAAAATATCATAAGATGCCTCACATTATTGCCTTCTCTTGTTACACATATAATTGTTGTTCTATTTGATGTCAGTTTTATTATGTTACACAGATTCATTGTTTAATTCTAGTTCAAATTAACTTGTGGTTTGTTTTATTTTAGACTTTCACATACTAGTTTAAGAGGGTGTTATAGTTTGTTATTGGATTTTAGTGTTTGAGATTTATAATTTTTTATTTTTTCGCCTTGTCTTTTCTTTTTGATGAGAGCATTCAACTCATGTAGGTTGCCCCATTCAACTTTCACATCTATATAAGGGGTCTTTTATGTGTTTTTATTTATCAAAGAATTATACAAAATTGTTTGTTGTTTTTTGTTATTTTCAAGTTATGTTAAGTTATTTATTTTTATTATATATCCTATCTTCTAACATGATTATTAATCTCTGGGTCAATAACCTAGAAATTTAGAGTGCATAGATTGATCGGGAGAGCTATAATATATGGAGAACAGAAAAGTATTTGCTGCTATCTTATCAATGAGCAATCCTCCATATTTCTCTCTAGTAATGATTACAACGATAGAATTCTATGAGGATTTCTAAATGGATTAAGTATTCTATTAATTTTGTTGAATAATCCATATATTTTATCTCAACTTTGAAAATAACTGTAAAAACTTCTCTATTGTATGTTTACTATTCTTACATTATGTGCACCATACAAAGGATCTCTTATGTCTACATGTGTCTTGTCCAAATATGTACTTGATGGTTTGAAGAATTTTTAATCCCTTCTTAAGTATATGTAGCAACTCTGCACAATCACTATATGCCTACGACATAGTAACACTGCACCTCATTATACTCCACACTTTGAATACTATTAAACAACATTACATACACCATTTGATATCATTTTACACATCATGTTTGACATAGAGGTGTCAAATGGGCCAGGTGGCTCAGGCACAACACGAGATGCACAACTCAAATTGGATATGCAAGGCCTGCCACGTCACAATCCAGAATCGTGCCTGGACTTAGACCTTGCTAGCTCGACCCACATGCCTGCTAGGTTGGAGTTGGCTATGCTGTGTGTCGGGCCAGGCACGACCCACATGCCTGGCCCTGTGGCACGATCCATTGGCCCGATGATCTATGATCGGGCATGGGTCGGTCACGGGTCATTGGTCATGGGTAATTGGTCATGGGTCGGTCATGGGTCATTGGTCATGGGTTATGCCTTGTGAGGTAACTTTCTATTAGGGGCAATTTAAATAATAAAGCCTGCCCATTAGTTGGATTCAACTTACATGGCCCACCTGTTGTATTTTCATGCAATGGGCGCCGATAGTGAAAGTGACAGGCATGACTTGTCGATGTTGAATTTCTATAAAAAAAATAAAAAAATAAAAAAAATAAAATAAATATGTTTTTAAAATTGTATAAATAGAGATTAGAAAATTTAAAATATTTATTTAAATTTACTTTCCTCATACTCTCTTGTCTTCTTTCTACACTGAAAATTCATTATTTTTTTTGTAATTTTTTTTTGTTTTAATATTTAATTTATGCATATCACATATGTGGTACAACTTGCAAATTGTAACTAAAAAATTGAGTTGCTCCTTTAGGTTAAAAGTGGTGCAGTACAGTGCAAAGAATTAAATTTTACAACAAAGTTGTTATGGTAAATTTGTTATTTATTTTTTTTTTATGAATTTTTAATTAGTTTTATTTATAAAATATAAATATTTTAAAAAAATTATAAATAATGAATATAATTATAATAAATTTGAAATTGACGTAGATATAGATAATAATGTTAATCTTGCCAAAAAGTTTGATACTGAAACTAAGTTTTCTTTAATAATATCGCTCAAAACTTATCTGTCATCTAAAATAAAAATTAGTTGAACTTTAATATTATAGATATATTTTAATATATTAATAAGAAATAAAAATTTTAAAAGTGTTGAAGAAGAATCAACATAATGTATATATTGTTAAAAGATATATACATGTACGAGTGTATGTGACATTGACCACTCTAAAGACATGTTGATTAATACACTAAAAAATATGATAAATAAAATTTTAGGCAAGCCTGATTGAGTAGCGAGGCTTTTTAAGTTTGATCGAATCCAGGTTTAATATTGTTGATTCTCTTAATATATTATAATGATTTTGGGAGGAAATATATAGTCAAATTGAATATGATTTTTAATCTTTTAATTAGATTTTTGGATGATTCTAAGATATTTAGTATTATGTAGATATATTTTTAGCCTACTTATTGTAGGATGTTTAGGTTCATAAGTAAGAATAATATAATAAAATATTATAAGTAATAAAAATAATTAATAATTAATGAATTGTAAAGTATGATATAGTAATGTTTATGATATTTGATATCTTGACTTGTCATGATGATGTATTATTTGCATCTCTTACCGCATACTATGTAGATTCAAAAAAATAACTTAAAAAATATTAGGGTTTCTTGAGATTTTTCATTTTCATAGAGGTTATGTCATATATGAGTTAATAATGAAGATATTTAGAGATTATAAATTTAGAAAATCATATAGTATTATTTTTTATAATGCTTTTAATAATATAATAGTTATTGGTATGTTTAGTAAAATTTTTTTGAGATAGACTATTAGATGAGATTTTTTATGTTAAGTGTATGTATCACGTTATAAACTTGATAGTATGGGCAGAAATAAAAGTTATTTCTCTCACATTCAAAAAAAAAGAATTACTAAAATACTTTAGAATGATTTGCAGACAATATTAGTTTAGCAGTCTTAGTTAGCTTATGGACCTCAAAAAGAAAAAAATCCAAATATATATATTAGATACTATTAAAATTATATTTATTTTATGTTGAAGTCGTGTATTGGCTACCAATCAGGTTACGTCAATAGTATGAATAATGAATTTATTATTGACAATTCAGTATTTTTTTATAATTTTTTGATTATTTTTTATGATATAATAAATATGTGTTCTTCTGTGTATATTCTCACCATTTGTATTGTATTTAAGTGTATATGTAATATTTGTAGCATATTTAGAAAATATAGAGATTATTTTATACTTAAGTGTCATGACTATTGAGATAAAAATCAAGTATTTTAAATACTGATTTTTCATTCTAACTCTGTATTGTTTAATTGCATGTATGAATCTTAGTATTAAGGTGGAATAAGTATAAAATATTTGACATATATATCTATGTGCATAAACCAGAGACACCAATGAAGATTTTATTTATGAAAAATTAGCTAACGTATTTATATATTACGATATTAGGTATGATAATTGTTGTCAAGCTTCGAGTACATACATGGATATTATATTCAGAGAAAATAACTTCTCCATTTAGTTTGCTAGGGGTAAACGACAGGGCGTCGAATATAAGTGAGGTATCTTATTACTTAGATATTGATTATTGTTATGGTGAAAATCATACAAATTCATCTATTTCGTGTTATCTAAGATGATATGTGAGTTACTGACCCCTCCGATGTCAAACATAATAATAGATATTATTTTTTCTATAGCAGTTAATGTTATTTCAGATTAGGAAATCAAGACTGCAACTATATATCGTAGAGATTTTTATATGCATGAAGGACTAAAATATTCGAGGTTGAACATTCAAGATAATATGCAAGAGATGACGGATGATGGTTCATATAACACGAAGATCGAAGATATTAAGGTCACCACTAGTGATAACTTCAAATATATACATGATGATAATCTATATCTGAATCTGTACTACCATATCACAGATATCGATTAATGATTTAATAATATTATATTATCATTATTTTTTTTGTTGCTTGTTTATATCATGATGATTTATATAATATTAATATATTATACTTATTATTTTATGAGTTATGTTTCATTTCATCATATATTATAAATATATATCATTCATTTATGTATCATATTTTTTTTTTGTTAATAAAATAGAATAAGTTTTCTATTTAAGTCGAACATGATCATGAATGCGAAATGACAATTTTTTTATTTTTTTAAATATAATATTTTTAATAAATAATTTAATAAAAAATTACATTTTATAAAAAATTAAAATTTTATTGGAATTAAAAATGGATGCCCAAAATGATATGATATGGCATGGTCATGCACGATCCAACATAGCCTATCACTATTACAGGCCAAACGGGTTGTGCCTGGCCTAATGTTTGGCTTCTTGTGCCATGCTAGGCACCGCAGAGCCACACTGAAATGGTCCGTGTTAGTATAGTATGACCCATTTGACACCTAGTTTGACATCACACTTTGCCACACATTGTTCACAATACATCCTTACACCATACTGCACAATTTATACATTACACTACTCACGTTACACAGCACACGACTCCACACTGTTGCAACCTGACATTGCACTGTTGTTGTGCTCATCATCACCATGCTCAGGTGTGTGCCTTGTTATGGTGCACCTACACTTTATCACTTACAGCACACACTTCAGCATACACTTCACACACATTGTGTTTCTTACAGAAAGAATATGTTGCACACAACTCTTACTATCACAGTCACCATGCACCACCTATTGCCACCTGAGACACACTGTCAATTTGCACTGCATACACATTATTTACACTGTCACTATTCCCAGATGCATCTGGTTGTGGTGGCATCTTGCCAGCGCAAGGTTACCTGCCTAGCTAGGATTCTGACAAGAGCATTGATATATTCAAATTTGGTCAAAAAACCCTAACTCTAGAAACCTCTAAGCTCTAATACCTTCTAGAGAAAAAAACATAAATTAATTTCACTATGTATGAAAAATGATAAAATCATATACATAACTTAAGGAAGAAACCTAACCTATAAATAGAAACATGGGTGGAATGAGGTAGTACACACATTAAGCATTCCCATCAAAAACTAAAAAATATAATATAAACATAAAACCTAATGTAAGCCATAATAAACATGTTTCAAAATATTTTTATATTTATGTTTATGTTCTATTAATTAAAATTTATAATTTTTTTTGAATGATCTATTCTGACATATTTTGAGTGCACAATTCTACTTAAAAATTATCAAAAAATTATATTTGAATAATTGATTTATTATTCTTTAAATTTAGAATACGTGCATACATACTTAAAATTTTTTGTTGTTTTGCTTTATTAAATATTAGTTATAAGATAAAAAAAATTTTCACAATTTATTTCATTAGCTTTGCTATATATTTTTTTAAAATAATCACATTCTAATATTACTCAAAAAAT
The DNA here is from genome assembly GCA_029783825.1 of Sapria himalayana. NCBI lineage: Eukaryota > Viridiplantae > Streptophyta > Magnoliopsida > Malpighiales > Rafflesiaceae > Sapria > Sapria himalayana. The sequence continues at coordinate 431,324 of JAREIK010003076.1, read as the reverse complement.
AAATTAATTATTTTTAGAAACTCTTAGATAAACTAATTACTGATATTATATAGAATAATAAATTCATAGTTATATTTGAATCATATCAAAATATTTTGATCAAACTTATCTTTGTTATTTTTTAGCTATTTTTGTTTAGAGCTGTCAAGTGGGTTGAGCGACTAAGGCACAATATGAGGCATGACCCAAAATAGTCACTTTAGGTTCGATACGGTAAGGTTCAGAACTATGTCTGGATTGTGATAATGCTAGCCTGTGGCATGGCTCATGTTGTGTTGGGTCAGGGCCAATCGTTTCTCATACTAGGCTAGACACAACATGAGTGTATGGCTCATTAGCACAGTCCACACAAGCACAAGGCATGGGTCACAAGTTTTAAAAAGAACCCGCCTCTCCTATTTAATGGGTGAGAATTGCTGTCCCGACAGTGACAGGCAAACACTTATTATTGTCGTTGTATGTAAAAAAAATATAAAAAATTAAGTTTTTTATATTATATTTTGTAGCCGTAGATTTGCTTCCGACGGCTATTGGGCACAAATTCGATACCTGTCAAATTTATAACTATTAAAAATAAAAAAAAATAAAAAAAATAGAAAAATATAATATTTTAATGTAAATTTTTTATAAATATATAATTATTTTTTTATATTCATTAAATTCATTACTTTTTTTCTTTTTTTATTTATTCTTTTCTATTTTTATGATTTTCTTTCCTCCTATTTTGCTCTCCTATGCTATTTGCTCTCTTATGTTATTTGCTCTCCTATGCTATATGCTCTAGGCTTGTTAGTTTAGAAAAAGAAAGAGGTGGATTGTTGCATAAATAAAGTTATGTGTTATGCTATACATTTAATTTCTATTTATTTTTTGTGTTGTAATTTAATAATTTATAAAAATTTAAAATTATTAATTCCTTTTAAAGTTAGAATTATAAATAAAAAAAAGCTAAATAGTGATTTTAATAATAATATTATTGACCTAAATATAGATAATAATGACAACCCGATCGAAATATCCAATGTTAAAGCTAGGTTATCTTCAATGATCATGATGCATTTGTCTAAAAAATTTAAAATTAGACAAACTTTAATAGTATAGACTTGTTTTAATATAATTTAAAATAAAAATTTTAAGGGTATTGAAGAAAAATCAGTATAATATATATATTATAAAAAAATATATACATGTCGTAGTACTAGTGACACTGATCATCTTAAGAGGCATCCCAATCAATGCACTAAAAAACTTAATGTATTAGATCCAAAATAAATCTAACTGAGCAACGAAGTCTTTGAAGTTAGATTAATTTTAGTTTTTTGGAACTTTTTCATTTACTATAATGATTTTGAGAGAAAATGCATGATCAAATTTATTATTATTATTATTATTATTATTATGAGTTTTTTGATTAAAGTTGTGGAGGATCATAGAGTAGTTAATATTTTATAAATATATTTCCAACTTGCTTATTATAAAATTCTTAGATCAACTAGTAGAAATACTTAAATAAAATATTATAATTTAGAAAAATAATTAATAATTAATGAATTTAGAAAATATAGTGGAGTGATGCCCAACATATGAACTAGTCGTGATAATGCATCATTCGTATACCTCATTGCTCACTATATCGATTTTAAATAGAAACTTAATAAAAAAAATTTTAAGTTTTTTTAAGATCTATTTTTATGATGATCCTTTCATGTATGATTGTATGATATCTATAGTGAATATGATATACAAAATAAAATTTGTATAATTATATTTGATAATATTTTGAATAATAGTGTTGCCATTGCCAATAATATAGTCGTTAGCTAAGAAGCACGGACACGGACACGGACACGGGGATACGACACGGCAGGATACGGGGACACGGCAAATTCTAAAAAACTAGGATACGGATATGGCTAGGATACGGCATTATAAAAAAATAAAAATAAAAATAAAAATTATTAATTATAAATATTAGGTATTTTATAAAATTTATTAAATTAAATTAAATTAAAATATTTTATTATATATAATAAATATATATTATTTATTTTATAAAATAAAAATATTTTATTTTATTTTATAAGATAATATTTATATTTATTTTATTTTATAAAATAATATTTTATAATTATATTATATAAAAATATATATTTTTTATTTTATTTTATAAAAATATTTTATTTTATGCCCCCGACTCTCCCCTCAAGCACGCCCGCCCGCCCGCCCCTCCTCTCCCCTCAATCACGCCTGCCCGCCCCTCTCCCCTCAATCACGCCCGCCCGCCCCTGTCCCCTCAATCATGCTCGCCCGCCCCTCTCCCCTCAATCATGCCCGCCCGCCCCTCTCCCCTCAATCATGCCCGCCCGCCCCTCTCCCCTCAATCATGCCTGCCCGCCCCTCTCCCCTCAATCATGCCCGCCCGCCCCTGCCTCTCCCCACAAATCGCGCCGCCCCTGCCTCTCCCCACAAATCGCGCCGCCCCTGCCTCTCCCCACAAATCGCGCCGCCCCTGCCTCTCCCCACAAATCGCGCCGCCCCTTCCTCTTCCCTCAAATTGCCCCGCCCCTGCCTCTCCCCACAAATCGCGCCGCCTCTTCCTCTTCTCTCAAATCGTGCCGCCCCTTCCTCTTCCCTCAAATCGCGCCGCCCCTTCCTCTTCCCTCAAATCGCGCCGCCCCTTCCTCTTCCCTCAAATCGCGCCGCCCCTTCCTCTTCCCTCAAATCGCGCCTGCTCCTGTCTCTCCCTCAAATCGCGCCCGCCCCCTGCCAGTGGCCAACGCTGGCCACCGACGTCGTCGGACGTCGGGCACTATAGACGTGGATACAGCGCCGACACAACCATCCGATACGCCACGTGGCATATCGGACACGTATCCGTGCCGTGTCCACGTGTCCGACACTCGGACACGTGGACACGACGGTAGGGAGTCGTGTCCGTGCTTCCTTGCCCGTGGGCATGATATCTCTGCACGAGCCGATATATGCCCTGACTAATCTAGCCTGGCGCCCCCGACCCGAACCAACCTTCTGAGGCTCGATGGATCTAAAAGTTCTATCTGGCCTGAACCCAACTCGTAGTCTTTTTTGACTTGAGTTCAAGGTCTGATTCCATTCTCTCTCTCAGGATTTCAGCCTTCAGGACTCGGTTTTGGCCTATGGGCTTTGATGTGAATTTTGGTGCCCGCGTGGTGTGGATATAAAAAAATTAAATTTTATGTGTTTTAGTTTATGAGTTTTTTTTTATTAATTAGTTTTTAAAGTTTTAAAGTTTTAAATTTTTAAATTTTAAAAATTCTTCCTCTAGTATAGTCTCTCTCTGTTTCTACTCTCTAGTCTAAAAAAATAACAAAAAATGACAAATAATAATATAAATAACAAAAATAAAATTAATTTTAATTTAGAAAATAAAAATTCTATGTAAATGTCTGAGGCTACCAAAACTTTGGTTTCACCGGTCGCCTCAATCTAAATATCTAAAAAATCAAAAATTATGACTTTAGTAGTTTGAACTTATTTTAATATAATTGTTCGATAATTGTGCTTTCACGATTATGATTCAGAAGAAGAGAACAATAGAGAAACAATAACAAATAATATATATGCAATCCGCAATCACAATCCAATCACGGCAGAATTAAAAATGAAAACAAAATCACACATAGAAATGCACGAAATAACGTGGTTCACTAGTTGTTGAACACGACTAACTACATCCACCAGAAAATACATATGCGTTACAGATTATAATCAAAATATCTAGAATTCTCTTACAGTTTACGCAGCAAAAATAGTCACGATAAAATCGCGTAGAAGCGGAGGAAGAGATGAACAGTACCACACCACGAAAAATAGCAGTCCGAAAAATATAAAATAAATATAATTTATATTAATATAATTCTCGGCCTCTTAATATTTTGTTTTATGCACTTACATAAAAAATATTAAAATAGAAATAATTTGGTTATACAAAATAGATAATTAAAATAAATTATATACAACAATAATAAAATAACAAAATTTTAGGGGTACCGAAGAAGAATCGGCACAGTACAAATATTGTAATAAAAATTTTAAGTTGTAAGAATTTATGTGGGATTGAGCACCTTAAGGGGCATGATAAATTATGTACCAAAAAATATGGTGCATTAGATTATAGACAAATCCAACTCAGCAATGTATTTTTGAGGTTCGATCCAGTTCGGTCTCAAAGTTTATCCCTTTCATATACCGCAACGAGTTGGAGAGGGAAGACATGGTCTACATGATCATTAGGATATGTCTCCCGATTAAAATTTTGAAAGATTCAAAGATAATCAGTATTATATAGATATATTTTCAGCCTATATATCATAGGATTCCTATGTTTATATTTAGAAACGACATACTAAAATATTATAAATTATAAAAATAAATAAAAATAAATAAATTTAAAGAATATAGTAGAATAATGTCCGTGATATCCGATATCTGGACTAGTCATGACAATGCATCTTATGCATGCCTCACTGCTTACTATGTAGATTCAAAATAGATACTAAATAAAATAATTTTAGGATTCTCTGAGATTCTCCATCCTCATAATAACCTGACTATTTTTGAGTGCATGATGAAGATCTTTAGAGAATATAAATTTAAAATAAAATTTTTAGTATCACATTCGTAATGTATTTAATAATAAAGTAGTAATTAACATGTTTATTAGGAATATTAGAGATAGATTATTAGGAGAGATTTTTAATGCTAGATGTATGTATCATGTGATTAATCTAATTGTACAAGAGGGATGAAAGTGTGTGCCCTCGCTTTAGAAAATATATGTAACTCACTATAATATTTTCGCATGCCTCACAGACAACAAGATTTTGATAGTCTCTATTTTTCTGTAAATTTTAAAATAAAGAAATTCTAATTAGATGTGAGATATCATTGGAATTATACTTACTTGATATTAGAATCATGTGTTAGATATGAACACGTGATATCTGACTATGTTAATAATAAGAGTGACGAACTTATTATATATAATACCGACTGGACTACATGAATTTTATTTATAAAATTTTTGAAGATTTTTTATGACACAACGAATATGTGTTCGTCAGTAATATTCCCATGACTTGCATTGCACTCATGTGCACTTATAATATTAGTAGCATGTTTATGAAGTATTAAGATGACATGATACTTAGCGATATGGTTCTAGATATGAAAACCAAATACTTAAAGTCTTGTTTTATCATTTTATCTCTTTATTGTCTGGCTGCCTGCATAGATCCTAGGGTTAAGGTGGAAGGGTTGAGAATATTTTGACTTACTTTTTCTCGTGCATGAACCTGGAAGACCTACCTGAAGGGTTCATTCATGAGAAATTGACTGAGCTCTTTACATACTACGATACTAAGTATGGTGGTATACTAGTGTGGCTCTGAGTACGGACATAGATATTATATTTAGAGACGATGACCTTTTCATTCAGTTAGCAAGGAGAAAATGACGGGGTGAACAATCAAATAGGAGTGAGCTGTCTCAGTATTTAGATATTAATTATTACTTAATCCTATCATATTTTGATACTAAGAATCTTAATATATTATAGTGGTGGAAATCATTCGAGTCTATCTATCTCATGTTATCTAAGATGATAAAAAATCTTTTAATTTTTCTGGTGTCAAGTATAATATCGGAGTCTATTTTTTATATTGTAGTGAATGTGATTTTGGATAGGAGATTGAGATTACGTCCAGATATTATTGAGATTTTAGCATGCATAAAGGATTGGGAGGATTTGAGCTTGGGAATGCAGGATCGTGCTGGGACTGCAGCAAAAACAGAAGAGTTGATTGCTGATGATGATTCATGTGATATTGATATTGAGGATGATATGTGATTGATGACGATGGTTGACGATTGCCAGATAGTGATACTTATGTCTTTTATTTTTTGTTTGTTTATTACTTTGAGTCTTAAATTTGTCTTTGTGCCTTTGTGGTTGTAGATTGATGCATTTGATACTTGAAATTTGAATATTAATTTTTTGTGAATTTTTATTTTGCATTGGTTTTTAATTTTTATTCATATTTAAGTTTAAATATTTTTTTAATTCATACACTTACATTGAAATATATTTAGTTTTAAAATTTATGTTGTTTACAGTTTATCTTTATTATAATAAATAAACTTAATGTTTTATTAAATTTAATTAAATAAAAATGCAAAATTTAATTATTTATTTATAATTTAACAATTACCATCATGGAAGCACGGACACGGCTCCCTACAGCCGTGTCCGCGTGTCCGACACTCGGACACGTGGACACGACACGGATATGTGTCCGATACGCCACGTGGCGTATCATTGCACAATTCGTATCTGATACGCCACGTGGCGTATCAGATGGTTGCGTCGGCGCCGTATCCACGTCTATAGTGCCCGACGTCCGACGACGTCGGTGGCCAGCGTTGGCCACTGGCAGGGGGCAGGCGTGATTTGAGGGGAAAGGAAGGGGCGGCGCAATTTGAGGGGAAAGGAAGGGGCGGCGCGATTTGAGGGAAGAGGAAGGGGCGGCACGATTTGTGGGGAGAGGAAGGGGCGGCGCGATTTGTGGGGAGAGGCAGCGGCGGCACGATTTGTGGGGAGAGGCAGGGGCGGCGCGATTTGAGGGGAGAGGCAGGGGCGGGCGGGTGTGTTCGAGTGGAGAGGCATGGGCAGGCGGGAGGGGGTGATTGAGAGGAGAGGGGCGAGCGGGCATGATTGAAGGGAGAGGCAGGGGCGGGCGTGATTGAGGGGAGAGGCAGGGGCGGGCGTGATTGAGGGGAGAGGCAGGGGCGGGCGTGATTGAGGGGAGAGGCAGGGGCGGGCATGATTGAGGGGAGAGGCAGGGGTGGGCGTGATTAAGGGGAGAGGCAGGGGCGGGCGTGATTAAGGGGAGAGGCAGGGTCGGGCGGGCGTGATAGAGGGGAGAGGCAGGGGCGGGCGGGCGTGCTAAAGGGGAGAGGCAGAGGCATAAAATAAAATATTTTTATAAAATAAAATAAAAAAAATATATTTTTATATAATATAATTATAAAATATTATCTTATAAAATAAAATAAATATAAATATTATCTTATAAAATAAAATAAAATAAAATATTTTTATTTTATAAAATAAATAATATATATTTATTATATATAATAAAATATTTTAATTTAATTTAATTTAATGTATTTTATAAAATACCTAATATTTATAATCAATAATTTTTATTTTTATTTTATTTTTTTATTATGTCGTATTCTACTCGTATCCGTATCCTAGTTTTTTAGAATTTGTTGTGTCCCCGTATTCTGCCGTGTCGTATCCCCGTGTCCGTGTCCGTGCTTCTTAGATTACCATTGATTAATTACTAAAAATAATTAAATTTTTTTTTAAGTATTAAAAATATATAAACATAAATTCTAAATACTAATCTGAAAAAAAATTATTTAAAAATTAAAATTTGGCCCGTATGGTTCTGACCCAGCATGGTTTCTTAACCTGCCAGGCTGACAGGCCATGTCAGGGCTGGCCTATAGAAATCATTCCGGGCCAGGCACGGTCTGATGGTCAAGTTGGGCCACCTAAAACTATGCCGGTCTGACCCAACTCATTTGGCACCTCTAGGCCAATAGATAGTATGAGTTAAGTTTTGGGGGGAGAGATAAAAAGATCAATTGAAAGCCAAACTTGTGATAATATATTTTATATAGAATTTTGAAATAAATTATTAACATATTTATTCTTAGTGTCAAGATGAATTTTGTTAATATTCTTACTCGTTAATTTTTCTAGTGATTAATTATCTAATTAAATGTGAAAAATAAATTTTATTATGATAATTTTTATTGTTAAGTTTATTTTAAATAATTACTAGTTTTTACTTTTGTAAGTCATTCAATATTTATTTGTAAATCATAGAAGATTTTGTTATTAATGTGCAATAGATTAATAATGCAATTATTGTTAATTTTTGTTCATTAAATATGATGTATTTTTATTATTATTTTACTAATCATTATTTATATGAATAGTTAATTCTACTTATGACCATTAAGTTTCTATTAATATAGTAAAATTCTAAAGCTAAAAGAAGTATTATTCTAAATATTTCTAGTCATTTATTATTATAGAATAATAATGAATTAAGATAAGTATAAAATATGATTGATAAATATATATTTTTTGATAATTAATATGTGATGTTGAAGTAGTGCGTTATTCTCATAATGGATCAGTTTAATGTATTTTTCTCTAATATGTTTTACTAATAATTAATATGTGATATTAAATAAGTTTATAGGTTCATATTAGAGAATAATGTATTAGATTGATCTATTATGCGAATACTATATGAATTAAATATTATTATTAATTTTTATTATAATAATATTATTAGTCCTCAAATTTGAAATCACAATGGATCACTATATGATAAACTTTGTATTTTGCATAATTTAATGTTATGTGTAAAATGGGATAATATATATTGTCATTGAATATATATTGAATCATGCAGAGTGATAAATGTGAATGAGAAAAAAATATTTATTTTATTTGAAAAGGGATATTTTTTAAGCTATTTGATAAGTGAGACTGAAAAAGACATATTCATACTCATTTACATTATGAAAATTATTAATATTATTTGTTTTATCAATCTATTTTATATTGAATAGCATGATTAAACCATGTAAGGATGACTTAATTCATATATTATGTTCAATTAAAATATTATATGATAAAAGAATAATAATATTGATTATAGATTAAGTTATGTTATACATTTGCATAACTTAAATAATTATAATGTCTTGCCAAAGATCTCTTACGATTTATAAGCATGAAAGTTATTTTAGACCCACTATAAATGTTATGTGAATTTACATGGTCGCACATTGAGAGTGAATTGAAAATAAATATTTATAAAACTCATGATTACTCTAGTATTAAAATATAATTTTAATATTGCAGAAAATATGATTTGTTTTTAGTAAATTATAAGATAGTTTGTTTTAACATTATTTGATTTTATTAAATGATATTTATTTTTAATAAAATGTGTATTTATGAAAACACAAATATATTTATGAAACACAATGTGTTTTAAGAAAATATGTGTTTCAAGTTGTTAAAAAAAGAAAATAATTTATAATATGATGTAATACGTAACACATAATGAATGCATTACATGTATTTTTAAAAAACATCATAGGGCATATTGTTATCGAAAACATGTTTTAACATTTTTTTTTTTGTAAAATAAGTAAATGTTATGCGTTCATACGAAAAACTCATATGTGCTTCACGAATTTAACATGTATGTCATGTTATTATAATTAAAAAAAATAAAAATAAAATAAATTTTTGTAAATACTCACAAGGCATATGCAGATATAATATAGTAATATCAAAAAATATATGATGATATAGAAATATTATAGAAATTATGCTAGTGAGCATAATAAATTTTATTAGAGAACATAAGAAGTTATTTTTATAAGTGTGTGAAAATATAGGAATATTTTTTTTTTCATACTAAATATTTTTATGAGACAAATTTATGGTGCTAGTTATTAGACTTGATATTACCTATATGGAAGGTTGTGAGGTTATTGAGTTATAAGGAACTATCACTACTAGACGTATGTGAATTATAAAAAAATTTATTATCTAATAGTGATAGTTATTAGACTTGATATTACATATATTCGTAATATATTGAGTTATATTTTTGTTTCTTATAGGCAGATTCACCTGGTTGTAGTTGTCACCATCCACAAATACACACAGCACTGATTCTCTGAATTTTTTTCTGTGACATGAAACATGTTAACTTGTCTTTTTTATACTCAAGAACTTGAAATTTGCGATTACAAATAGGAAATGTATTAAATTTTGTATTTTTTGAGGAAATAATTTAATTTTATGAAAAATTTAAGAGTAGGATAAGTACTTGTTTATCCAATACGAAGGTAAATTGTGAAGTCAAGATCACAATTACTTACAGGTTTATTTTATTTAGATGCTTATTGGAGGACATATTTAGCATTTGGTTATTTGATTTTTATTATATTGAATTCAACAAAAGCAAAGCATAATATGTAATAATGATCATTAAATTAGATGTGTTGTGTGACTGAGAGCATTGGATTTTATAAAATATGAAAATATTTACTAAATTAGCATAATTGAGATAAAAAGGTTGTGATGAATATGTAAATTAAGTTACACAACCATATATAAAAAATGAATATATTTGAGAATAATTGAACATAATATCCATCAAAGAAAATATAATGAAAGGTTGTGAGATTGTCAGACTATGTCCAAATGAGCACCCTGGATCCTTCCTTGTAAAAATGTATGGGACAAAAAAAAAACTGAATTTGATATGAGTTGAATTATCAACTTATTTAATTTATATAAAAATTTTACCTTACTTTAAGATAGAATTTAATAAATAAAAAATTCATATTACATGTCTGCATCTTCACAGCAAGTACAAGTGGTTTGGCTTTGTTTGCATCTAATTTCTTTTTTGGTTCTATTGAAATTTTCAGGGTAATTCAAAAGTTTCAAAGAATGCTTCTCATCGGCTATATCACTATCCTGTATTAGTGTATATTACTCCTTGGTAGGTTTTTTTTTCTATTTTTTGTAACTGCATAATTTTGAATTTCGTCTTCGTTGATGTGACATGTTTGAGCTTTGAATGTGTTATGATAGTCGATACTTGTACAGACAATGTGGCTATTAATTGATGGTGCTAGGGAATTGACAAATTTTGAACTGAATGAATTATTTTTAAGCATCGGCATTATGTGTATAATAAAATAAAAGCCCATACCCCATGCACGATGCTCTTGTCGTGTGGGGTATGAGGGAGAGGCAAATATCTCGGTCAGCTTTACCCCTGATAAATCAGAGAGGTTGCATCTGAGATATCTTGAACTAGGGACTTATGGTCCTTGGACGAAGATATTTACTACCACACTAATACACATCCTCTATGCGTATAATTAAATAAATATAAATAAAAAATATATATATAATTTTCATTAGGCAAGAAAAACCCATTTTTTAAAAAACTGATTTAAATGTTATAAAATGCTATGTAATAAATGAGAACTAAAAATGATTTGAGCACCCCTTATAAATTGTGACACTTAAAATAGTGAAGTTATTCTATAATTATCATGCATATTGTGCAGTCTACTACGAAATCAGTAAGTTGTAAGATTCGAATTTGTATCAATCAATGAATCAACAGGAGTATGATATGATGCCATTGGACTTGGAGGAAATATTCAGAGTAATTATTTTATTTATATTTTCTGTTTGATATTTGACTTGGCTTATTCTAAATAAAAGGGATTGAGTAATTACAATACTCTTTGGAGTTAACTGGGACTCGGCCCAACCAAGTCACACCAATATGTTTTTTATTCTATTATTTTATTTGCTTAGCATTTCAAGTTTGGTGAAATTGATTTGGTGAGCTGTTTCATCACCTGTTTGAAAGGAAGTGTTTGTATCAATGTTGAAGCTAACCAACCGACTACGTTAACAGTGACAATTGGGTTGACAAAATCATATGAAGTTCTTGATTTTGCACTAAAGAAACCAACTTTTAATGCAAACCAGCCAACAAGCCCTCAATGAGCAACACCAAATGCCTTAGAATGTAATTCAATAAGTGCCCTCACAATCAAGTGAATGATGATGGAAGAGTTGAAGAAATGATGACAGAAGGGATTATGCTTCCATTGCAGTGAAAGGTATGCCCTCTGTCATAATTTAGCAAAACTTTTCCGTATTGAAGCTTGCTGGGTTGAGAATGATGATGACAATGAAGTCGAAATAGAGGTCAATGGTACAAGTGAAAATGCAACACCTGAAATTTCTTTACATGTAATGGCAGGGGGCACAAGCACCTAAAACAGTGTGAGCTTGGGGTAGTTTACTAGGACACTTGGTAATTGTTCTCATTGATTCTGGAAGCACGTACAATTTTCTTAACTCATGAGTTGCTCAACATATAAATTTTTTCTGAAATTCTAATGTTTTGTTATGGTGGCCTTAGGTGCGAAATTAGTGAGCCCATGCAAGTATGCTCTAGTGAATCTTAAATTTCAAAATTTTTTTTATTACAAATTTTTTTTTTTTGTTTTACCATTAGAAGGATATGATATACTTGAAACATATTGATTGAGAATGAGAATTTCTATTGAATGAGATTTTGAAAAACTTGCCATTAAGTTTACTAAAGCTTGATTCTTCTTGACAAGTTAACTAAAGCTTGTTATTTTACAAAATTGGACTTGTGCTTGGGCTACCATTACATAAGGTATTTAAGGATGGTTGGAATGATATTCTCATATATAGGAATGGTTGGAATGATCATTTGTTTCACATGCAAATTATTTTTAAAATCTTGAATGCTAATCAATTGTGAGTTAAGAGTGTAAAATATCAGTTTGGTAGAGAAATGCAATACTTGGGTCATGTTATTTCTCAATGTGGTGATTAAAATGTGTTTAATCATGTTAAAAGTGATAATAGTGTGATAATCAAAATAGAAAATCAAGAAGTATCAAATATTAGTATTTTTAAGTATCTAGGCTTTATATTAAGTAATGATGGAGAGGTTGACAAGAATATATCATATATGATTAAGATTAGATGGACTAAATGTAGAGCTGCATCATGAGATTTTTATGATAAACGAGTACTAAATATATTAAAAAAAAATATTATAGAGCAATTATATGATCAACCATATCATATGAAAGTGAATGTTAAACGATCAAGATGTAACAAATTCTAAGAATATATTATAACAGGAATGAAGATGATAAGATAAATGCGTGATAAAATTTATGAATGATAAAATTAGAAAAAAAGATGAAAATAACTCATATAGATAATACAATAATAAAAAATCATTTGAGATCAATTGGTTATGTTCACCACATCTCTTAGTGCACTTGTTAATAAGTATAAGATTATTAAAGTGGAGGGAGGGAGAAACATTACAAATAGATATAATAGAAATTAGATAGAAATTATAAATAATTATTTAATAGATAAAATTTGAGAGTAGATATAATTTTTAACAAAGTTGATTTCAAAAACATAATATACACTACAATTAATTTTCGGTGCAGTATCATTACAATAGTCCAATATTATTGGATGTACAAAGTTAATATTTTTTATTTTAGTGCTGAGTATAAGAAGGGAGGAGACTATTGTTGTTGATGCCTTATAAAAGTTTCATGAAGTTGAACTATTGGTTGAGTCTATTTTGGCATTTTCAAGTTTAATTTCTCATTGGGTGGATACCATTATAAAAGAAATTCAAGGCAATATTTCTATGGAAGATCTCAATGATCTTATTCAAAAGGGTGAACCAATGGGCCATGAAAATTAGTGGATCAATTGATCTTGTGTAAAAATCATATTTATCTTTCATATGTTTCAAACCTCACACAAGATATTATCCAAGAATTTAATGAATGTACACAACTAAACAAATGGGATTATTGCAGCCACTTTCCATTCCACAATAAATTTGGAAAGATATTTCAATAATTTTTATGAATGTACCAATGTCAAAGGGTAAATCTTCTATTTTTTGTTGTTGATAAACTTTCTAAGTACTTAATTCTTCATTCGCATTCCTATAATGCCATTAGAGTCGTGAGATTATTTCCTTGATCATATTTTCAAGTTGCATGGCTTATTGCAATTACTTCCAATTCCACGATGAATTTGAGAAGATATTGGAATGGACTTCATTGAAGGCATACAAATGTCAAAGGACAAATTTTCTATTTTTGTTGTTGATAAACTTTCTATGTATGCACATTTAATTCCTCATTTGCATTCTTATATTGCCATCAGTGTCATGAGATTATTTATTTGATCATAATTCAAGTTGCATGACTTATCAAAATTTATTATTTGTGAATGAGATCCTACTTTTACTAGAGGGGGTTATGAAAAGAATTGCTTTGTTTAAATGACACCTCATTTTGTTGGTTTATTTTAGCTTATTAAATTATTTTTTTTATATAATGTTAATGGGATCACCCAATCTATGGGATGCCCAAATAAAATTTGTCCGTTATATAAATGCTTTGTCTGTATATGTCTTTATTACATTGAGTTTTGTAATTTAGTTCTCACTTTTTGATTTCTTTTGTCTACATGGTGTCAAAGTGAGGTGCCCATATAAATCCTAGAGTATAAGTGTGAATGTGAGTTACTGCTAAGGCCTAATTAAGGTTTTGGGAAAAATTTTCATTTGTTATTTTTGAGTGTGATTGTGCACATGCACTCTACCATCTTAGTGTACATGCACACAATCTTGAAGAAGGGTGCATAATCATTGTGCAAACCTTGAAATGTTTGGTCATCGATGTAGCAATGAAGTCCCTCTTGGCGTGCTAGTGTTTTATTTGGCAGATTCATTTATTTTCTTGGTATAAATGAGATTTACTATAACAGATGTATTGTTTTGTCATATAGGAGGAATGAGCTCAATACTCTTATAAGTATTATATTGTTGGCTTGTACTTTAGCAAATATTTCTATTAATTTAGATATTGATTTATCATCTTATATGATTCTTGTAATTGACTTTACTAATTATAGGAGAATCATAAGTATAATTTACAATTTGACTATTATCCAATCAAATACATTATATATTGTTAATATAATCAATTATTTTATAGATTTTTCTTGATAGATTTATCTAGATATAGTTTTCACATATTAAGGAATGTGAAGTAGTTTATAGGATATTAAATCTTTTCAGTGATTATGGATACTTACAATTGGTCGAATATTCAGATTCGAGTTAGAAACTAGTTCCATCGGGATGAGATCTATGATAATTTTGAATTTTTATTTCAAGTAATATTATTTTTTGAAAAGTAGATAAATAATTATTTTGAGATCAAATACATAAGTAAAATTTAGGATGATAATAATTGTTACTTGTGAGATACTTTGGATTAGACACATATTTAAGAGAATTGTATATTCATTTTCTTCTCTCACAACTCTTTATTGTGATATTCATACAAAGAAGCGAATAACCTTAAATGTGATATTTCACTAGCAAATGAAGCACATATAAGTGAAATACTTTTTCATCAAGGAGAGGATTCATGAATGAAATATTTGTATAACATAATTTCATACAGTTGAACAATCAGTGAAAATTTTTACAAATGTTTTGAAGACATTAACTCGTCTTTATTTCAAACTTGATGTTTTGAACTTGTAAGCATCCACTTGATGGGGGTTTTGCAATTTTATTTCAATTTATTTTATTCTTTTTATGTTATGTTAATGGGAATACCCAACTTGTTGACTGCTACAATAGGATTTACCCTTTATATATGTTCATTGTTTCTATAATTTGAAGAAAAATTAACTTATTTGTCTTTCTTTCAAACTTTATGTTTTGAACTTGTATGCATTAGCTTGATGGGGGTATTACAATTTCGTTTCAACTTATGTAATATTGATGGGAGTACCCAACTCGTGAACTACTACAATAGGATTTATCCATTATATATGTTTGTCTTTATTATATTTTATTACATCTAGTATTGTAGTTTATTTATTATTTACAAATTTTTACACATTTAATTTTAGCTCTCACGATCATCCTCATACTGATGGTCAAAGTGAGGGAATTAACACTTTTTTGGAGATATACTTGATGTTTCATAAGTTCTCGACCAAAAGAATGAAATAAATGGTTTTCATGGGTAGGACATTGTTATAATATGAATTGACATTCAACTATTAACAACACCTCATTCTAAGTCATTTATTAGTGAGCCTATCAAAGCTTTTGAATTATATTCTCGTACAGCTAGATAAGAGCAAACTGAGCATGAATATTAGAGCGGAATAAAGTTATCAAGGAGGTACGCAACCATATTCATTATCTCAAGCTAGAATGAAGCAAATTTATGACTCCAAACACTAAGAACATTAATTTTCTATAGGTGATTGGATATTTATGTAACTTTAACCATACATGCAAATGTTTCTTGCTACGTGAAAAAATTACTTTTTCCTAGATTTTATAAGCCATTCCAATTTCTAAAAGGATAGGAAAGGTAGTATACAAGCTAAAATTTGCTTTCCACTCTTACTTGCATTCAATGTTTCATGTTTTGGTTTACAAGATGAAGATTGAAGAAGAGCAAATAATGTTTAGTGATTTGTCAAGAGTGATTCTCAAGATTAATTTTTGAAAATATTGGTGTTTTTCTGAAAGGGAGAAAACTATTACGATGCTATCAGAGGAAATTTTTAGAGTAATTTATCTATTTATTTGTTCTGTTTGATATTTGAATTAGTCAATTGCAAGTTGCAACAATGTGAACATGTTTAATTATTTTTTTTACTTTCATGCATGTAAATGTTAAGCAAGTCACTATATAAGACTTGGCTTATTCTAAATATAAGGGATTGAACAATTATATAACACTCTTTTGAGTTAATTGCGAGTAGAGGTGCGGGCACGGCCCGAGGCATGGCATGGTTCGGCTGTGCATGGCTTGGCACATCACGGGAATGACCCGTGCCTGTGGTTGTGCCGGGCCTGTTAACGGCATGGCTTGTGCCGTGCTGTGTCGAGGCCAACCGTTCCTCGTGCTGGGCCAAGCATGGCCTGGTACATTAGGCTCGTGGGCATGGTTTCTTGGCATGAGCCGAGAAACTACCCGACGGATCCGAAAAATTCGTTGAAGCTACGGGCCCCAATTCGGACTTGTGGTTTTTTCGACTTGGGGATCCGAGTCCACCTCCCAGGCTCCAATGGTAAAATTTTAAAAAAAATTAAAAATTTTGAATATAAGCCGTTGGATTTTGCCTCCAATAGCCCACATGATTTTGTCCCAAATAATTCATTAAAATTAATAAAAAATTCAAAAAAAAATAACTTTAAAAAAAATTCATATTATTCTATAAACCCTCACTCCTTCCCTCTCTCTAATATTTATGTTTTTCAAAAATATAAATATCTCATATCTCATTCTCTCTCTCTCTCTCTATCTCTCTCCTAAATTTCTTTGTTGGAATTTTAGCTCGTGTTTTTGGGACTCATAGCTCAGACTTGGTTTTGGTTGCTGTTTGGATTAAACTTTGTATGTGTGGTGCACGTGCTTTACGCTATTTTATGAGTATTTTATTTTTTAGTTTTTTTTATTTAGTTAACTCTTTACTTTATTTTAAAAATAATTAGTCTTTCATTTTCTCTCTCTACTCTATCCTCTTGTCTAAAAAAACATAAAATATGATAAATACTGATTTAAATAATGAATATGAAATTAATTTAAATTTAGAAAATGAAAATCATACGCAAAGGTCCGTGACTGTCTAAACTTTGGTTTCTTTGATCACTTCGATCCAAATATCTAAAAAATGTGATACTAAAAATAAAATTTTTAGTATCATATTTGATAACGTAGCTAATAATGGAGTAGTGATAAATTTGTTTGTTAGGAATATTAGAGACGGATCATTAGGAGAGATTTTCCAGATTAGGTGCATGTGTCACGTGATTAACCTGATTGTATAAGCGGGAATGAAAGTGTGTTTCTCCTCTTTAGAAAATATATGCAACTCACTAAAATATTTTTGCATGCCTCGTAGACAACAGGAGTTCAACAGTCTTTGGTTGTCTGCAAATCTTAAGAAGAAAAAATTTCAATCGGGTGTCAGACACCATTGGAATTATACTTATCTGATATTAGAGTCATGTGTTAGATATGAATACGTGATATCTGACTACGTCAATAGTAAGAATAACTCACTTATTATTGACGACACTGACTTTGGTACATAAATTTTATTTATGAAATTTCGGAATATTTTTTTTGATACGACAAATATATATTCGTCGGTTTATATTCTTACGACTTGTATTATATTCAGGTGCACATATAATATTAATACTATGTTTAAGAAGTTTTAAGATGACATGACACTTAGCTATATGGTTGTAGAGATTGAAATCAAGTACTTAAAGTACATGTTCATTATTTCATCTCTTTATTCTCTGGCTACCTGTATGGACCATAGGGTTAAAGTGAAAGAGATAAATTTAGAGGTGTCAACCGGGCCGCCCTGGCCCGGCACGAGGCACGTCACGGTTCAGCCGTGCCTGGGCCGGCCCGACACGGAAAAATTCCGTGCCCGTGCCCGTGCCCGTGCCGTGCCCGTGCCCGTGCCGTGCCCGTGCCGTGCCCGTGCGCGTGCCGTGCCCGTGCCCGTGCCGTGCCCATGTCGTGCCCGTGCCGTGCCCGTGTCGTGCCCGTGCCGTGCCCGTGTCGTGCCCGTGCCGTGCCCGTGCCCGTGCCGTGCCCGTGCCCGTGCCCGTGCCGTGCCCGTGTCGTGCCCGTGCCCGTGCCCGTGCCGTGCCCGTGTCGTGCCCGTGCCGTGCCCGTGCCCGTGCCCGTGCCGTGCCCGTGCCCGTGCCCGTGTCCGTGCCCGTGCCCGTGCCCGTGCCCGTGCCGTGCCCGTGCCCGTGCCCGTGCCGTGCCCGTGCCCGTGCCCGTGCCGTGCCCGTGCCCGTGCCCGTGCCCGTGCCCGTGCCGTGCCGTGCCCGTGCCCGTGCCCGTGCCCGTGCCAGTGCCCGTGCCGTGCCCGTGCCCGTGCCCGTGCCCGTGCCCGTGCCCGTGCCCGTGCCGTGCCCGTGCCGTGCCCGTGCCCGTGCCGTGCCCGTGCCCGTGCCCGTGCCGTGCCCGTGCCCGTGCCCGTGCCGTGCCCGTGCCCGTGCCCGTGCCCGTGCCGTGCCCGTGCCCGTGCCCGTGCCGTGCCCGTGCCCGTGCCCGTGCCCGTGCCCGTGCCCGTGCCCGTGCCCGTGCCCGTGCCCGTGCCCGTGCCCGTGCCCGTGCCGTGCCGTGCCCGTGCCCGTGCCGTGCCCGTGCCCGTGCCGTGCCCGTGCCCGTGCCGTGCCCGTGCCCGTGCCCGTGCCCGTGCCCGTGCCCGTGCCCTTGCCGTGCCCGTGCCCGTGCCCGTGCCCTTGCCGTGCCCGTGCTCGTGCCCGTGCCGTGCCCGGGTTTGGCACGAGCCGTGCCGTGCTGTGCCTGGCCCGGCACGGTTCGGCCCGCGACACTGCACTCCGGCACGGGTTTATCCCGTGCCGGGTGTCCCGTGAGCCCGACCCCACGATGCCCCTCTAGCAAAAAAAGACCCCGGGTCGGGTCTGATTCGACCCGACCTGCGGTCCCCCGTATCTTGAACCACTCGGACAGGCAAGCCCGAGCAGGCCAGGCAAGGCACGGCCTGCGGTGCCTGTGGGCCGGGCAGGCCCGTTTGACACCTCTAGATAGATAATATTTTGATTTATATTTTTTCGTGCATAAACCTAGAAGATCCACCTAAAAGGTTCATTCACGAGAAGCTGACTGAGCTTTTCATATATTATGATACTAGATATAATGGTGGTAGTAGTGAGGCTCCGAGTATGGATATAGATACCATATTTGGAGACAATGATTTTTCCATTCAATTAGGGAGTGAGAAACGATAAGGTGAATCATCAAATAGAAGTGAGATACCTCGGTACTTAAATACTGATTATTGCTCAATCCTATCATATTCTGATACTAAGAATCTTGATATATTATAGTGGTGTAATTCATACGAATCCATCTTTCCCGTGCTATTTAAGGTGACACAGGATCTACTGACTCCCCTGGTGTCAAACATAACATCGGAGTTTTTTTTTATTGTTATAGTGAATGTGATTTTGGATAGAAGATCGATATTATATCCAGATTTTGTTGAAGCTTTAGCATGTATGAAGAATTGGGAGAATTCGAGCTTGGGCTTCCAGGATCATGTTGGGATTGGAATTACAACAAAAGTGGAGGAGTTGATTGTTGTCAATGATCCATATGATAATGATTTTGATATTAAGATTGAGGATGATAATGATACAATGATGGATGACGTTGTCACTTGATGTCTAATAGTTGACGATTGTGAGATTGCGACACTTATGTTATGCTTATGTTTGATTCAAATTTTTGATTTCGATGTATTCATTTTAATTATATTGTATTTGCCTATTTGGTTTGGTTTGTTTGGCTTTGTTAATTGTGTTTCAGAATTCAGATTTTTTATGTTTATTTAATTTTTGGTTGTAATCTGTGAATGATGTTTGAAAGTTGAAACTTGAATATTTATTTATTTTTATTTTCATTTTGTATTCGATTTAAAATTTTAATAATATTTAAGTTTTAATATTTTATTAATTCATATATAAATTGAAATTCTAATTTTGTTTAATACAAAGTAAAAGCAAATAAAATAAAAAAAAACTTTTAAATTATTTAAATTTTATAATTTAAAAATTTTTAAACATAATATAATTAATCATTACATAAAAATAAATAACTTAATTAAAAAAATTAAATTTTAAAAACTAGCCCATATGGGCCCGACCTGGCACGGTTAAAAATTGGCTGGGCCTACGGGCAGTGCTGGGCCTAGCATGCCAGGCTAGGCACGACATGGGTACTGTACCTAGAGGTGTCAACCGGGCCGGGCCGGCCCGGCACGAGGCACAGCACGGTTCAGCCGTGCCTGGGCTGGCCCGGCACGGCACACCGGCACGGGTTCATTCCATGTCGGGTGTCCCCCGCGATCACCCCTCCCGCAAAAATGACCACGGGTCGGGTCTGATTGACCCGACCCGTGGTCCCACGATGCCCGAACCGTACGGTCATGCCGGGCCCGGCTTTTTTAAACCGTGCCGGGCCAGGCACGACACGGTACAGTAACCATGCCTGGCCCGGCACGAAGGCACGCTCGTGCTCAAAAAAAATGGGCCTGGCTGGCTCGGCCCGGCCTCCGTTTGACACCTCTAACTGTACCATGTCGAGCTTTGCCCGGCACAGTAGCCTAGTTGGGTGGCCTAAAATGCGGTCGGATCGGCCTGTCTCGTTTGACACATCTAATAATAAGACATTGACTCTTTATGTAAGCCAATATATTTTTCATTCTTATTATTATATATTTTTAATGTAATAGAGTATATCCCGAAAGGTCAAACTCTATTGAAATCCATAAAATGAGTATATCCCCAATACAATCACTATAATAAAAATATCACTCTGCAAAAGTAAAAAAATCTTGATCCTAACAAACCATCCAAGTTAGCCTAGGTCATTCGTCTGAATTCGAGTTTGCAAAATGTTCATAAGTTGGGTGATACCCAACTCATTGTCAATAATAATATTATTATTTAAATATATTAGAAATAAAATAAATATATTATCTGAATCTATTTGATAAAAGAAAAGTAATCTAAAATATACTCGTCTAACTCGGAAGGTCAAAGTACAAGATCCTGAGCTCCATTATGGCATAAGACATCTACTTCATCTAACTTGGCCTGATGTCATTTTAATTAAAATAGTGTATCATATGGGGATTTGGGTTCTCTTGTATAATCAATTGTAGCACTTATTAAAAGTCTCATTTAAAAATAATTAATTTATCCTACAATTGTCATGTAACTTGTTTATTTAACTACAAAATTAGTATTCTATAAGATTCAAATATGTATTAATTGATGAATCAACAAGAGTATATCCCAAAAGGTCAAATACTATCAAAATCTCAAAAACAATCATTGGTATAAAATTAGCACTCTAATGAATTACCAAACCTTGATCCCAATAAAGCATCCGAGTCAGGCCGAGTCAAAATCAAGTCGACAAGAAGTTTTTAAGTTTGATGATGCCCAACTAGAGGTGTCAAACGGGCCGGCCCAGCACGGCACGACCCGTTTTTCACGTGCCCAGCCGTGCTACCGTGCCGTGCCCGGCACGGCACGGTTTTTTAAATTCGGGCACGGCACGGCCCGTGGGCACGGCAAGGCCGTGCCGTGCCGTGCCGGCCCGCTCGGGCACGGGCGCACGGCAAGGCAGGGCAGGCGGGGCGGGTCGGGTCTGTTTGGACCCGACCCGCGGTCTTTTTACCGGGGGCGGGGCCCGGTTGGGTCACGAGTCACGACTCGTGAGTCGCAACTCACGACTTACGACGCAGGCACGAGCCGTGCCGGGCCAGGCACGGCACGGCTCGTGCCAGTCACGGCACGGCACGTGCTTTGTTCGCCCAGGCACGGCACGGGCTCGGGCACGTTTTTTGATCGTGCCGGGCCGGCCCAAGCACGGCCGAACCGTGCCGTGCCTCGTGCGGGGCCGGGCCGGCCCGGCCCGTTTGACACCTCTATGCCCAACTCATTGTCAATAATAATAACAATATCATTCACATCACATATATGTGAAGTAGTATAAGTTTATTATTTGAATCACAAACTAAAATATTTTTTGAGTTACACAAGTATATGAATAAGAGTATTTTGGAGAGATATATTAGTACAATTTATTTGATGTATCATTTTGTTGTCAAGATGAAAATATTGGAAAGATTAAATGAACTAAAGGCCAAGATCATTTCTAATTATTTTAATATTATATTTAAATTTATAATTTTTTTAAATTGTAATGAAAATAAAAAAAATAGAAAAAAAAAAATTTTCTTTAAAAACATATCTAAGTAATTTTTTAAAAATTATTATTAAAAATAACAAAGCAATCTGATAACCATCATGAGAAATAATTTTATTGGGCTCCCATGTGTCTGAGTGGATCACATGAAAAGGGGTATGTGATAATTAGGATACATAGGTGTTGTGCCAATAAACATGACTAGGAAGGATGCTCAAGCTGAGAGAGATAATAACAAACAAATGGTTCAACAATAAATTAACATCTACATGTGCTGACATGTGTGGTAAATACATAAGTATCATTCATCTTTTTTCTAAAAGTTATCATGATGAAATTTTTTTGATTATATATTAAATTATTAAAAGAGAAAAAAGAAAAAAAATATTGAGCTGCACAAAAAATAAATGAAAGAGGACTCATTTAAATATGAACTTTAAAATGAAGATGTTCACAAAAAATAAGGCTATGAAGCAAAGTGAATACACACACACATCACAGGGATACGAACAAACGAACCAACATTAATGCTATTTTATTGTTGATGTTTCTTTACTATTTTTTAATTTTAATTTTATTATGAGAGTATCCAACATATAAATTATACCAATAAGTTTTATTTCTTATTTATAGGTTAGGATTTGACATTTATATTATTGAGTGTATTTTATTTTGCTTCCATTTCATTATAATGTGTTTTTTTATTAATTTTTTATATAATATCAGAGCTAGGGTTTGTAAACCCTAAAAGAGTATGTGCTTATGCAATTATACATGTGAGTGTGTGGAAGTGATGTCGATGCAATATTAGAGTTTATGTGTGGTAGTGAAAGTGTGTGCATATACATGCACAATGTGTGGGTGCAATGGGTGTGCAATGTGCAACATGTGTACAAAGATTGTCATGAAACGATCTTGCCAAGGCTTGGGAAATTTATAATTGTACATTGATAACATGCCTTGACATGTATGCGAAAGAAAACATAAAGGCAACATGCGATTGGACATTAAAAGGAGCAATAGAAGAATCATTGAGAAATGATTACTTCTTGTGGTTTTCTTATATTGTTATTGTTGCAGTATTATTTTATTTTAGCAATATTTTTTTTATTCTTAATAGGATTACATGAGTTGTGGGCTATCTTAATTATATTTTTCTATTATATAAAAGTTTGATTTGTATATTATTATTCATCGAGTGTTATTATTTGATAACTTTAATGGTTGTTAAGTTCAACATGTATTAGAGAGTATGTTTACTATACCAGCACAATACACATGTATGTGTATTATTAAAAAAAGTTGTGCACAATAGTAAACATCATGCACGTGCACAACTATGTGCGCACACTACTCATTGCACCAAGTATGTGTGTGCATGATTGGTGCATAGTAAGCTCACAAGCCAACAATTGGTTCTCGATGGTGTATCTGAATTGAGCAGAGGCCCATGATGTTGCACATGGTGGTGCATGTGGTAGTGCACATGGTTTTATATGTATTATGTGGTGGTGTGTGAAATGGTAAAAGATAGAAATTTGATTTGAGTTTTTTTTTGTAGAAGTAAAAAAATGAGAGATTAAATCTTAGTTTGAGTTTGAATATTTTTTATTTTTTGAAGGAATCAATATGAATCATCATAACAAGAGTAGATAGTGAAGAGTCATAATCTAGTGTATTTATTGTAGAAGGATAAATTATACCTGAAATAATTATTAAATATTATTTATTAGAGAAGTGACTTAGAGGATTATACAAGAGTTATCCAATGGTCCTCATAAAATTCATCCACTATTATATTTATTTGAGATGAATTATACAAAATTCTTTTTTAATTATTTATTTTATGTATTATTAATTATTTCACTCATACTTTCACTTCACACTTAATTATTAATACAAGAGTAAATATCCATATCACTGATAATTATATTATATTTTTTATATTATTTTTTTATTTTGAAAATATTATTGTAATAGATAATAATTATTTGAAAGTCAATGGGTATGATATTATATAGCTTGAATTATTGTTATTTTTTATGTCATGTTTATTTATGATAGTTTTATTTAGTTTATTTTTTGTAAGTTGTATTTTCTATAATTAGACTCAAATTTTATCTTTACTTCTACTAATATTTATTTGTATGGTTATGAGATTCTGATGAAAACATCATTTATGATTGAGTAAGTGGTATTATATGTTTTCTCTTTCATCTTAAGATCTTGCTCTATTTGTTTTAGTGTTTTTGATTTGTTTTGTGAAAATTCTCGGCTTAGTCATTTATTATTATTAAAGTTGAGAATATTTTATCATATTATTCAAAGTATTTAGATTCTAGAGTTCAAGGTATGTCAGCTATTAAAATTTACTAGAATTTTATGTCATATATGATAATTTGGTTTGAGTAGAAACTCATTTAATTTAATTTATTCAAATATATGAGGACTTAATAAATATACAATCAGAAAAAAATGTATATATCTAATCATTTTTGTTGATGATTGCTCAAGGTATACTTGTATATATGTTTTTATGATGGGTTAGATGTTTTTTCTATGTTTTAGATTTTTAACAAAATGATAAAAATTTAATTCGATAAAAATATTAAAAAATTAAGAACTGACATTGTATTAAAATACACGACCAATTTAGCCTTTAGTGCATGCATAATAACATTTAATCCCAAACTTATTTCACAGGCACACTCAAATAGAATGAAGTTATTCAAAGAAATTATAAATATTTGATTGAAATAATTCCAGTAATCTTACTTATAAAGAATGTTCCAAAATATTTATGAGAAGATATAATTTTAATATTAATCTATCTCATCAATCAGATATTCTTTTTAAATTTTTCTTAGTGAGTACTCTTTTAGATAGTACATCATTGAGAGAGTTTATTTAACTCTCTTAGAGTTTTTAAATATTTTTATTTTATCCTTAATTATTTTTCATAATGAAACAAGTTGATAACTATATTTTTTTTTCTTTGATATTCTAGTACACACAGAGAGTACAAGTATTTCTTATCAGAGATTAATATAATTTTAGTATGTGAAAATTCTATTTTCTTTGATTATGACTTAATTTTCAATGAGCATAGAAATTATATGAATTTAGATATTGCACCTAAATCTATTACAATATAAATAATCTCTTATCGATTATATATCAATGTGTTAGTATTCAGTATAATGTTATTCTCATGAAATTATTTTACTTACTAATAAATTCAGATTATATTGAGGCTAATTTAACAAGATTTTTCTAGTAGGAAGAATTAATACAGACCCAAATGACACAGCAGTCTATGAGTCTTTGTTGGTACATACTCATTTTGAATTGATTACTGGAAAATTTGACTACCCATGATTAATGGTCTATATCAGGGAAGAGAGACAAATACAGTCTTCTGAGACTAGAGAATGAACTATTGAAGAGACAAATGATCATGGACTTAGTCCATATGATTTTTATCTTTTGATCATTTTTTGAAAGGAATTAAAGAACTTTGCGTAGCATTCAATTTTATATGTTTTTTATTACTCTTATTTATTCTTTTATTATTTATCTTGATTGTTGTAGGATATTTTAATATTTTTCTGAGATATTACTTCATTCACAATGTTCTCAGTTTATGATGGAAAAGGTGCATGTCATTCATTCTAAAGAAACATATGAATTAGTATCATAACTTTCAAAAATATTTATTCTTTGCATTTGGGTGTTCAATTTGAATATATGATTAAATAAAAAGATAAATTGTCTTAAAATGAGATATGTAGTGAGGATGTACACTCAGATATTTTGTATAAACTACCAAGACACTTGCTATCCAATGACTTAGATAATCTCAGTGCATATTCTTATTTTTCTTATAATATTTCATAGTTAGAGGATATATCATTTAGATATGAAGAATATATTTTTTATGATGATCTTGATGAGGGGATGTATATGAAATAACTATATGAGTTTTGAGTAGTATAGTCATGTGTAATTTGTAGATTATGAAAGATATTATATTACCCGAATCATTTATTGAGAACTTGATTTACAAGGTTTTCACATGTAATTATCTTGTTTGAGTTGCATATATATTTTATTGATTTTTTTTTATTGTTTTGGAAGAAATTTGATGTCAATATAATTTTTTTGATTGTCTAGGTGAGTGATATTCTGATTGTTAGAGATGAGTTGTATTTCGCTCAACTCAAATAATTTTTAGACACATTTATACATGTAGATTTTTGGGAGGCTTAAATATTTTCTTGGCATAGATGTAATATATTCTATGAGAGATATCATCATATTACATAGGAGATATATATTTGATATTATTATAAATGTTAATTTTTTGGGTTAGGTTTTAGTAGTTATATTCAAGGAAGCACAGATATGGCTCCCTATAGGCCTATCTACGTGTCGGACACTTGGACACAGCACGGATACGTGTCCGATACGCCACGTGATGTATCGTTGATCAATCTGTATCCGATACGCCACGTGGCGTATCGGACGGATGTGCCGGCTGCCATATTCATGTCGACAATGCCCGATGATGTCGCCCATTATGGCCAATACCTGATTCTGTGAGGTGGTGCAAGTGAGCATGATTCTGTGAGGTGGCGCAAGTGAGCATGATTCTGTGGGGCGGTGGGGGTGGGCGTGATTCTATGGAGGGGGTAGGGGGCGAATGCGATTTGTGGAGAGGAGGGTGTGATTTGTGGGGGGCAGGGGAAGTGCACGATTCCATGGAAAGGTAGGGCGCGATTTGTGGGAGGCAGGGGGGGTGGGCCTGATTTTTATAAAATAAAAAAAATTATATTATTTTATAAAATAAGATAAATATAAATAGTATCTTATAAAATAAAATAAAATATTTTAATTTTATAAAATAAAAAAAATATATTTATTTAATAAAATAAAATAAAATAAAATATTTTATTTTATAAAATACTTAAAATATATAAATAATAATTTTTATATTTTTTTTTTTATCATGCCGTATCCGTATCCTAGTTTTTTTGAATTTGTCGTATCTCTGTATCCTGTCGTATCGTATCCTCGTCCGTGTCCGTGCTTCTTAGGATATATCTATTGAGTCAGATACTAATTTTATTTTTGATACCATCATTTAAGTTGATTTTTTTACTAATAGGAAAATCATAGGAA
The DNA here is from genome assembly GCA_029783825.1 of Sapria himalayana. Classification (NCBI taxonomy): domain Eukaryota; kingdom Viridiplantae; phylum Streptophyta; class Magnoliopsida; order Malpighiales; family Rafflesiaceae; genus Sapria; species Sapria himalayana. The sequence continues at coordinate 403,568 of JAREIK010003076.1, read as the reverse complement.
AAATTACCTATTCGATTATTATTAGATTATATATAATATATGTAATTAGTATAATTAATAATTTTTTAGATTTTTTTCGACAAGCTTAATCTTGACAAAGTTCTTTGCATATTGAGATATGTAAAGAAGTCTCTAAGATTTGTGATTTGAGTTGGGCACAATCATGCATTAAAAGAAGATATACGATATGATTTATAATTTTCTTGGAGGCAATCATGACTCTTGAAAAAATAATAGGTAGACAATTATTTTATGAGTTATTACAGAGATAGAATTTAGAGCGATAATAATTATTTATAAAATCTTTTAGATATGACATCTATTCTTGAAGATCTAATATGTAACCCCACACTTAACTATTCTTTATTGTATAATTGTAATAATTAGACATTAAGATATATATTATTATCTAGTATTTCATGAGTAGTTGAAGCACATAAATATAGATTGTTTCTTTCTCCAGAAGAAAATTTAAAATGAAATTATTATTATAACATATATTCAAATAATAAAGTAGCTCACAAGTCACATATTTTCACAAAAGTCATGAAAAAATCTCAGTTTGTATTTCTTTTTTTTGAGCATGATATTGTAAACTTGTATGCACCACCGTGTAGTATTATTTCATTTTATTTATATTTTTTATATTTTTGTTAGGAACATCTTATTTTTGAGCTATTTCAATCATATTTGCTAATTATATAGGGATTTATGTTGTATATTATTATTTATTTAGTATTATCATTTTGTGGTAGTTTATGATGTTAAATTGAATACTTCTTATCTTGCTTACCCATTATGAAAATCTGATTAGCACAAGGCATGAGTACATTTTGCAGCATGCTCAATTGGATTTTCCAATGAAATATTCATTTTCTTAGAATTATGAAAAAGCTAATAGCCCTAGGGGGTGTTTGTTTGGCTGGCAGTTATGTGCAACTTACTTGTATAAGAATGTTGTCTTCAGTGTTGTGCAGAGTGGTTCAGTGAAAAAAAATTAGGTGCGTGGTGAAACAATGAATGTGGTGTGTGCAGCATTGTGCCGTGAAGTGTGCAGTGTGGTGAAGTGTTGTGTGCAAATTGGTGCAATAAGGTATTGTGTAAAGCAATGTCATGTGGTGCAGTGTGGTGCACATGCACATTGATGAATGCATTAAGCATCTAGAGATTGTGCTGGGTTTTGTGTTACTACATATACTGATGAATGGATTAAAATTCATTAAACCATTTAGTACTTGTCTTGACTAGACATATATGTGACACGTCAATAAGTGTGTGTGTGCGTGACACATCAGTGTCCACTGCATCGACATATATGTAGTATGCACATTAATGTCGACATATATGTACGCCAGTTGAAAGTGAAAGTGAATGCAGTGTTTATGCAGTGCACGTAAAGTGCGTGTAGTGTGTGAATAAGCCAAAAAGGTGATTGTGTGCTGCACAATGTGTGTTATAACAATGATTGCACATGCAAACCCCATGTTGAAGGGTGCAGTTTTTGGGGGTGTAGAAAAATTAGGTGTGATATTGAAAGCAAAAAATCATGACAATCAGTGTATGATTCTTGAGATTAATCCACATGAGTGGTTGATGATTGATGTATTATTAGTTGTTATCTCTAATGATCAATTAATTTGTGTATGATTAATATGTTTGATTCTTATTAGATGTGAAAAAAGATTTGAGATTTAATAACTTTGATATATCTTTATGAGATTTTCATTTATATGATAATATTAATTAAGTATTTTTATTGGATGTATAATTGATGATGTAATATTTATATTGATGAATTTGACTGTACTTAGAAGTTTGGATGATCAGACTTTCATCATTCTTTACTTATATATATTGGGAGATCGATACGCTATTTTGTGCATATAAATTTTGGATGGTGATGCAAATATTTGTAGTGAGTTTTCTCATTTTTTTTTCATAGATTTATTAGATGTCGCAAATATCTATAGTCATACTCATTTCTAGTAGAGTTTGGATGATTGATCAAATTAATAGTTCCTTCTCTGCATGATAGCAGTGTGAGTCTGAAAGGGTGCTTCAAGAAGAAAGAAGTAGACAAGACTTTGTTTTGTGGGAAATCAGGGTGCATTTAGGAAAAGTGTTTAGTGTTGCATCCTTAGCTATGAAGGTTGCTTTGGGATTTATTGATTATACATTTTGTTGTCAGATCTACTTAAGTTGGATATTCTGGGTGTATACCTTTTATTCTCATAACATTTATTTAGTAGGGGTATTATAATTTTTTTTTGTGAGCTACTTACTTCATTGAACATACTTTTTTTAGAAGTATTTTTGTTGCTCTTTCTTCTATTCAATTTATTTTGGACTCTTGGGTTAGATTCAAGAATTAATACATTTGTTACATATAAAGTCTTTGATGTCATTGTGATAAATAACACCGTTATATGGACTAGAGAGAATGACACCAATATGATATTCTTAGATATTTGTTATATGTGATTATTTGATATATTTTATTATATTTATTAATGATTGTATTCAATATACAAAAGTATATATTTTTATAAAAAAAGATCTAAGATTTTGATCATTTTTATATAATTTATCAAATGATAAAAATTAATTTGGTGTAATATTAAATAATTTAGAAATATTAATGCTTTATAATATATTTTACATTAGTGGTGTAGTAGTTTTTAAGGAGAATGAGAAAATTTATCAGACTTTCTATGCTAACACTTATGTATATAATCATGTAACTGAAAGAAAAATTATATATTTGATCAAAATGACTCAGACTCTTTTATTATATAAAAGTGTTTCTAAATATTTATGGGAAAAATACTATTAACTATTATTTTTTTAATTAGCTAGATGTCATCTTTTTATATTTAAGATCTTATCACATAACTATTAAATACTTTAGATCAAACATATTCTTTATGAGATTGAATATTTAATTTCTTCTTCCAAAATTATATACTATGATAGTCTGATAACGAGATACATAGTTTCAAATTTAGTATTTCATAAACAGACAAAACACAGAAGTTAATTATTTCATGTTCAGGAAGATCCATGATGAAATTATAACTACAGTATATGTTCAGTAAATAATTCTTTCAATATATATATTTTAATAAGTTTTGGTTTATATATTTTTTTCTAAGTTAAATATTTTTGATCTTTATGAATCATGTTGAGGGAGTGTATTATAGGCTCAATGTATTGTAGTTTCAATTTGTTTTTATTTTGTCATTTTTATTCTATTTTGTTCTTTGTTTATAAATATGAACACCTGACATATGAACTGTCATAATCTATTTGCTCAATATATAAGAGCATCCTTTGTACATAATTTTAATATTCTTTTTAATATTCAATATATTGATTTTTTTTAGTATCAGATTCAATACGTACTAACTTGAGGGGGAGTTTTGATAAAAGTTTTTGGGAATTGTTCAAAAATCTAAAATAGGAGATAATTGTTTTTAGATGCTTTTTGTCTATATTAATATGATGTGTGATGATGATCAACACTAGTGGTTATGGTCACACTTTAGATGTATTTATATATCTTAAAAAATATGAGATAATATTAGCTCATTTAATGGGAAGCATTTTAAGTGATTATGGCCAACACTTTAGATATATTTATATATCTTAAAAAATATGAAATAATATTAGCTCATTTTATTGGGAAGCATTTTAAGTGATTATAGTCAACATTAGTTCAAAAGTCAACACTAGTGGTTATGCTTAAAATTCTAGACATATGTATAATTGTACATATTATTTTAGTGATTATGGTCAACACTAGATTCACAATTATAGAAAAGTCCCTCTATTAATCTTCTATCTATATATACATTGATCTTGTAATTATAATATTAATAATTTTTAACTTATTGCAACAACCTCATCTAGACTAAGATAGAATTTATTTTCTAAAGAAATCTCATTTTCTTTAGAATAAACTTGGTTTGTATTTTGTTGAGATTTTGTTTGTTTTATAGAATTATTTTGTATTTTTTTTCTTTCTTATTATATTGTATGATAATACTCAACATGTGAACTATCTCAACTATTTATATGTATTTATTTTTAAAATTTTGAAATTGAATGAAAAGATATATATTTTTATCTTTTTCTCTGTCTCCTCTCACTTCTTGATTATCATTGGGGCCTTAACGTGTTTTGATGGTAACATGGTATCAAAGCATAAGTCAAGGTGAATAAATGGTGGCACAAGTGTTTTTGTTGGCCGGCACCTTTTGTTAGTGACGGTGAGGGTTTTCATTAGTAGTTGTTGCTGGTAATGGCGACTACTATTTAGGATTGTTTAGGAATGACACTATTAAGGATTTTTGCATCTAAAAAAAGACAAATTGTGGGTTTGGGCTTCTTTAAAAGGGTTTTCAACATTTTTGGGTGGATTTCAATGACTTGTAAAATCATGAAATTTTGTATGCTTGTAAGATTGTGGATTTATTATTATTGTGATTTTTCATGTCATTGTGATTATTAAAATTAGTTTGAGTTTACTAGAAATAAGCTAATGGAAATTAATGGATACATTCATTATGAGTTACTTTGATAAGAATTAGGCTCATGGGTTAAGGATATATGAGACTTCTATTGGATGAGCCACCATAACTTGAGATTGATATCTAAATAGTGATTGATGCATAGTTATTAGTTTAAATATTATAGTCGATTAATTTGAGTATATCTAATATATTTGGTTTTTGTGAAATATATAAGTTTGAAATTTAATTATGTTGATGTACTTGTCAGGAATATTTCATCTATATGATAGTATTATTTTGCCATTTGAATGTTGATTGGTTTATTAGGAAGAGACAATTTGTTACGCGACAACGCAATTGTGGGAAAGGGTTGATGAGTGAACCTTTGTTAGTAGATTAAATTGTATTGAGGAGTTTGAGTGATCATATTCGTAATATCATGTACTTACATGTCTTGGGAAAGTGATATATTATTTTGCAGACCGAAATTGTTGGTGAGTAGGCACTCAGTTCTCTCAGAGATTTACAAAAAAGGTGATCTATACTTTTATAGCTATGCATATATTGATTAAAGTTTGTATGACTATTCAGACTATTATAGTATTTCACCACACAGTGACAATGATGGAATTGGAATGGGTGTTGTGAGAGGGGGAAAAGTAAAGATTTATTCATTTTGTGGGAGGTTACGTCATACTCATAGTTATTTAAGGCGCAAGACGCACTGAGGCGCAAAAGCCTTTTGGGGCCTTAAGGCGCACTTGAGGCGTGTGTTTTTTTATTTGAGGCACACCCAGCCTAATACACATAAAAATTATACATTTTATTAAATATAGTCTTTAATTTTTATCTAATAATAAACTAAAAAATATCAAAGATAAAAATCAAATATTAATAGTACTCTCTTTTTTTCTGCATTAGTTTTTTGAAAATTACATATTTATTTCAAAGTATTATTCAAAAAATTTTCTCCTAGTTTTTAATTATTTTTTGAAAATATTTTTTTTACCTTTTGAAGAATTTTTTCACAACAAAAATTAATAAAATGAAAAAAATACCTTTTGAAGAATTTTGGGAGGGTTGTTATGAGAGTTTTAGGGTGTAACTCGAGAAAGATGGGGTTTTATAGAGCTTAAAATCACAAAACTCTAAAACGGCATCGTTTTGATTCCTGGAAGACCAAAACGACGTCGTTTTGGAGGTGACGTTTTTTTATTTTAAATCAGAATCTCAAAACGACGTTGTTTTGAGAGTTTTGTTTTTTTAAAAAAATCAAAACCAACCCAAAACGACGTCGTTTTGGGTTGGATCAGCCGAATACGTCTTCTTCCCCGACGCGCTCCTCCTGCATTTCGCCTGGTTCCACCTCTCGCCACTTCTCCCGCCGTTGCTTTGCCTTTCTTTTCCGACGAAATTTTCCCATTTTCGACGGTGAATCCGGCAAAAAAAAGGAGAGGAGAAGAAGGGCATACCTTGCTCGACACCTGCCACCGCCGAAACTGGAAGTCAACGCATGCTGTGCCTCACCTGCTTGTGCCTCGCCTGAAGTGAGACGTTTTTTCCGGGAGTGGTGGTGCCTAAACTTTAGGCGCGCCTCAGACGCGCCTTTCATAACTATGGTCATACTTAAGAGAGGTGTTTAGTGTTGTATCTTGAGTTATAAAGAAAGTGTCGGGGTTCAGAGGTTGTACAATAGATGCTATATCCACGTGTGTCTATGTTTCTTTTTTTTTATCATATTATTTTAGAATTTTAGATCACTTATTCATGAGCTAATATTCATGTTACAAGTGATTATATATATATATTTTGTGGAGTCTAGAATCTTTGATATTATTATAACCAATAATACCCTTATATAGGTTAGAGGTATAATGATTAAATTTTTTTTTTCTTTTGAAATGTATTTTTTTTGTACTAGAGGTATGTCATAATCAGGCATGTGACTTTCCTATGGATTGAAGAAGATTGATTGTACATATTTCTCCTCAAAATGAGCCCCTTTAGGTGTTTGGTTATCTTTGATGCTTTTACTGTATATTCTTAGCTTGGATATTTATCATTCAATAAGTTAAAAATTTTAAATTTAAATATCAAAAGGGTGACTTATATTGGTTGTAAGATATGTCATTTAGGGAAACATGCAAGAGTTTTCTATTTGGATTGTGAAGAAAGTTTTAGGAGACACTTGTTTTATTTGATTTATTTATATGTTTGGATATCCTGTAAGATATCCATACATTATGGTTTGATATATTTTATTTTCTTTCTTGATGGTTATTCTAAATATCATAATTATTAGTTTTAAAAAAAGATATTAAAAGTATTTATATTTATAAAATTTTATGAAATAATAAAAATTTAATTTTATTGTGATAATAAAATATTAAGTGGTAATATTTTAAAATATACTTGTAATTATTATTTTTTATTTTTTTTTTGAAGTGTATTAGATGGTTCATCAAACATTATGCGTTAACACTTCTATACATAATGAGATAGCTGAAAAAAAAAATTGATATATAGTTGAGATATTTATAACACTTCTACTACATAAGAGTGTTTATAGATATTCTTTAGGAGAAGTAATGTTAATTGTTAATCTCCTATTTAATTGAATGTTATTTTCTGTTTTTTTAAATAGTATCTTAAATTATTTTTTATATCAGGTGCAAAATTTTGTTTATCTTTCACTCAATATTTTTTGATATATTTATTTTATTCGGGATTTGTCTCAAAATATATAGATGATGACTATTCATGCCATGAAGTGCTCATTCATTGGTTATTATTGTACTCAAAAGGGATACAACACCTACTCACTATATGTTAGAAAGATCACTACAGGTACAAATATAATATTTTTTGAGAACAAATCATTCTCCAAAAACTTAATCCAAAGAAAATGTATTTAGGAATACCATTGTAATAGGATAATTTATATGACTAGTTCTTACTTCTCGCATAGTAACAAATTCTCATGCTAATGCTTTTGATACTACTAGGATAATTAATTTTGAGGAGAATATTCAGATTTCTCTTCTCAATTCTAGTGAGACAACTCTTAAACCTTTATGTAAGAAAGATGAGCTTAGTATAGTGTCTCATTGTTCATGAAATGTGATCCTTCCTAGGAATGAGATATAAGGTTTGCAAAATTTAAAAATTTTAACCTAAATGAATATTTAATAAATGGATATGTCCATAATTTTTCTTCGATGAGGCTTATGTCTTGTTAGTTGATTTGTTTTAGAGTAGTGATTTAAATTGTCTAATTACTTTATGTAAGGAAATAATGTCATGTTTTATATGATGCATATTTTTATATTAATATTATATATTCTAAATCTTTATTCATTTCTGATAAGTACAGAATTACTAATATTCTTATCATTGCATATTATTCAATATGATGATAAACTATGTTAGATGGACTAATTGCAATCACATGTATTTATACTCGTGATCTTATTTTGAAACTTATAGGTATGCCTATTGTGGGATGCAAGTGGGTGTACATAACGAAGATTGGACTCGAAGAGAATGTTGATCGGCTCAAGGCTAGGTTAGTAATCATGAGATTTATATGAGTTTATGATATTGATTAATCTGATATTTTTTTCTATGTGGTCAAGATGACCACTATTAGGTTGTTGCATTTCATAGGTTGTTTGTATATCAATTAGATATGATGAATATATTTTTTCATTATCACGATGTTTATGCAGTAACCAGTAAGTTTTATTGTTATGGAGAGCATATGCAAATGACTCTATATTTTGAAACAATTTATTAGGTCATGGTTTAATATGTTCTTTGTAGTTCTCTTCACCTTTGATCTTAAGTGATATATGCTCGATTTTTCTTATTTTTATAAATTTAGTTCAGAGAGATAATATGTGATATTAGTAGTGTATATTGTTAATATTTTATTTATAAAAGATGAATTAGTTAATTATATTTCAATTGAAAATGTTCTTACAAATAAAATTTTAGTTTAATAATTTGAAATATCTTAGATATTTATTGAGTATTGAAGTATGATACTCAGGAGATGATTTTTTTTTCTTTGAGGAAATATACTATAAATATTTTGTTTGATTTTTATTTGATGAGATGTATTCTGGTTGATTCATCACTTGATTTATATGTAAACTTGTTCATATATATTGGTTGCTCAGTTGATTCCACCACATAGAGAAGAATTGTAGAAAAGTTGAATTATCTAATAACGAGTAAATTAGATATTATTTATGTTGTCAGTATAATTATTTATTTTTTAGATTTTTTTAAATATTTATATGGATGTAGTTCTTAGGATTTCCATGTATGTAAAAAGATTCCTGGGGGTAAGATTTAATTTAGATATCATGGACATAATAGGGTAGAGGCATATTCATGTTTTTATTGGGCTCCAACAATTACAGAAAAAAGATTTGTCATAGATTTTTGATATTTTTTTTGTAGGTAATTATGTCTCCTAAAAAAATAAGAAAATTATTATTGAGATTCAAAATGATGATGACAATCACTATCAAGATATTTTGGGTTAGATATTTTTTTGATATTGAGTATCTACCTTTATCTCTCATAGCTCTCAATTATGACAATCAATTTGTCAGTCATATAGTATATAATCTGGTATTTTATGAGTAAATAAAATAAAAGGATGGTTTACTTATTTCTTAGGAAAAAACAAACTGTTATTTTGAGATTCAAAATGATAACAACAATTACTATCAAGATTCTTTGGGTTAGGCATTTTCTTGATAATATTAAGTATTTGCCTTCATATCTTATATGTCTTTATTATGATAGTCAATTTGCAAGTTATGTAGTATTTAATTTAATATTTCATGAATAAACAAAATACATAGAGATAAATTATTTATTTCTCAGAAAGAAAATTCATTATATATTATTGATACAATATATATTAGTACAACATGTCAATCAACTGACATTTTCATGAAAATCTTAAATAGACCTTAGCTCAATATTTTCTTTACTAATCTTGGTATTCTGGACATTTATGAATATATTTGTGAGGTGTGTTATAATTTATCGTAATTATTTTATGATAATTCTAATTGTACATATCAATTTATTTTTTCCGGAGTGGAGATTTCATAGTTTAGTTTTTTCTACACATATTATAAAGAAAAAATTTTCATAATAAAACTAAACCCAACCATGATAGTTCTAAGGCTATATATAATAAACTAAAATGATTGGGTAATCTAAAGGTTATGTATTTTCATCATAAATATAAAAGAAAAATAAAAAAGGAATTGCAACATCATATATTTAATATTTATATTCCAACTTAAGAGAGAGTACTAATATGTGTATGTGTGTGTGTGTGTGTATATATATATATGTGTGTGTGTGTGTGTGTGTGTGTATATATATATGTGTGTGTGTGTGTGTGTGTATGTGCGTGTGTGTATATGTGCGTGTGTGTGTGTCATATTTGGTCTATTTTTTAAATGGTGTGTTTCATACACAAACTATGATTTTTAACTTTTTATGATGTAATGGTATTATTTCGAGTTTTTTTGCTTAAATTCAAAAAAAAATAGATTTTTACTTGCCCAGTTATTGGAGCAAGTAAGACCTTCATTTCAATAGTATGAATAATTTAATAGGCAAAGATATGTTGGGGGTGTATATTTGGTATTATTTGGGTTCAAACTCGTGTCCCCACGATTAGGCAACTTGTCCCTTTTTCATTCGAATTATAATATCGTTTGTATCCATTACAATATGGTTACTTGTAATTTTTCAATTTCATTATGTACCATGCTTCAATAAAAAAAGGATATATATCTCTTCATTATAATTTTTTTATATGTTAACAAAGCTTTGAAGCTGGATGACTCAATGTCACTTATTGTATGACCCTCCTTCATTTTTCAATTTCAATTTGATTGAATCATTTTTTTTTTCTTGGCCAGCTTGATTGGAAATTATTTTTAGAAAATTTTGGCTCATTCTTTGATTTAGTCAACACTTAATATTCTTTTATATTTGAGAAAATTCGTTGCCTAGATACGTTGGGTAAATTTTGATTTATTACTATAATTGTCATATTGGGTGAATTGAGTTTCTAAGGCTTCATGATGGGTGATTATCTAATTTTGATTTTGTATTATGATTTGTCATGCTATTATTAGATTGTGAAAAATTATTAAGGCATTTTACTTCATGGGTAAAGTTATTTGTGTTTTTTTTGAACATGGAATTCTTTTTCACTTTATCTTGGACCATCATGCATGTCATACTCGTGATGATTTGATACAAATCGATGCTCATGTATTATCTCTGTAATGGAGTTATATTGAGATGCAAGTTTTATTAGTATTTATCACTTGTAGTATGCATAGATGAACTTAGTAGTTGATAACTTTATTTAATGGATTGAGGATGTCTGAAACTTATTATTTTTTAGTTGATGAGTTTGTGATTAGTAGAAATGTAGAATACTCAGGATCAATTAGATAAGCTGATTATTACTCATAGTTTACTAAGCTTGCTTTTCAAATTTTTTGTGATTTTTTTTAGTGGAGACAGACTAGTTAGCAACTACTAGATAGAGTGAATTATTTTTTGGCATTTTTTATTCGTATTCACTCACAATTTATCCTATCACATCTCACTCATATAATTATAATTAAAAAATATTTAGATTGATAATTAATAATGAATTTAGAGGAAGAGGTATGTCATTAAAACTTTGATAAAAATAATTTAAAATATTATTTTTGAATTGAATTTGTATGAAAATTTATATAATTATCATATTGCTTAAAGAACTAAAATTTATATGAATAACCTTGATTGTATCTAGATGCTCATTTTTAGGCTTGTAAATTTTATCTTCTAGATCAATGATGTACCATATATTATTATTGCTTTCCTTAATCGTGGAGAAACAAAGTTAAACTTTTCTAGCAATTTTAAAGTGAAAGATGATCGAAGAGGTAGAGCAATGCCATCTACCCTCCAGTGTGCTCATCGCATGAGGATGAAACATAATAGAGATAGTTGACCCATAATATTCAAAAGCAAGAAGTTTATGAGTCATTTTTTCTAGACCTTTAATAGAATCTTCTTAGTCTTTATGTACTATATTTTTTTACTTCGTACCACAATCATTCTTTTGTTCACTAATCATAAATTCTAGAGCTAATAGTTACATCGTAGATGACATTTAAATTTTTATTTATTTATTTTATCATGATATTTTCTTAGTCAATAATAATGATTCTAGATTCATTTGATACAATAATATCAATGGTGGCCTATCTACTCTTATATATGTATATGTGATTTTCCTTGTAATCTTGTATATGTTAGCTATGTTGCAAAAAAGCTCAATACACATATATATTTTTTTTCTTTTTTTGATTATTTATTTTTTTCTTGTATATGTACTTCTTAACATACTTTCAAGATGTTTAGCTACGTTTGATTTTCTTGTTTATTATTAGCTTAGACATCCTTGCTAAGCTAAGACTTGAAGCCTTGTTGAAAGAGAGTTATTTTTTCTTGATTATGAAATATTCTGTCATGAAAGTGCACTAGAATTTCATAATTGATATGTTGGTTTTGTAGTAGCTAGATCATTTTTCTATTCATTCAAATATCTAGGGATTTAATATGAATGTTAATAATAATATTGGTTTTTTATTTTTTTTATAATACTTTTGTCTTGAGATAATTGATTGTATATTTTATAAAGATGAGAATTAGAATATAACTTAATTCGAATATAATATTAAATAATTAGAGATGGTGATGCACTTAAGTTCATTTTTACTTTTTCCAATATTTTTTTCGTGAGCATGATATAATATGTTAAGTATAATATAATGTGTTTTCATACATATTTAAAATGAGGTTGTGTAAAAAGAAATTAAATATTTGATTGAAATGGCCTGGACTAACTTATTGCATATGAATGTACCTAGTTAATTTTTGAGTGATGTAGTTTTGAATGTAAACTTTTTAATCAATGAAATGTTTATATTTGTTCTCTTGGGTTGGGCATCTTATTTGTAGCCCTTCAATTTTTACTAGAGATGAGAATTTGGATTATTTAGATCTTCACACGTATATCAGTAGGAACCATGACAATCATCCTAATAGTTAGTCATTTGAGGAACCAACAAATCTTGTAACGAATCCTATTGATTTTGATTTTTTGATTGTTATCCAACAAAGTAAAAAAAAAATATAAATAATTTCTTATTTTTTTTTTATTATTGTAGAAAGATTCAAGTATAAAATCATCATATATTATATATTTATTTCGAGGATCATGATAGAAAATATTTATCTCATAACAACAAAAACAAAATCCTAAGTCATATATAAAAAATATATAGAAATAACTGACAAGTTGGGCGTTCTTATCACAAAAATAAAACGAAAAATAATGTAAAGATGCTGTAACATCTTTCATTATATTGATTCATAGATATCTAATATATCAAGCTTAAAAAAAGAGAAATAACTTAAAGTCTCTTCAATAGTTTGATAAATATATTTGTTGGTTGATCCATTGTAGAAATATAAGTAGTAATAATATCCTAGATTTTTTTCATAATGAAGAACAAATTTATTTGTGTTTCATTTGATTGTTGAATATTATTGGAGGCTATATATCTTATTATTTAATTTTTATAATAAAAAGTAGCATGAGAAGTAATTGTGTCCCTGATATTCTCAAGAATATATTTGACCCATAGTATATCTCAAGTGATTGTCATTATTGCTTTGAATTATACATTTATACTGAACCTTTAGATTATTGTTTATCTATTTTTAAGCAATCAATATTATTTTTTTAAAAAAATATAAAATCTTATCGTAAAATCCTTTTCTATGCAAATTGATGCTTAATTGGAATTTTGAAAAATAGCTAGCTAGATGTGTCTGTGTTCTTTGTAACATATATCAAAACCTCAAGATTTTTTCACATACCTATGTATGTGAAGAGATGCATGCAAATGAACATGTTGTGAAGAATCAGATAAATGAGTAATTATATTAATAATGCAAGTTATATTTAGTTTAATGATAGTCAAATAAATAATTATTTCTTGCTATAATCTCTTTTTGTAGAGGTATTACTAGTACTAGATGTTTGGTATGTGATTATATAATTATTAAATTAAGTGTTGAAGATATCACGCACACACCCACACATATTAAGGCACGGTCACTATTGATTATTTTTATATTTTTGCTAAATTAATTTTTTATTTTTTTATGAAATAACTTGAAAATATAGATACTTGTGATTTAAAATCAAAAGAAATAATTAAGTAAAACATCTATTATCATCAATAAAAATAATAAAATATCTTAATTCATCTTCATTCTTCACTTTTCTAGATTTTTTATATTTGAGTGTACTAGATTAATTGAATTCTTGCTCATACATATTTGACAAGCATGATAAAAAAATTATAATATAATTTTCCAACTGGTTTGTCTTAAATCCAGAATACAAATATTTTTATTATAATGATCCAAAATTATTAATTTAGTTTGTGATTAGTAACTAAGTCAAAAATATGATAATTGATTAACAATACTCAAACATTTAATAGTATGCTTAATTATGTCAATGAAAAATTACAAACCATCTTTTCCAACAAATCTTTTGATTCAAAAAAATAATATTAATTGAAGATAAAATAATAATAAAATTGAGTTGTCATCAAAATTACTCAAAAAAAAAAAAAAGACTATTGGGATACTCAACAATAAAAATAATGTGTGAAAGAAAGTATCAGGTTGAATATTTTTAGATAATTTATTATTAACTATTATAAAAATCAAGAAATAATAAAAAAAATAATAAATAGAGAACGACTATTTAAGATGTGATTTTAGTTATTATTGCATTAATCCAAAAATATTAGAGATAAATTATTTATTTCTCTCTAGTAAATGTCATAATGAAAAAACTATTTAAGGATTTATAATTATTTTTGGTAGTTAATATGTCTTTTCCAATAATTTGTAGTTCTTTCGGATTTATCTCTAGAAATAACTGTCAACACTTCATTATGATATGTTTCTCTTTGTATAATATTCTTGCTATGCAAAAAAAAAAAAGCTTATGCGTCTGTTTCTTTATCATCCAGATACGTATTGGTTTGTCTAAAGAACTTTTGATTCCTTGATACGTACATGTAGAAATATTATTGAATTACTATATGCTTGCTGCACAACATCACCATTGCACACGGGCACCATATTGCACATCACTGTAAAATCATAATGCATACTACATATACGTCGAACTGTTACAGATTCTTCTCAATCATGCACAACTGAAAAACCATTACTTTAGGCAACATTGGCAGCAGCGAGGGTGGAACATGATAACAGAAGATGGTGCTGGCATGCTGTGGCAGTAGGTGACACCAATGTGTGCCAGAGGTGGCTGGCGTCGGTGTGTTTGTACTCATTGGTGTGCGGCGAGGGAAAACTTAGTTTCTGTGTATCCAGTACTCGCCAGCTTGTGATAGAGGTGACTGGTGCTGGCATGTGATAGAGATGATTAGTGTCAGCATGTAATAGAGATGATTAGTGTCAGCATGTGATAGAGATGATTAGTGTCAACATGTGATAGAGCCGACTAGTACTGACGTGCAATAAGTGTGGCTTGGAATCAGTGTATGTTGGAGGTCTGTGACACCAACAAGAATCTGGCCAAAACACATGCAAAATCTTAATATTCTTAGAAATAAAGAAAAATAAAGTTAAAAAAAATAAAGAAAAATAAAGTATATGGCCAAAACACATTCAAAATCTTGATATCATGTTAGAAAAATAAAGCACAAACACAATGTCATATAATAAAGTATAGATATTCTGAGGAACATGATACAACATACTCATCTTATAATAACATAAACAAAACCCTGGGCTACATATAAAAATGAAGGGACAGCTCACATGTTTGTTTCCATCACAAATATAAAAAGAAAAAGTAAAAAACACTATAATAATTATTGTGTAACTCTTGTTTTATTTATTTTTTTATTTTCACTTGATATTATTAGAATGCCCAAGTTCTCATCTAAATACTATCTCAATCAAGACATCAAATTATATCAAATAAAATGAATATTCTTTATTCTTGAAGTAATTAGGAATTAGTATCTTGACTTTCTGGAAAACATATTGTTGATAGTAAATTATTATTTATTGTGAAGACTAATATAAAATTTGAGGTAGGCAAGTTGAAAGTCATACTTTTAGTGAGACGCTTGATACATGTTTTTGAGAGATATTATAACATTTTTTCTTTCGTGAACAAAATATTCTCGATTTAAAATTATTGTCTCATGTTATTACATAGCATTTGATAACTATTTCAGATGAATAACCAGAATATATTTTTATCAATCAACAACTTGATTTTGATGCTTAAATAGATGAATTCTCATATTAAATTTATAGATTATGAAAAATCTTATTTGAATTAAATTAATCATTAGAGCTCGGATGAAGGAATTTTTCTAATATGGATATTTAGCTTTACAATTATGTGCCATGAGATTAAATAAATCATTATTTTTGCTTAATAGTTATTTGATAAAATCAATTATTAGTTTGGTCTTTTTGTTTATTCTCATTTTATCCATGAGATTCATATGACAATTAGTTGCTTTTTTTGGACATAGATATTATCATTAATAATGATTATAATTTTGACTTTACTCAACTCAAGGTCTTCTTGTGAACCCAATTTTAGATAAAAAACTTGAGAAGACTTAGATACATTTATAAAATTGATATTACTTAATTTGAATAATATGAGTACGCAACATCCAAATTTAATAATGAAAAATCATATATAATATATTAATGAAAAGCTCCTATAAATACTATGTTATTTGAATTAGGATAACTCACATGTTTGAAACTTTCATTATCCATGGAAGTCATATGTTGATCATACCTAAGAAGCACGGACACGGACACGGATACGGCCATGGAGATATGACACGGCGAAATACTGAGACACGACAAATTTTAAAAAATTAGGATATGGATATGACAGTGACATGACATAATAAGATAAAATAAAAATTATTATTCTTACAAATATTATCTTTAAAAAGTAATTTAAATAAAAAAATGCTCGAATATTGTTTTTACAAATATTCAAACACAAATATAAGTAATACTAAAATTAAAGATTAGTATTTTTTTCTGAATCAAATAAAATAATTCCCAGTTCAGGTTTATCAAGAAAAAGATCTATAATCTCAAAAATTCCAGTATTATCTATATCCATCGAGTCAAAATCATCATCTCCAAATTACTACATAGTAGTTAGCACACCTTTTCTCTGGTGTTGTGGCGTGTTGATATTCAGCTTCTAATCTAGTTCTTTGTGTCGTTTTTGTGTTTGTGAGAGAATCACATTTTCTCTTTAAGGAAGAAGAGCAAAAATTAAAGTTAGAAATTTTTTTAAGTCCAAAAAAGAAAATAGCCTATAAAATCTATATAAGCCATGTCTAAGTTGTGTCTAAGTTGTGTCCGCCGCGTATCCAAGGCTTTGACTTACTATTTGATCAATGATATGCCACGTGATATATTGGACATGTATCTGACGCGTGTCTAGCCTGTATTCACGTATCCAAGTGTCTGACACACAGACACTCCTTAATGCTATCGTATCCATGTAGAGGTGTCAAACGTGCCGGCCCGGCACGTTCAAAAACCGTGCCCGGGTGAATTAAATTCCGTGCCGTGCCCTGCCTGGCCCGGCACGGCTCGTGCCTTGGCACGGCACGCCGGCACGGGTCCATCCCGTGCCGGTTCATGCAGGCACGCGTGGCACTGGCGGCGTGCCACGCGTGCCGTGGCGTGAGTCGTGAGTCACGACTCACGAGTCACGACTCACTGAGTCGTGACCCAACCGGGCCCCGCCCCCGGTAAAAAGACTGCGGGTCGGGTCCAAACAGACCCGACCCGCCCTGCCTGCCCTGTCGTGCGCCCGTGCCGCCTGGCCAAGCCAAGCCGTGCCCGAGCGGGCCGGGCACGGCACGGCACGGCCTTGCCGTGCCTGACTTTAACACACCGTGCCGTGCCGGGCACGGCACGGTAGCACGGCCGGGCACGTGAAAAACGGGCCGTGCCGTGCTGGGCCGGCCCGTTTGACACCTCTATATCCATGCTTCACATGATCATATCATATTGCATAAGGCTCTCGCTTTGCATGAGTCATGGAGAAGATAATGTTTTGACATTTTTAGCTCCAAAAATCAAAAGATTATGTTAGACAAGTTTTGAATTTGAGATTTATTATTCGATGAAAAAGATACTTTTATCATATTAACGTATAATCTCTAATGTATGCATGTCATGAGACTTCCCAATTGGGTACTCTCATCTATAAGGGATAAAATTTGAAAAATAAAATAAACATTATTTTTTTACAAAACACATGCCATAGCACCCCCTCCCCCCATGAAGATGGTTCATGAACACCTAAGATATCAATGTTTTAGGAAAGAAAAATGAGTTGAGATTTCTTAAAAGTTTTCGTAAAAAAATTTTTTAGTTTATTACTATTAGAACATATGTTATAGTAATATTTTCATTTTGGATGAGAAAAAAAAACAATTCACTTTTATTTGCTTTGTTCGTTTCTAAAATATTAAATTTGATATTATATGTATTGCTTCATAATTGTCACAATAAAGAATTAGGAGAAATAAGTAAATACTCAATTTCCTCAAGAAGATTACTAATCTAAAATATCTCATAACTAATTATTTTTATTGTTTTGAATTATGTATTTATACGAGATCTCAAGTTAATCCTTTATTTTTTGTTTTTTTCATGAAACAAAATCACATTCAAAAAAAATACAAAAATTATGGTGAATATTTTTTTTGCATAAGTTGGTATCTAATTCAAATTTGAAAAACTAGCTAGCTGAGAGTTGTTATTACTTAAAGACATCAAGGTTTGAAAATTTATTCACATAATTAAATATGCAAATAATTGTGTCTAGATATACTTGTTATAAAAAATTTAGAAAATGATTCACTATTCTAATTGTATAAATTAATTTGATCTGATAATAGTTAAATAGCTAATATTTTTTATTTCTTTTGTGTACAACATAATTAATTAGTTAGCTCGTATCGAATAAGAAATTAGTATTTGACTCAATATGAGTTATGAGTATTACTAGAGTACACTCTTAAAGGAAATGTGTGTGAGTATCAATTATATGTATTATATGTGATAAAATAATAATCTCCTAAAATGGGCTATCTCTATTTTTAAAAAATATCATAGTCACTTAATATCTTTCATCAATAGTTGTGGTGGAAGGAATTTTATAAGGTGGGTGATTCCCAATATATTATTTTTTATAAATAAGATAATATTCACATACACTATCAACAAGATGAACATACCACATCTAAACTCTTGGAAAAATAAAGAATAATGTGTTTCATTTATGTATGTAAAAATAGTTGACTATGAATAAAAATCTCTCATATCAAGTTCAATGTGATTGCTTTAAATCATATGAAAAACTGAATCTTACTTTATTGTATGTAATCTAAATGACTATTTCATATGTACTTATTTCTTAAGGTCATAATGAAGAAAAATATTTTTATATCCAGGTGTATCTTTAATTTGTGAGAAGTTAATAATATAAGTATTAACAATGTGGTTATTTTGGTAAGTAAATATTAATATTTTTATAATTCATTTTAAATGTCTGAATAAAGTTTTTGGTAATAAGTCTTGCCTGTATGTGATTTACCTTTTTATTTGAACTAGTTTTCAACATGAACACTTATTGACAATTATTAATCGATCTTCATAAAGGTTGAGATAGTAGTCTCTAGGTCTCATCAGAGTGAATATTATTTATCTTTTGAAACATAGTTTGTTACCATCTTAAATAAGATAATTTCTTAGAAAAAGATTTGAGTATTTATTACTATCAAGAGAAGTATTAAAAAAGATAAAAAAATAAATAAGATGTGAGTGCAATCATACATGTGATATATGGTATTAAGTAGAATTTATTTATTTATTAGGAAAAGTGATCGGAAGATTAAAATCATAAAAGTCGGCTGCAATATCTAAATAGGATGTGTCTATTTTTAGAATAGATTAAGTTTTAAGTTGTCACGTCTTCCCATTCTCAGCTATCCTGAGTTGAGATTTGATTTGATTCAAAAGCTACTAGATTAACTATACTTGAGGGATATTCCCTTCTAGGGAAATCTTACTCTTTCTTTGAAGTCAATTTGCTTTGTACATGTTATACATAATGATTTCATAGGAATGTTATTATAATATGGATTCATAAGTTTATATATTCATAGGTGATGACTCTGTCTCTTAATTGGATGTCCAAGTGAATCTTCAAAAGAGTATAGAAAAGTAATAGATCTAAGTGTATCTCATGCATACTTTTCCTAAATCTGTTAAAGAATGAATCTACTCAAAAATGGTAATATCAACACTCATTAATTTTTATTAGTCTCAGTTGAATAATATGTGAATTTATTTCGGGTACTCAAGTGATCATGGAATATATAATTTATTGGTTTTTGTATAATCTTGTCATGTCATGAGGAGATATTTTTTTAAAAAAAGTGCTCTCAAATATTTTGAGAGTTAAATTGAATAAATTTTTTCAAAGATATTAGATCTGACGAGGCACATGATGATAAATGATAAAAAAATATTTAATTGTTAAGATAATTTGTGATTGAAGCCATATCTTTTCAAAGAGGAGTATCCAAGTAATCTCATTTAATTATTTGTTCTTTCATTTGATATTCTCATTTTGTGGGGTGTGCTAACACATGATTCTCATATATTAGTATACTAAATATTGAAGTTATCAGAAATATATTTTAATATATTATTACTCTTAATGATTTTTTTTTAATTTAACTTTTTATTCTTTTATGAAATCACATGAAAATAGAAAAATACATGATTTAAAATCATAAAGAATTAACCAAGTAAAATGCATGTAGTTATCGATAAATATAATAAAATATTTAGAATTCTTGAATTTTATTTTTATTAGGTTTTCATATATATAAGTATATCAAATTAAATGAGTCCTTATTCACATAAGTTTAACAAATAAGATATGAAATCCTGATATATTTTCTTAAGTGACTCACCTTTAGCTTGAGTATACACATCTTTAACACTATGATTCATAAATTCAATTTGACCAGTAATGATTGATAAAATGGAGAATTAGCAAGTAATGAATTAATTATAATAAAGTATCTACTAGGATACACTACGAAGAGGAAATTCTATGACTCTTGAATGACCCTTGTAATTGTTCCGTCATCTTCTCTAACTTGCAAGAATTTTAGTCCCTTCAGTAAATAATGTTTAACAACTCTTTATGGTGTGATTACTCATTTTGTTGTTTGTGCGTGGTATTGAAATTTTCTTGTCTCTATCTCTACTATGATTGATGCTCAATTTATTTTTAGTATATGCTGAATGAAATGTATCTTTAGCTGGTCATTATATATCTCATATATATTGAAATTTTTAGAGTATGCCCTAAAAATCAATCATTATATGATTTTTTTGGGACTTTTGTATCATACCTTATTATTATAAAAAATATCATTTTATGATTATTATATTTATTTAGATATATATAAATATTAGATGAATATAATAATATCTTAGAGTGATATATTCTATGAAATATTACTCTAAATAATTCATAGTAAAGTATTAATATTTAAGGGTAATATTAATACATTGAGACTAATATATTAGTCAACTAATATGAAATATTAAGTTAACACATGAGTATATGTTGGAGAACATATACTAAACTAACCCGTAATGAGAATATTATAGGAATTGTTATATAAGTGTCATACATATTCTTATAGAAATTATTAGTATAAACTATTTTTTAACCTAAAATCATCATTGTTTCCTACATAAAGAGTTGTATATTTTAGATTCAGTTAATACCACCTGTAACAAGGTAGATTATAAAGTCATCTATTAGGCATGCAATAAATTATGCTGAGTGATGTGATTAATGTAGATGGAATTTATTTATTTAATAATATAACTGAAGTATATCAGTTGATTCCTTTATTGAGTAGTACTACTAAAATACACGGCAATGACACGATCTATGCCTCATAAATTAATCTCAATATCATAGATAAAGGACTAAGTCGTACAATAAAAAAAATTACAAAAATAGATTAAGTTGAATCTATTATATTCTATTCATTTGGGTAGCAATGATGTATTGTTAGATATTTTTTATTGATTGTTTCTTTAAAATATGATTTTAAAGTCACTTTTAACATTACAAAAACCTATTGGGTCACACACATAAAAACTTATATATATATTTAGAGTCTAATTTAAAGTAAATATGATTTTAAAGTCGTTTTATTTTAGTTAGATTAAAAAAAATCGGGTCTAATTTAAAGTCTGAAACTTATTTAAGATATTAAACTAATTAGATTAAAGAGTTTAGTCCAATTAGTAGATGTTTAGATCTTTAAAACGAGCCCAAACTTAAAGCTTATATTTCTCTTTTATAGTTAATAACACATTATTTTAGAAAAATGTGTGAAAAAAATAAAAAGTTGTCTCTTAGGGTTTTAAAAATGGGAGAGATTGAAAACAGATGAACAACAAAGATACGTTTGTGTAGATACCATTAGAGGCGCTGACATTTAATTGTGCAAGGATTTGATCGAACTGTTTGGAATCAAAAGTTTTTTTGTGCTACAAAAAGTAATATCCTTGTCTAATGTTTAATTGTATTTACTTGTATCATTGGTGAGTTCCTAGTCTGCTGCAAAAATTTTGATGTTAAATTTACTAATAACCCAACAGAAATGTCTAGTGATATATATCTTATTTGGTGGGGATTAAACTCAATGTAGTATTTTGTTTTTATTTTCATCACTATTGCTCTAAATTGCTTTTGCCACTCCTTTGGGAATACAAATTTTGCTACTCTTAATGCTTCTAGTAGTACTCAACACAATATACACATTACCACGACATAGTTTGGCATGCATCTATGTACAATGCCATGTTTCACACATGCCACATGTTGATGCCAGTAGTAAGTTGGTGTCATTTTTCTTCACACATGTGACATGCAAGTATATATGTTGTTACAGATGTACATACTTCTCCACTTAGGGTTTGCACACTTTTTGCTCTTATATCATGTAAAAAATTATGTGAAACCCTAATGTGTTAGTACACCACTTCAATAATAAAAAATCACATATAATATACAAATGAAAAGCCTATATATCATTTTACTTGGATTAGAATAGTCTATATATTGAATGCTCTCATTCATAAAATATAAAATCTGAAAAATAAAATAAACCTAATCTGTAACAGAACATAAATCATAATTACTTTCATAAAAAATTTATGAAAATTTAATTATTTGATAATCATAAGACTATATATCTCATATGCTATCAGTTTTATTAATACTTTTTTAGATTTTTTTTTTCAAATATATATATCAATGATGTTGTTCACATACTTAAATATATACAGAAGTCATTTGGATTTGATATTTTCTTTTGATATTATGATTGATATTAGTATATTTTATACTTTGTTTTGATTTGGGTACCAACTATTAGTCGTGACAAATAAGAAATATAATATCAGAATTTTTATTTCTTTAAAATAAATTTTTCTTCTTTAAAAGTAAAAAAAATAAATCATTATTTTTAGATCCAATTTAAATAATGAATATAAATTCATGAGCATTATCATTTGTGAGTTTTTATGAATCAAATATTTTTTTGAGAAGTTAGAGGCTTTTATTTCTGTTTTTATTTTTCTTTATTGTTTCAGTCCGATAATGATTCATATTATTTAAAATTTAATTTTTCACGTGCGGATAAAACAAACAAAGTTTGACGATCATTTCATAATGAAGAATATACAAAACACACACACACACACACACACACACACACACACACACACATATATATTTATTGCTCATGTGTTGATAATAGATTAATCTATAGTTTTACTCACTAAGGTATTGAGAGGACTCCAGATTGTTGATGTTATTTTCAAGTTGGGCATACTGAACTTTTATAATTCAAATTGAGAGTATATTGAAATTGATACTTAGCATCATATTGTTGTAAATTGGTAACTTTCTGATCTATAAGGTGTGTTCAAATCCTTTATATATCTTTATGTATGTGTGTGTATCATTGTCAACTCTATTTCAATCAAGAAAAAAAAATATATCTTTTATTGTTAATTTTGTGATACAATCAGTCGGTGAAATTCAATTTTCAATCCCTCCATTACAATATAGTATTAATGTTGATTTTAATTATCACTAACAGATATTGTGACGTGCACTTACAATTAATTATAATTTCCATCGTAATGCTCATGGAATATATATTATTACATTGAACCTGTTTCACTTGGGGCTTAATGTCGTATCTTCTTGACTAGCCAGAAAAATATATAAAATATTTAATAAGTCGACATTTTTTCGATAGTATCCAGCATAATATTTTTTTAAGGGAAAATAGCTCTGAAAATAATACCTCTTTTATACCAGAAAGTCATTTAAAAAACATTCTGGTGTGGCACTGCTATTCATGTTGTGTTTCGTTTACAGTGATTTTTATATTGTCATACACTTTGCAGGAATAGTAGAGGCTATGACATAGCTATGAAATTTATCAACAAGTTCACATATATAGCTCCTGTCTGGTATGATTTGAAGAGGTATGCTGAGTTTTGTTTCTAGAGTTTCATATAGAGGTATCAAACGAGTAGTGCCGTGCTGGACCATCTTTGCTGGCCAATTGTAATCGGTCACGTAAACAAGATCAGGCTTATATGGCCGGATTTTTTTAAAAAATAATAACCTACCCCATCGGGTGCTCACTTGACGAGACTTGACCCATGACCCTTAGCTGGTCCTGTGTCCCAGGGCTGGTGGACCATGCCACCGGGCCAGGCACGTGAGTCTCGCCCAGCCTGCATGCGGCATGGCTTGTGCCAGCACAGGACCAGGCACTTTTATGGACTGTGCTGTGCTGGGCCAGGCACAGCTGAACCGGGCATTGCGCAGGTTGTCCGGCCCTGTTGACACCTCTAGTTTCATATGATTTCAAAATGAGTTATCTTAATTATGAACTCAATGAGTCAGATAACTATGTTTGTACATGCACCAAAATATGATTCAAGAGGCATCCAACTTAACACCATAAAATAACATGACAATAACTTGATCTTAAAACAAAGTTTGATTCATTATACTGTCAGCCAAGGTACCAACTGATATTGGAAGGGAGAAATAATGCTGACCTAGGATGGATGTCAGAACTTAGAAGTAAAGGAGATGCTCTGGTAATTATAGAGGCTATCTATTTTCTGTTTATCTTGTTTTCTCATCTCTGCTATAAAAACCCTGGTAACCAAGGCTTTTAGATAATTTGAAGTTGTTCCTTGACAGTACAACTCAGCCTGGATTTTTTTCCTTGTCTTGAACTTTTCTTCATGTTGTCCAGTGTGTTATTCATCTTTATAGGTATTACCCAGAGTTGTCTTGGAAGCCTTCCCAATGAAGCTGCTTAAAAACAGGAAATTAAAAGCCAAGGCTATCGATCTTATGTTGTCGGAGTGCAGGTAAGCCTTTGTTTTTGCTTGTTTGTTGCGAGGAGAAATTCTGAATAAGTTTCTTCATCAGTTCTACTCATTCTGAATAAGTTTCTTCATCATTGAAACCTAGGTGGTTGTTGTGTGTGTGTGTGTGTGTGTGTGTGTGTGTGTGTGTTACAAGGTGTATTTTTATTTTTTATGGAATATGTTTTTTAGAAGATAGTTTCTTTTTACAAATATTTTTTTTTGTAAATGAGGATTGCCTTGATATACCATTGGATTTCGTCCAACGAGTCATATTCATTTATATGTCTATATATGTGTGTGATTTTTTTAAATTTTCAATCTCTGGCTGATGACAATAATGATAAGTAATAATTCTGAAACCACAACCACTTTATCACCTCGCGTACAGGGCACATGGGTTGTGCCTGACATGTCATGAGGCCCATGCAGCTTTGATACTGCATGACACGATCTTTTTCGTAGGCTGGCACTGTCATGGCACAAGCATGGTTGTGGATCATATTGTGTTGGGCTGACATGATATTTTTGTGTCGTGCCACATGTTGAGCTCGGGTCTCCCGACCTACTTGAAACATGTAGATTTAATAATAAAAATTAATAATCTAATAGTGATCATTTTAGTTACATGAGAAAAGATATGCCAATAGTTAACTTGATGAGTTTATTCAAATTCCTTCATTATCAATTTGACTTTTAGTTGATTAACTTTTTTTTTAGGTCTCATTTATACTGTGTGCATCGATATTCATCTTGATACTAGTTAATCCAAAATTATAGAAAGAGATTCAACTATAGATAAATGTGATCATGCTTAGTTTATCTAGAGGTGTCAAATGAGCCGGGTAATAGTTTGATTGAGTTGTATTTGGCCCTGCTTGACACAGTCCAAAACCATGGTTGGACTTGGGTAGGGTCGGCTAGAGGCATGGATCATGCCGTGATGGGCCAAAGGCATGGATTGTGCTGTGATGGGCCAGAGGCATGGATTGTGCTGTGATGGGCCAGAGGCATGGATCGTGGTGTGATGGGCCAAAGACAACCATGTCTCATGTCGGGCTAGGCACAACACGTGTGTCTGACCTATTGGTATGATCCATCAGCATGATAAACTTGACTTGGGACTGGGATGTTAAGAAATGGGTTTATGAGTTATCGAGAAGCGAGTGTGGTTCACTTGGCTAGTGTCTAACCCGCCTATAAGTAATGGATTTTTATAAAAAAATTGGTCATTATTATTTTTTTTAATTTTCTCCATGTGGTTGGTTTTTTAAAGATACCTTTCACATGGTTGGCCATGGCAAGCACCATGACAGTCACCAGGCATGTTTGAGGCTCCAAGGTTTGAAACCTATAGGCAACTTCCTTTTTGGCTCTTGCATGTGCTCGCCTGTTGGGCACGACCACATGGGCATGGCGGCGACACTCAGGCCGATTGTCGCTAACTAACACAACACCATCACCGAGTGACTAGCTACTCAGGCTGATGGACTCGAATACATGTGCACAGTAGGCTGTGCCTGCCCGCACCCAAGACCCAATCCGCATCCCAATAGTTACTTAGCCGAAATTTAAAAAAATTAAAAAAAAATTAAAATATTGCTTAAATCATGGCCGTTGGATTTCATTCCAACTATGATTGCCGAAATTTGATAGTTGTTGGGTTTATACCCAATTTTAATTTCAAAAAAATATATAAAAATATGATTTTTTTATTAAAAAAATTTATAAATATAAATCAGGAGTTTGAAATTTTTTATTCTTATTTTTGTTCTTAATCTTATCTCTCTTTTATCTTTAATAGTTATCTCCTCTATGTTATGCTCTATGTTTTTTCTCTTTTAATTTTTTTAAAAAGCTTAAAGTATTTTAAAGTAGGAATTTTTTTGGTGTTTCATTATTTGTTGCTATGAGGTGTAGGCTGTGGGTTGCAGTTTGATCTCTCTCCTCTTCAGTCAAAAATATAATTTGAGGTTTTTTTTATATACTTATATATAATAAAGTAATCATAACAAAAAAATGACTAATAGTGAATTTGATGATAACGATATTAATTTATATTAAGATTTAGATAATAATGATAATCTTATCGAATAGTTCGATGTCAAAAATATATATCTTTTTCATGTTCTCGACTCACATTCAAGTGTCTACAAAATTAAAATTTTCAAAAATATTTATAGTTTGGACTCACTTTAACATAATAAAAATAAATTGCTAGGGGGGAGGGTGTTAGAGAGTTTAATTTTTTTTATATTATTTTAAAATACAGAATTTTAAATTATTTTAAAATACATAATATTTATAATTAATAATTTTTATTTTTTAATTTTATTTTTTTTATCATGACGTATCCCAGCCATATCCGTATCCTAGTTTTTTAAAATTTGCCGTGTCCCCGTGTCCTGCCGTGTCGTATCCCCGTGTCCGCATCTGTGTCCATGCAACATAGGTGGTGGTAGCCACTGGCACATGTGGTGGCAGTAAGTGCGTGCAGTGGTTGTCGTAGAGACATGCATGGTCATTTGGACCATGCACGCAAGACAATAAGCATATGGTGGTGGCATAATGCACTTGTGGTTGGTGGTAGTAGGTGTGCTCAGTAGACATCAATAGGCACACATGGTCGGTGGCAGCAAGAATCCGCAACAATATGCACATGATGGTGGCATGGTATGGTGGGCAGTGGTGACGCACAATGACATTTTTTGGGTAGTTACCCTAACTGGGGTTTCAACAGATTTGTAAGAAAATGAGAATTTAGGATTTGCAAAAAATTTTAATTATTGTAGTTGTTATTTGGAGAAATTATAATTTTATGGCATAATATAAAAAAAATTTATTATAGTAGAGGTAGGTAGTTGAGAACTTCAATTTTGTGTACTCATTATAAGAGAATGAATCACATCAAAAATAACTATTGGATTAGTTGTGTCAAATAAGCTGAACGGCATGGGGTATGTCCCATGAAAACTAATCGTTTACATGGAAAGAATGATTAGAATTGTGCTAGAAATAGGTGTGGGCCATCCCATTGCTCAACTCGGTAATGTCGGACCAAGGATTCTAGTTCGTGTATCACAAAAGATGTTGCACAACCCATCATGTCAACTAGTGCGGGCCAATTTTTGCCCCTCTAGCCATCTCGAGTTAGCTTGGAATGAATCCAACCTAGCCTAGCATGAATTCAAATTAGCATAGGTTTCGCCATGCCTAGTTTGCAGGTGTTTCAGGTTTGGTCCTGATAATGGTTGTTGGGGTTACAAAGGGTATGTCGGGCTTCTCTTGCTTAGAGCCTTGTCGGCACAACACTATAGTGGTAAAAACCTTATCATGCCGCATAGTAGCCTTGATGAGCATAAAAATTATTTGACATTTCTATATTGGATATTATATCCAATGAGGATGTTGAAAGTGTTATATAATATTAAGAAAAACATGTTGACTATCAAAGTTATGTAGGAGTTTTCACAAAATTTATACACTATTAAACTTATTATAGAAGCATATAAAAGTATTTAGTTTTTTTTTTGGTATTATTAGTTATTTTACTCGTATACAGTATACTTATTTTAGATTCGTGGATTATTAAACAAAAGTTAATACTCATATTACTAGTTTTTATTCATTATATTTTTTTTCCTACTAAAAATATTATTTTTGTTGATGATAAATATTTGAAAATTATTTCATATAATAATATTCATCTTGAATTTATATTACTTTATTATATTTTGTTTATTTTTAATTATTATATTAGTTCTCTTTGTAAGTTGTCTTTCTACACAATTTATTACTTATTTTTATTATATCTATAAATATTTTTTTGCAGGATAATAAGACTTTGAGGTAGACTCATTTTGATATTAAACAGTGTTAATTTTATATTTTCTCTTTGATGGTAAGATCTTATTTTAGATATTTCAGTGGGTAAAATTATTTATTTATGTATTCTTTACTTGGTTGTCAATCAATACTCAATTTGAGAATATATTTTTTAGTTTTAAAGGTATTTCAATCCTAGTGTGTAAGATATATCAATTAGAAAAACATACAAGAGTTCATATCATACTATTAGTGTGAATTGAGTATAAACTCATTTTATCTAATGCACTCAAATGTATGGGGATCTGATAAAAATGTGATCAGGGGGAAATTTAAATATTTGGTCACATGTGTTGATTATTGCTTCAAATATGCATCAATATGTTTCTCTTGAGATAAATCACTAGTTTTTTTATTTTTTAGATTTTTTATTAAATAATAAAAAACTAATTTGATAAATATATTTTTAAAAAATTAAAAAAATGATAGTGCTAGTATATATATCAAATTGATCCAACACTTACTATATAGATAATGAGATTATACAATTAACTTCATGTGTTGGCATACTCAATAGAATGAACTTATTGAAATAAAAAATATATTTTTAATTGAGATAATTTTGACACTAATACTTAAAATGATGACATCTTTTATTATTTTTTAATATATACTTTTTAGAATTTATATTATAGAAAGAATTTATTTAAATTGTTTTATAAAGTTTTTGGATTTAAATGTTTTTTCTCCAATCGCTATTCAAGATAGTACATGTTGATATCTAGGATCCTGAGATATGACTAGAGGTGTCAAATGGGCCGGCCCAGCACGGCACGGCCCTTTTTTCACGTGCCCCGCCGTGCTACCGTGCCGTGCCCGGCACGGCACGGTTTTTTAAAGTCGGGCACGGCACGGCCCGTGGGCACGGCGAGGCCGTGCCATGCCGTGCCCGGCCCGCTCGGGCACGGTTGGCTTGGCCAGGCGGCACGGGCGCACGGCAGGGGCATGGTAGGCGAGGCGGGGCGGGGCGGGAGCCGCATGGCTGGACCTGGTCTCCTGGACCGGCTCAACCGGGGTCCGGGTCCCGGGAGCCAAGCACGGGCACGGCCCGTGCTTGGCACTTGGCCGATTATAAAAATTTTTTTGTTTTTTTAATTTTTTTATTAAGTTTCTGTTTATCTGTATTTACTTTAGAGTTTATGTAATAAATAAAAAATAATATTTTTTGTAAAAAATATTACATTTAAAATTAAATGTAAGTATGTAACAAACAAAAATTAGAAAATTTATTTTTTTTTTCAATTAAGTTTAGCATATTTTAATATTATAATGTATTAATTAAATATTAAAATTTAAAGTTAATAAATTTTAAAATAAAATTTAAATCTTAAAATAATAAATAAATACATTAAGTTAGTAAAAATTTTAATTAAAAAAAATTTAAACTACACAAATAAAAATTACCATTCATCCTTTTGAAACCAATACTCCGAAAAAAAAAGTATAAGTTTCAACACAACGTATAATACAAAGTACAAACAAAGCGTATAAATAAAAAAAATAAAAAAATATCGAAAAAAAAGAGCAGATGAGCATCAATCGTCAAGCGGCATATCATGAGAATCATCAGCCGCAACATCAAGATCAGTATCATATGGGTCATCATCATCGGCAATCAGCTCCTTTGCCATCGTAGTGGATGTGGATGCGACTGCAGTGTCTGTCACAGTCCCAGCTTTAGCACGATCACTGATGCTAAATCTCGATTCCTCCCAATCCTTCAAACATGCCAAGGCCTCAACCATATCTGGACGTAATCTCGATCTCCTATCCAAAATTACGTTCACTGCAACAGAAAAAGCAGACTCCGATGCTACGCTCGACACCGGAGGAGTCAGTAGATCCCGTGCCATCCTAGATAGCACGGGATAGGCGGACTCATATGATTTCCACCACTGTAATAAATCAAGATTCTTATTGTCAGAAGGTGATAAGATTGAGCAGTAATCGGTATCTAAGTACCGAGACAGCTCGCTCCTATGTGAAGGTCCACCCCTACGTTTCTCCCTCGCTAGGTTAATGGAATAAGCGTCATCTCCGAACAAGGTATCAGAGTCCGTACTCACAGTCTCAACACCACCACCACCATACCTAGTATCGTAGTATGTGAACAGGTCTGTCAACTTCTCGTAAATGAACCCGTGAGGTGGCTCTTCCAGGTTCATGCACGAGGAAATGAAAGTCAGGGTGTTTTCAACCCCTTCCACCTTAGCCCTAGGGTCCATGCATGCTGCGAGGCAATAAAGAGATGGAATGGTGGACCAGTACTTCAGGTACTTGGTCTCCATCTCTGCAACCATATGGCTGAGCGTCGGGTCCGCTCGATACATCCTAAACATGCTACTAATGTTGCATATGCAACGGAGTGCAATGCAAGTGGTGGGCGTATAAACCGACGAACACATGTTCGTCGTGTCATAAAATATCTTCAGGAATTTCATAAATGAAATTCCTGAATCTCAGTCAGTGTCGTCAACAATAAGTTCGCCACTCTTACTATTGACGTAGTCGGATATCACGTGTTCGTATCCAACACATGATTCCAACATCAGGTACGTGTAATTCCAACGATGTCTCACATCAGATTGGAATTTCTTCTTCTTAAGATTCGCAGACAAACAGAGATTACCAAACTCTTGTAGTCTGCGAAGAGTGCGAATATACTTGAGTGCATTGCGTATATTTTCCAACGCGGGGGAACACACCTTCATACCCGCTTGAACTATCAGGTTAATAACATGACACATGCATCTGACATGAAATATCTCTCCTAAAGGCGCGTCTCTAATATTCCTAACAAACATATTGATCGCTACTCCATTATTCGCAGCATTATCGAAAGTGACACTAAAAATTTTATTTTGAATTTTATATTCCCTAAATATTTTCATCATACACTCAAAAATGGCCGGGCCATCATGAGGATGAAGAATCTCAGTGAATCCTAATATTTTTTTATTTATTGTCCAGTTTGAATCGACATAATGACTCGTGATACATGCATAAGAAGAATCATCGTGACATATCCATATATCGGACGTCACGGACACCACTCCACTAAATGCCAAAAATTTCTTAATTATTTTTTGTTTTTCTAACTTATATATCTTTAGTATGTCACTCCTTGATGTGGACCTAGGAATCCTACGATAGGATGGCTGAAAATAAGTCTGCATGATGCGCACTACCCTCGGATCTTCCGAAAATCTGATCGAAAGACCCATCAATGTGATGAGTCTGGCCATGCCGTCCCTACCCAACTCGCTGGAGTATACGAAGGGAGTAAACTTTGAGACTGAATTCGATCCAGTCTCAAAAAATGTAGTGCCAAGTTGGGTTTGCCTAGGATCTAACGGTCCATGTTTTTTGGAGCATATTTCAGCATGCCTCTTTAGGTGCCCAGTCCCACATGTACTCTTGCATGTTAAAAGTCTCATACAATATTTGCACTGTGCCATTTCATGTTCCTCACCCCTAACATCTAATTGTGTTATGATTTTAAAATGTGTCCAAACTACAGAAGTCCTCCTAGTTTTTTGTTTTTTAGAACTTTGGGCTGAGATGACAGGAGAAATCAAAGTTTCAGGAGCCACAGACGTTTGTGTAACACTAACATTTTCATTTTCCAAATTTAAATATGTCTTAGGTGAATTTGTCATTTTTTATTTTTCGTACGTTTTTCTAGAGAGAGAAGCTTTAGAGAGAGAAAATAAAAAAAAAAGTAAATTATATTACCCGGTAAAAGCAATGAGGTCACTAACGTGCAAGATGCACTGCAGGAAGCTTTGATGTTCAAAACTCAAGTTGAGTTTCACGAAAATCCAAGCCGAAATCAAAATCACGAGGGCCGAGAGAGAGAAGCACGGTTTATGTGAGAGAGAAAATATTGAGAGGATTTATGTTTTTGAAAAACATAAATTTTATATGGAGGGGGGTAGATTTTATAGGCTAAATAAAGTTTTTTTTTTAAAAAAAAATTATTTTTTTATTATTTTTTTGAATTTTTTTAATATATTTAAGGGGCAGAATCACGAGGACCGTCGGATTCTGCCCCCTAGCCGTTGGAGTCGAATCCAAGGGCTGAAAATCGCTCAAAGTTTGAAATTTTTTTTTTTCCGTTAGAAAATTCGAATTTCTCGGTTCTGAGTCAGTGGAGTCGGTTTTCGGCAGAAAATACCGCGGGTCGGGTCTGTTTGGACCCGACCCGCGGTCTTTTTACCGGGGGGGCCCGGATGGGTCGAGTCACGACTCAGTGAGTCATGACCATGAGTCGTGACTCGTGAGTCGCGACTCACGCCACGGCACGCGTGGCACGCCGCCAGTGCCACGCGTGCCTGCGGGACCGGCACGGGATGGACCCGTGCCGGCGTGCCGTGCCTAGGCACGTGCCGGGCCAGGCACGGCACGGCTCGTGTCATGCACGGCACGGAACGTGCCTTGCTTCGCCCGGGCACGGCACGGGCCCGAGCACGGTTTTTGAACGTGCCGGGCCGGCCCAGGCACGGCCGAACCGTGCCGTGCCTCGTGCTGGGCCTGGCCGGCCCGGCCCGTTTGACACCTCTAGATATGACTTCATTAAAAACTCTAGTATCAAAAAAATATTATAAATAATTTTCATCAGAAATTAAATTTTAGTAAATGTGGATGTTTTTTTTGACCTGGACTCTTTTTTTAAATAAACCTAGAAAGAATGTGAATTAATGTGATGCTCGTAAATTTATTGCTCTTTCTCTCTTTATTGTAGTTCTTCTTGGACCACCAATTAGTAGCAAGGGTAATTCTTTAGCTACATCTAAGTATTTTAGTAATCTATAATGTTATTCTCATGAATTATCATATTTACCAATAAATTTAGATAATATTGAGTCTAAGGTTAATGAGATTTCTTATATACTAAGATCTTATTCATATCAAGATGATATAGTAATCCAATTGTCTTTACTAGTATAATATCTTATTAAGTTGGTAACTAAGAGATTTGACAATCATGACTTTGATTCTATGTTAGAAGAGATAGACATATCCAACATGCTCATTTCAAAAGTGAGCATATCGTGAAGTCAAATGATCTTCTAACTAGACTCTTTGATCTTGTGCTTTTTTTTTTGCTATCTAAAATGGAAAAGGATGTGTACTCAACATCGATCTCTCCAGTATTGTCGTTCTTTTTTTTTGTTCATTGTTTTATTTTATTATTATTTCTTTTGATAATACTGGGATATTTAAGTTTTTTTTTGGGTCATTATCTCATCTAGATTTGTGTTAGGTCATGATAAAAGAGATATATATCATTTATTTTAATGAGACATGAAAATTAGTGTCACAATTTTTGGAATGGTTCGTGGTTTGGTATTGGTGGGTGTTTACGACGAAGACAAGTTTAGATGTAAATATAGATCACCTTATGACAAGAATTATAGTGAGGGGATTCACTCAGATTTCAAGAATGTCAGTATTGTTAGTCATTTTTTGGATTCTGCTCGAAAAATCACTTTTACGCATTTCTACTCATTCTAAGGCATGTAAAAAAGTCTTTAGGACATGCAGTCTCTTTTAGAGATCCTAAATATTTATAGTTAGTTAAATATTTAAATTTGAATTGTACATCAGTATGTACTTAAAAGAAGTTATAAATAAGATTGTATAGTTTTTTTCTATGTAATTTTGTCTCTTGAAAAAATAAAAATAGATTGTTATTTTGTTATCTAGTACAAAACACAATTCAAAGTAATAATAATATTTATTTGTGAAATATTTTGGATGTGACATCTATTTGAGGGGATTGAATATATAATTTTTTTTTCTATTTTTATTGTGATAGTCATGTTGCGAGTTATATTGTCTTAAATCAGGCATTTCATGAGTGGACGAAACACATAATAGTGAACTGCTCATTCTTATGGGAGAAGATTTCGGATGCAACCAATACTACAATATACATTAAGATGCTGGGGTAGTTTTAATATTTTCATTAATACTAAAAAGAAGACTTAGTTTTTCTTTTTTTTAAGTTTGCTCTTGTAGACTTGTAGGTACTAGTTTGATGAGGGATGGTATAGTTTTTTCTTTTTACTTTTGATGGGTGTTCCTAACTTGTGAATTGACTTAATTAGTTTTATAATTATATAAAGATATTTGATATATGTTTTGTTATCAAAATATTATTTGTATTTGTTTTTAGTATTATTTTTCAACACTGATATTATTTTACAAAATTAAAGTTTTTGAGAAAGATTTTATTTAAGACTAAACAATGTAAATTATATGTTCTTATTTTTTTTGATATGATATCTTTCTAAGTGTTTGAGTATTATTAATTCATTACTTGTTCAATTATCTCGACGTGTTCATTCAATATTAGCCAAGTTTTGAATTTTGAAACTAGTGTTAAAGATATAACTATACTAGAGTGTGAGACATATCAGTTAGAAAAATTAAAACACATTAAATTTTTTCTTACCCATTAAAATTATGAGTTATTCATATCAGTTAAAAAACTAGTGTTTTTTTTATTTTATACTATTAGTTCAAAATTTTTTATATTTTTTAATAATTAATTAAAAAAATAAAAAAATTATTTGATAAAAAAATAAGAGTATATGTCTAACACCTTTGGTACTAATTGTATTTATCATATGATCAACATTAGACTTTATATACTAGCGCACACTCATATAATGAGATTATAGAAAGAAATAATAAATATTTGATTGAAATTATTCAGATATTTCTCTTTGGTAGAGTTGTTTTGAATTATTTTTGATGAGATTTTTTAATTAGAGGTGTCAACTAGGCAATGTTAGCCTGACATAACTTGTATTTTGGTGGTTTGATGATGCTACTATATTGTGTTGGATACGACATGGTTTCTCTAATTGGGTCATGTTGTCCCAACACTAGACCAATAGAGATAAGTATGACATGGCTTAATGGCTCGGCTTAGAGGTGTCAAATTGGTTGTGTCATGTCGGCATAATATGAATTTTTATGGCCCAATCGGGTCATCGTGCCTTGCCAGCACGACATGAGATCATAATCACTTGGTTTGTCATGGGTTTATTATCTTGCAACCAGACACTTTTGTGCTAGGTTTATTCTAGGTCATACTAGATCATGCTGGTTATGAGTAGCTTGGATGACTAATTAAACTTTTTTATAATTTTAATTTTTTATTTATTAGAAATATTATATTTATATATCAAAATTACATTGCTTTAGAAATGAATCAAAATTAAATCAATAATTAAAATTAATATTTTACAATCAACTAACTTTATATTTTATGAAAAAAAAATATAATTTAAAATATTATACATAACATAAGTTGAAGCAAAAATAAATAAAATATGCATTATCATCGCATGAGTCTTGAATTCATGTTTGTTTGTCGTATGATAAAATCATCAACATGTATGATTATGAAGGTAGTATTAGTCAGACTTTAAAATCTTCGATATTTCATGAGTCATCATCTTTTAGGAATTTTTTTGTTTTTTCTTGAATATTCAATTTTGAATCTTCTTAGTTTTTCAAGCATACAAGTATCTCTATGATGTCTGATTGCAATATGGATCTCTTATATAAAATAATATTGTTAGCACTAAAAAAAAGTAGACTTCAATACTATATTAGACATCGGAGAGGTTAATAGATTATGAGTCATCATAGATAGTATGAGTTAAGTGGATTTATATGATTTCTACTAACTCAAAATATCTAAATACTTATTATTATCATGTGATAGAATAATGTAATTTTTAATATAAGTATAAAGATAGTTCGTTCTTATTTGATAGGTCACCCGATCATTTGATTCTTACTAATTGAATAAAAAAGAAATCATCTTTAAATATGATATCCTTGTTTATACTCAGAGCCTAGTTATAACTATAATACATAGTATCGTAATATATAAAAATGTTAGTTAATTTATATGAATAAATTTTTTTGGTTTTTCTACTTGGTTTATACAATTTAATATGTAACTTAATATATATTTTATCTCTTTTATCTTAATTCTAGGATTCATACAGTCAACTAAGCAATATAGAGTTAGAATTGAGGATCTTATTTCAAATATATAGTTTTTAGTTCAATTGTAATGACACTAAATGTAAGGTATTCTCTATACTTATTAAACATGATACTAATGTTGTATTTACACCTAATTATAATGTAAATGGTGGGAGTATACGTAGAGAAACACATGTTCGTCGTATCATAAAAAAATTTTAGAAATTTTTTAAAAGAAATTTTTGTATCACAGCTTGAATCATTAATAATACGTTCATCACTCTTACTATTAACATAATAAGAGTTGGATATTAGGTGTTGATTGTCAACATATGACTCTAATATTTGATAAGTATAATTTTAATGATATCTTGTATCTATTTTGAATTTTTTATTTTTTAAGTTTGCGGACAAATATAGACTATTAAATTCTTATTATATGTTAGGTATTTTAAGGTATTTTAATAAATTTCTTATTTTTTTATTGTAGGGAAAATAATTTTTATTTTTGCTTTTACTATTAGATTAATGATGTAACATATATTTAATATAAAAAAAATTACCTTATGGTTTCTTTATAATAGTTTTAATAAACATACTAATGATGATTTATTTATTCAAAATATTATTGAATGTAATAATAAAAATCTTATTCTAATTGTCATATTCCTTAAAAATCATTGTTATACTTATATAAAGCAGTGTCATCATGAGGATGAAGAATCTTAAGTAATTTTAAAATTTTTTAATAAGATTTTATTTTGAATATATATTATGAATGGAGAGATATACGAGTGATATATCATCGTGGTTAGTCAATATGTTGGATATTGTGGACATCACTTTACTATATTTTTTAAATATATTAATTATTAATTTTTTTCCAACTTATAATATTTTATTATATCATTTTTACTAGCTGATTAAAAAATTCTATGATAAATTAATTTGAAGTAAATCTGCATAATACTGACTACTTTTAGATCTTTCAAAAATCCAATTGGATGATCTATAATCATAATTAATTTGGTAATGTCGTCTCTACCAAGACATTGTGGTAAATAAAATGGATCAATGAAGTTGAAATTAATCAAACTTTTTGCTACTCTATTTGATTTGTTTAGGATTTAATATGTCATATTTTTTAATGTATTAATCAATATGATTCTTAATATGATCAAAGTTACCTGAACTCTTACATGTCTATATATTTTTTATAATATATACACTATGTTGATTGTTCTTTGATATTCATAAAATTTTTATTTTTTATTATGCGACAATGAGTCCATATTATTAAAGTTTGTCAAATTTTAAGTGTTTTAAATAATTAAGTCAAGATTATTTGAGAGAATATAGTTTCAGTCTTAGACATTTCATAAGGGTGTTGTTATTATCTATATCTAAGTCAAAATCATTAACTTTAAAATAATTTTTTTTTATTTTATTTATATTTATGATTTTTAAAATTTTAATAATTTTTAATTTTTAAAAATTATTAATTATAACATTTATACAAATTAATAAATAAAAAATAATATGTATCTTAATAGCATAATTTTATTTCAATAGTAGTTTGTAGTCGTAGTCCACTTCTTTTTCTAAATTACCTAGCTTAGAGCTAATAACATATAGCAAAATAGAGCACACACTACAAAAAAGAAAATAAATGAGAGGAGATGAGAGGAAATAAATTTAATAAAAATCAAGAATTTTTTTTCAATATTTATAGAAAATTTGTATATTAAAATAATATTTTTTTTATATTTTAAATGGGTAGAAATCTAATAGTCATCGCAATGAAATTTCTATGTATAGCCATCGCAATGAAATTTGATGTCTATAAAAAAATTATTTTGTTATTTTTATGCAATTTGAAAGGGATGAGTATGACCCATCGCTTTCAATGTCAGGACTCATTTCATAAAAATAAAATGGGTGGTTGTGGCAATCAAGATTAGTTTTTTTTTTTTAATCTAACTATGACCTATGACCCATGCTTGGTCACGAGTCATTATACTTGTCACGATTGTTATGTGTTGTGCCTTGTGTTGTGCCCTGCAAGGAAGCACGGACATGGCTCCCTATAGTGGTGTCCACTTGTCCGACACATGGACACGGCACGGATACGTGTCCGATACGTCACGTGGCGTATCATTGATCAATCCGTATCCGATACGTCACGTGACATATCAGATGGTTGCATCGGCAGCCGTATCCATATTGATAGTGCTCGACGTCCGACGATGTTGGGTTGCCAACGTCGCCGCATGGGCAACGTTGGCCACTGGCAGGGGGGGCATGATTTGAGGGGGAGGCAGGGAACAGGCACGATTTGAGGGAGAGGCAGGAGCGGGTGCGATTTGAGGGGAGAGGAAGGAGCGGCGCGATTTGAGGGGAGAGGCAGGGGCGGCGCGATTTGAGGGGAGAGGCAAGGGCGATGCGATTTGAGGGGAGAGGCAGGGGCGGTGCAATTTGAGAGGAGAGGCAGGGGCGGGCGTATTTGTGTGAGGATGTGACATAAAATAAAATATTTTTATAAAATAAAATAAAATATTATTATAAAATAAAATAAAATATATTTTTTTTATAAAATAAAAAATATATATTTTTATATAATATAATTATAAAATAAAATAATTATAAATATTATCTTATAAAATAAAATAAAATATTTTTATTTTATAAAATAAATAATATTTATTTATTTTATATAATAAAATATTTTAATTTAATTTAATTTATTTTATTTTATAAAATACCTAATATTTATAAAAAAATAATTTTTATTTTTATTTTTTTATCATACCGTATCCTAGCCGTATCCGTATCTTATTTTTTTTTAGAATTTATTGTGTCCCCGTATCCTGCCGTGTCGTATCCTTGTGTCCATGTCTGTGTCCGTGCTTCTTAGGTGCCCTGGATATGTGACCCACTTGACACCTCAAACTCAGCTGGGGAAATTAGTTGTGTTGGGTTGGGATAGCCTTGGGTTAACAATTGACTCTAGGCTATTGGCTATTGTAGTCAATGCAAACAGTTGACTACATTGTGCAATACTTTTGCTGGGCTTGGCCTATTGGGCACTACATTTGCAAGGGAAAAAGCATCATCACTATAGCAGTAGAATTATAATGTAAATAATTCTTTTTATTATGATATACTCATAATAATGATATTTAATATAAATAAAAAAAGAATAAAAATTAACATAAATTGCACTAATATTAAAAAATATATTATAATACATAAATGTTTGAAAATGAAAAAAAAATAAAAAAATATGATTAAAAAAATTAATTTGTAGTGTTCGGATCATTAAAGATCGAAGTTTTGACATTGACGCCCTCATTTTCATGCGTGTCTGCATAATTATCTAATTTCAGCTCATTTATTTAATCTCAAGGATTTATAATTGAATCATCTTAGGTTTTTAAACAGAAAATTATTTTAATAATATTTGATCGTAGCATACTTTTCCTATTTGAAATTATATTTATAATTATAAAAAAGTAGATTACAATGCAATG
The DNA here is from genome assembly GCA_029783825.1 of Sapria himalayana. NCBI lineage: Eukaryota > Viridiplantae > Streptophyta > Magnoliopsida > Malpighiales > Rafflesiaceae > Sapria > Sapria himalayana. The sequence goes on along the minus strand of JAREIK010003076.1, from coordinate 362,896 downwards.
TTAAATGTCATAGAGATCAGTTACTACCATGTTATTTTAGATAGCATCATAAAGGTGAATTTATATAATTTTTATTAATTTAATATATCAAATTTTTTAGTATCATTATGAGATATGATTGAGTAGTAATTAATATTTAAGTATCTATACTTCTTATTTTTCTTTAACGAATCTTTCCGTCATTTCTCACTAATTAACTGAATTCAAAATTCATCATCTTTGAATATGTGTGTGTAGTTTATTTTTTTAATAAGAACACTTGACATGTAAGTCTTTCTAATTATTTTTACTTATTATATAAGGATATTTGAAATATTAATTTTTATAAAGTATTGTGTTATTTATATTTCTATATTTTTGTTATGACATTATTATATAATCTTCAATCTAAAATTTTAAAAACAAAAAAATATATATAGAGGTATTTTGTTTTTTTTTTCATATAGAATATTCAAAATAAGATTATTATACAACTTATGTTTATATAACGAATAAGTCAGTTGATATCTTCACAATAATCTTAAAAAGAAATCAACTCATTTTATTATTTTTAAGTTTGTTATTCTAGATATTTATGCATTAGTTTAAGAGGGGACGTTATGGTTTATATTTGTTATTTTTATAATTATTGGATGGAAGTACCTAATATGTGAGTTGTCATAATTCAAATAATATAGTATTTATAGGCCCTCTCAATTTATATTTTTTATTATTTTTTATTTTTTTAGTTTTTGAGTTTTATATTTATCAAATTTAAATGTGTGAGTGGGATACTGTTTTTGGTTTGTAAGGTTAGGCGGTGCAGTTTGTGGAACAATTGGGGCAAGCATTCCATTCTGTGAATTTATCAAGGAAGAATGAGCAGCACCTACAGCTGATCTATGTCATCAGTCCACCTCATCCAGAAAAGTTTCTGCCAACTGATTTTGGCCACGAAGATCTTCAGCGCCTGCACAATTCCGTTGATGGGAACTCATTGATGACGTATGATTTTTCTGGTCCTCAAAATCCTGGACCAATTGCCCCTTTAAAATGGATCCGACATACCATACAGCAGCTTATTGGGACTTACAATCATAGTGCACAAATTCTGGCCAAGAAAATTTTTGTTGGAATTAATCTTTATGGCTATGATTATATCCTCTCAGAAGGTATTTCGTATTTCTACCTTAAAAGTCTTGCATTTGTTATTTCTTATTTTGGCTCATTAAGTTGTTTGGAGCTGATGTAAAAGCTGTTTACTTAATGGTTTCACTAGGCAGTTTGAGGGCAATTGGTGCTTTTATATTTAGTTTGATGTAAAAGCTGATGTAAAAAAAATAAGAATGCTATTTTTTATTTTATTTTATTCTTTCTATGATTCATAAGGATGCTCCAGTATATGTTCATTGTATCCTATATATATCTGCTCAGTGCCCTTGTTTGATTGATGAATAATGAAACATTTTTTTTATCCATTCTTTTCCCGTTAAATGTATCATGGTGTCAGAGAAATAAAGTTGGCATTTGATGCTTGTTGCACTCCTTTGTTTCCAAGTTCCGCAAGCTTTTCATTTTCTCGTTGTGTATAGATTAGGCTGCCATGTGGTCTGGTGATTGATGAACTCGAGCAGAGATTAGTTGCACACAGTGTCTTGTTGTCATGAGCAGAAACTTGATTTGTTTTTTCAGATTCGGGACCTTCTTCAAAAGGAGATTTCCCTTTTTACCAAAGAGGTCCTGGATGTATTACTTGGCTTTGGGGTGATTTGTGTTTTCTCCTTTGAAATCAAGATGGATTGTTTGTGTACCGGTAAAAATGTATATAAATGTACTGAGAAATAAGAAACATAGATACGTCTGACTCATTCGAATGAGTTCCCTAATCTCATCTTTAAATAGATAAAAATGATTGGGAGCCGATAAGTTGATTGCTAATATAACATAAAATAATAAAAAAGAATAAATATTATTATATCTTTTTAAATTGATACATAAATATTTAGAATATTAAATTTGAAGAAAAAAAGTTAGTTGATAACCTTTTAGAATTTTTGTAAATATGTTAGCTAGTTGATGTGCTATAAGAAAATTGTGATAATGGTTCTTTTTTATAGTCTTTGAAAAAGAAATATTTTATTTTTGTATATTTTGTTTGTTTGTGAAATATTAAAATAAAATTATATGCCTCATTGTCTCCAATTATGATAGTAAAAAATAATAAAAAAATACCATACAAATTTAATCTTCTCAGATAAATATTCTATCACATAAATATATATATTGTTGTGATGATTATTATATATTCTACCTTTATTTTGAATTTAAAGATGTCTATATCTTACTTTTTGATAGTACAATGAGGAAGAGAATCTAGAAAATTTTGGAGATTAAAATTTTTTTATATGTTTTGGATATTTATAGGAGAGCTGACCTATACTTAAGATCTTCTATCATGCAAATTGGTATTCAATTGAAATATGAATACTCAATTGATTATTGTTGTTAATGATCATTGAAAGAGATAGTAAACTAAGAGATTTTTTTATATATTTAAAAATGTGAAATGATTTATCAAGATGAGTTTGTTATATAAAATCTTGAAAATAACTAAATATATTAATCTCTTATTCAATTATATTGCATGTAATTGAGTATGTAAGATTTGTGGACTCATATCAAATAAAATGTTTACCTAACTCAATAAGAGTATATGTTAAAATACAATTCAAAAGACCAAGGGTTTGTTTGATAAACTAAAAAATTTAAATACTAAAATAATTAAGTATTGAATTTTATAAGTGTTAAATTTGTATTATAAAATTGTTTAATAAGTTACTGATAATTGAATGCTGAAGATAAATATATTGTTTGATAACTGTAAATATTAAATACTAAATAGTATATATTTTACATATTTATCTTTATTATCATTATATTATATATTATCCAAAATAAATAAAGTTTTAAATAATATTTTATTTTTTACTATTATTTTTAATTATTATTTAAAAGAAAATCACTAGAAACATATCCATAAATAAATCATAATATCTAAAAAAAACATAAATATTTTTTTAAAATAATCAATAAAATTTAAACTTTTTAAAACTATCCAAACTTTTAATATAAATACAAAAATTAATGAGTAACTAGTTGATTTATTATTTCTCTCTTAAATTATTCATGAAAGAAGGTTAGGGTTAGAGTCTGAGGTGGTGGAGAAAGGTGGAGGAGAAGACAGATTCACAAACTGAATTATAGCGTGAATCAGAAAACAAAAAAGAAAGAAAAAAAATGACAAAACGGTCACTTAAAAAAATTTGTTGAAAAAATTCTCTATTCAAAAATAAGTAGGCCTCTACCTACTTAGTATTTTTAATAGTTTTTCATTTATAATTTTCAATTAAGAGATTCCTACAATTTTTTATTAAACACATTAAAAATTTAAAATCATTAAAAATTTATATTTTTAATGGTTTGAAAAAATTCAATGATTTATCAAACAGGTCCTAATTTATGAAAGTATTCAATACATATCTCTTATGTGATAATATAATATCAGATAAAGGAATCTTCATCTCAAGATCATATATTTGAAATTGTGATCAAAAATATTTTTTAAGTTGAATAATTCCCAATGTATCATCTCTTTATGATATATTATTCATATACATAATTAATAAGATAAATTTTTTATCTGAACCCCTGTAATGGTACAAGAAAAAATTTGTAATAACCTATCCAAACTAAAATAAATAATTATGATTAAAATTTCATAATGTAAGTTTTTTGTGATTTTTTTATGATAATTTTTGCCACTGATAAATTGGATCTAAAAATTGTCTTTGCTCCTAAATTAGTTATTGTTCTACTTTTATATATATTTCTTTTCAAAATCATTGGGAAAAAAAATATTTTTTATATCTAAATATCTTATTTATTTTCAAGTAATTATAAAAGACATTAGTATTCAAATTGAAATTATCTTAGTTACTTGTGAGAAAGTATCTTAATTATCAATTCCAAAAATCTGAGTGAATCCTTTTATGAAGAAGATGTTGATAATGAATAAGAAGTTGAAGAATTATAAAAAAAAAGAAGAAAGAATAATAGTATAAAGAAGAAAAAAACAATAAGGTGAAGATAAAGAAAAAAGAAGATGATGTCAAGAATAAAAATAAGACAAAAATGAAAAAATAAGAAAAAAATAAGAAAAATAAGACAAATAAGAAAAATAAATTAGTCTAATAATAATAATAATGATAATAAGAAGTAGAAATATCTCAGTTCTAATAGAGTGAAGAATATTTATATTTTTCATCATAATCTAACATCATCTTAAATAAGATAATATCTTAGGTTAAGACTATTAATATAAGTAGTAAAATATGTGAAAGAAGTTAAAATATATGAGTATAATAAAATTTATGAAATATAGTATTGTGAAACAATTATATTTTTTCTTAAAAGTAATTAGAAAAAAAAGATAGGAAGAATTAACTAGAAGATCTTTTGACTTATCTAGAATTTTTTTTTTAACAGACTAGGCAAATCATTTGGAGAGACTAGTATAGATTTGGAGCTACTACCTCATAAGAATGAAGAAAAAATTTCTTTTCCAAGAAAATCTTATTCTCCATCAAAAATAGATGTAACTTTTATATTTTTTGGTATATTAAATAATTTGAGAGAAGAATTATCATGATATTATCCAACTATTCATAAATAGCTAGTGAATGATAATCATAATTTCTCCCTAGTTTGAGGCCTAAAGAATACTCTAAGAAAAATAAGGAAACATAAGTGATCTAGATGGATATTCTGAATTTTTAGTCTAGATCTTTTAAATAATAAGTAATATTCAAAAAATAATAATATTAACACTTATTAGTATTCTATTTATCATTTTTAGTAGCATCTGATCATATTCTAAAGTGGAATGTTAAATAAAATAAGTGTCTCAAATACTTTGGGAGATTAGCTAAATCATCTCCTCTCGTGATACAAAGCTTTAAAAATTATATGATAAGAAATGATTGAGAAAAATATTTATTTGTTCAAGTAATTAGCGGCTAAAATTAAATCTTCCCAAAAATTTTTTAGAATACATACTCTATACAGAAGTATTTTAGTCATCTCTATTAAAAATTATTATTTTTTTATTTAATTTCATTTATGAGAGTATACTAGTACAAGATATCTATTGAATTATTTCGTAATCAATATAGTATGTGCTAAAGTCGTTAGACATATATTAAATAATATTGTTATTTCTTATTATTTAAATATTTTTGTTGTCATTGTTTTCAATTTTTTTATAAAATACTTTTAAAATAATTTTTTTACATCTTTTTTTGAAAAAAAAAACTTAAATATAAGTATAATTATCAATAAAAATAATAAAATATTTTAAATCATCTCGAGTTTTAATTTTATTAAATTCTCAAATATCTGAATGAATCAAATTGAATAGTTTCTTACATTGTTTTAGCAGACTTATAACAAGCCTTGGTATGTTTTTCTATTTGATGGGTCTCATATAATTTCGAAATATTTATTATAATGTGATTCAAAATTTTTAGTTTATAAAGAAATAAATGACAAAGTCAAAAATGAACATTCAAATAATTAATAATACTCAAGCAAATAATTATTAATACTCAAGCAAAACTAAAAATTATTCTTGATATTTTTCGATCATACAAAATAATATTAATAGGACAATAGATGATATAAATATTAAGTTGTTTATCGAGATAATGTATAGAAAGTAAAATATTTGATTTGTTTTAGTTTACAGTTTATAACTTTTTTTTTTGACTTTTGCATGGTGGATAAGAGCACTTAATCTATGAGCAGCCCCAATCTAAAATAATCTAATTTAAAAGGGCTTCTCGTGTTTATAGTTTACTATTTTATTCTAGAGTGTTTGATATTTTATATATGATTTATGAATTGCAATTTATGCTTATTATTAAAGGCAAAAACCTTGAACATTACAAATTCTAGGGTTTGTAAGGGAATGTGTGCATGTGACAGCATAATTTGGGGAGAGGAGGCGCATAGCTTTTGTGTGCCACCATAGTTTATCATTGCACATCCATTGTGCGACGAGCATCGACTCCACTATGATGAAATTATCTGAGTTGTGTGGTGCCAAAAATAAGGGTATGCATTAAGCATTATGAATGTCATTTTTTTTAGTAAGGCAATGTGGTAAAATTGGGTGCACATGGTGTTTTGGTTGTGATTATTAAATTGAGGGTGCCGTGTGGCTAAATTGGGCCTTTTTCCAAAATTATGATCTTGGAAACTTTTATTTCAATTTTTGGGTAGCTTGTTTTTTTTTTAATTGAGGTTTTGGATTAGAAAATCCTAATTTCAATTTGAGGAGAAAATTTATATTCTGATTGTTTTTGAATTATATTGGAGTAGATAAAAATGTTGTATATTATTCTTTAGAAGCTTGAAAATCAGAATTATTAATTGTGGGTCATGTGAGTTAGGATATGGTTCTTTGGTCAAGATATGCTAGTTCACCTGACAAAATAATCACTCAATGATGAGTTGAAAGATAAGTGTATACAAATAGATTCATGGTTTTTAGTTGCAATATGAGAATTCATTATATGAGTTTGTAGCAATCTCTTTATCTTGCAAGAAATGTATGATTATATGAGTTTGTAGCAATGTTATACTAATCTAGACGGACACATATGTATTATATAGTTTTTCAATTATTTTGACTGAGACTGGAGAGGATTAGTGAGTCTAGGCAAGTTACCAGAGGTATTTTCAATCAAGATTGAGGTTACATATAGATGGAAAGGGTTATAGAGGCTCTTGGGCATTATATTCTTATATTTATTTTCAAATAATTTTTCAACATTCGCAACTAAATTTTGAATGATATAAAGTTTTTCACAAGGTTCGAGTTGTGTCACCAAACAATTCAATTTATACTGGAGAGACCGAGAGATACTGGAGAGACATGATACTACACTTGCTAGCAGTCTAGAGGATACTAGTCACAACATAGGCAAAGGTAGGCAAGTCTTAGTTTGGTATGCACATTGCAAAAAGATGGCTCACGCCAAAAATAATTATTGGATATTTTTTAGAATGAGGTCGAGAGCTCTACAAATAGTTAAAGGATACAAGCTGACTATCAGATTTATTCATTAGTCTTCACAAAGTTATCCCATTGAAACTCCTATAAAAGGGGGATATTTAAGATTCCTTCTTAGTTGGGCAACAGTAGTTTCTTCTCGACTTTTAAATACTATAACTCTAATGACTTTTTTTTTGTTTCTTACTTTTAGATTATTAACTCTTGAGTGAATATTCATACTATAGTTAATCATATTTTTATTATTTTGAATGTTCATCGGATATTATTGTAACTAATGATCATTGTTTGAGTCATTAAGTATGATATTATTCAACATGACTTATTATTTATTTAACTTGTTTTGTTATCTTTTGTTGTCTCATTAATTTTTTTTCTGTAAATTATTTATCTAGATAACTCAATTCTTATTTTATTTTATATTTTAATTATTTTTTATTTATAGGCTTAGAAATCTCTAAGGATTTTATTTGGGATTATACTAGTTTTCTTTTAGAGTAGAATCTTGTACTGTGTTTGAATTTGTTGGATTTTTACTTATACATTCTCAACTTGGTCATCCATCTATAGCAAAATTGAGATTTTTTTATCCTAATATGAAGAGTATTTTTGTCCCAATGTATAAGTTGTGTTAGTCAAGAAAATATACTAGAGTTTCCTATCATATTTTTTATGCTTGATAGAGTAATTATTCTTTTGATCTGATATACTCAAATATGTGAGAATCTAATAGAAACGACACCTAAGAGTGATTCAAGGATTTTTGTTATTTTTATTAATCATTGTTCTTGATTTGCATTAGTATTCCAATTTAGTTCTAGATCATAGTTTTTTTTTTAATTTGTCAAATATTATATAAAATGATTAAAAATTAATTTAGCAAGAATATTAAAAAAATAAGTAAGAGTGTATTAAAACATGTCAAACAATTTTAATAATTATTATATGGACTACGAGCTCACATATCAAAGTTCCTTTGCTGGCACACCCTCATAAAAGGAGTTCATAGAAAGCAAGAAAATGCATTAGGTTGAGAGAGCTCAAGTACTTTCTTTTTAGGAGTATATTGAAATATTTTTGGGGAGAGACAACATCAACTACAATCTTTGTCATCAACAAGTTCTTTTTTGTCATTATTCAATTTGTGTCATGCCAGGTCTTGCATCTTGTGGAGAGTGTTTAGCTTGTTTTTCAATATTTTTGAAAGTACTAATTTTGCCCATGATCTTTATCTAGGATGGGACAAGATGGTCCATATAGATTTGAAATGTGTCTTTATTAGGTTCAATAGTATTCAATAAGAGTATAAGTATTTTTCACCAAAGTATAATTAGATATAAGTGAATGTTAATATTAATTTGTTTGAGCAAAACTTGTTTGTTAGCGACTCATTATTTTGTTGGATATATTTGGACTTATAGAGAGTAAGAGTATAAAAGATATATATGGACTCATTATTTTGTTAGGTTTTCCTACTCTTTTACAATCTTGTCTGGCCTTGTATTAGGATTGATAGTCTCTCATTGGTTTCATATGAATTTGTTAGTTCATAGTATGATGATACTCTTATGAAGGTATCATATGTATTAACAAGTATTGATCATATTGATTCTGAAGAGAATAAAGTTTTTCATTAGAGAAAATTATCCTCGGGTCAATGTGATGCAATAGTTTTCATAAAGTTTATATTAAGAAATAAAGACATGTGATGCCTATTTACGTCAGAGATTATACCAGTTCACAATGACCTTAATGAGGAATTATATAGTGTAGTCACCTAAGTTTTGAACAATATATTATATATTGTGAAATATATTGTATGGCTTGAAACAATCATCGAAAGTCTGACTTGCGAGATTTTCACGTGGAAATATCTCATTTAGTTTACACATGTGTTATGATTTTTTTTTATATTTTTGGATGAACTTTGACAATATGATGATCTTGATTAGTGTGTGTGTATATGAAATTTTGATTACTAGAGATGATGAATTGAGAATCATTCAACTCAATGATTATACTTCAATTATTTTTCTTAATGAAGGATCTTGAGAGATTTTGATTCTTTCTTGGGATAAAGCTGATCGACTTCAGTAGAGGGATTATTTTGTTATAATGGATATATATACTTGATGTTCTTATAAATGTTAGCCTTTTGGGTTGTACTATAGCAAATATTCTTATTGATTTAATTATTTATTTGTCATCTAATGTGATTCTTTTAGTTGATTTTATTGCTTATATGTAAATTGTATTTATGATTAACTATTTAACCACTAACAAATTAGATATAATCTATGTAGTTAGTATAATTAATTATTTATTAGCTTCTATTTGATAAATTTGCCCAGACAAAACTCTTTGCATACTGAGTTATGTGAAGAAGTCTTTAAGAGTTTTGAATTAAGACTCAATATCTCTTTCAGTGATTATGAGTATTTGTAGTTAACTGAGTATTTAAGTATAAGTTGAACATTAATATGTATAGAGAGATATTCTATGATAGAGTTTTTACAAAGGCATGATTCATGATGATAGTGATGGTCTCCTATGACATACTTTGGATTTATGATATACTTGAGAAGATTAGATATGTTACATCCTAAATTTTGTGTGTTCGTTGACCAATTGTCAACCTACAAAAAACTGGTGAATGGTGGGTAACTCGACACCAGCATCTCGTGTCCCAATTATTGAGACTCAAAAGTAATATAAAGGATCAGATATATCCCTAGCTGTAATATTGGTATCAAATGTCGAACCCTAGGTATTAATGAACTTATACTTTAGTATCAAGCTATAATGCCCCTTGTATGTAAAGTCTATCTAAAAATTCATATCTCAGCCTATATCATGCTCACTTTTACAAATTACATCTTCCCGTCAGCTCATTCATTCATATCAAGAAACACAATAACATGTTAAAATCAATAATAGTTTATGTTCTATCATAATATTCTCACACATATTTAAATGAAAAATCATATCATTCCAATTATTTTATATCAAAACCTAATAAGTTATAATCTAGTTTTCCTCAAAATTGTGAGCTTGAATGGTTTTTGTCCACTGGTGCATGTCCTGCACATGAAATATTTCTCAAAAGTAGGTCATGCCTATTATAGAATATTTCTATAAGGGTATTCTCTTCTTAAGTGCATATCCATTGATCACAACAAACAATCAATGCCCACAATTCAAAAATGCAAATCTCAAACTGAAAATACTATGTGGGTAATGAGATGGGACATGAATGTTCGTTATACTCTGAGCCCTTGTTGGTTCCCGCCATATATTACATATTTAAATGTATGATAAAAATATCATTGATGTGTACATCCAAGGAGATCTTTAAAAAATAAAACTTATTTATTTATAAACAAATTATTTTATGCATCCCACCCTTTTAAATTCCTTAAAATCAAATTATGCATGTTGTTGGGTAGCATATTTTTGGGGTTTCACCATAGAAATTTTGCATGTGTACCAATATTTTATGATCTTTTTTATACTATGAAACATCATACAACTCTGTTGATCACTGTCAAATGGTACATAAGTCTACTCATCCATCACCAAGAATTGATTGACCATAATCACTATGCACTCATACTCATATAAATGCAATACAATGCTTTAATTTATCTCAATGCCATATACATATGAATAAAACATGACTCAATTATATCATGCATATTAGGTAATCATGTCTTATGCATATATTTCTAACTCATATTCGATCTCAATACATATCACAAGTCAATTCACATAATCACAATCACTTCATCCATATAGAGATGCTTATTTAGCTTAGTCATTATATTATAAGGTTAAATATAACTTGCATTTAACAAATTCTATATGAAAGAATTGGGCACCTTTCAAGTTATTATTTTTAACTATAAAATTAGCCTTGTAAGTTATAATTGACATGTTTAGAAGATATTCTTTCCAATAAATTATTATCCTTTAAGTCATTTTTACTTGGTGATTTAAATCATCTTGTTAGGTCATCATAATTTAATTTATAACCTAAATAATAAAATAGTTTTTGTATTGGGGATAAAATTATCATCATTAATCAAACCATCAATTCAAGATTTTTTCATTATAATTTGATTCTTGGTGTCCTTGGATATTTTTAAATAATTTTATTATCGTTCACTTTCAATTAAAATGATTTAATTTGGAGGTTAATAGATCAAGTTATGACCTAATTAAATATGGGTTATTAGGGAAATTTTTCTAATACATTACATCATCATTCAATTCATTATTATTAATCTTTAAATTTTCTATTATATTCATTACATGTAAACAAAATACATTAAATACAACTCTTTATGATAGAATTAAACTATGTAGAAAGAAATCTTTTTTCAAGAACTTAATGAAATTTTGTGAATCTTATTTATTAATCCCAAATCATCAATTACTCTAAATTTGTTCTTCTAGACTTCAGTGAAATTATTTGATTTTGGTATCCCATGTAGATCGATGTGTCAACCGGGCCCGTGCCGTGTCGTGCCCGGGTAAGGCACTACTCTTGCCATGCCGTGCTGAGGCCAACTGGGCATCGTGTCGTGCCTGACCCGGCATGGTTCGGTGGCCCATAGCATTGCCCGTAGGCACGGTCGGTGGTCACTGTTCACACCCAACCCGGCATACCGCACCCGCAGTCCTGCACCCTCACGAGTCACAGGTCACAGTGGGTTCATTGTGACACTGGACACTCGGGCCAATGCCAAGCCAAGCGTCCCTTTCCCCTTTCTGCAAAAAAGATCGCGGGTCGGGTCCAATCAGACCCGACCCGATTCCCCCCCCCCCCCAAAGGGCAAAAAAAAAATTTAAAATTGTTGTCGTTGGATCTCGCCTCCTACGGTTAGGGGGCAGAATCCAACGGCCCTAATGATTATGCCCCCTAAAAAATTTAAAAAAAATCAAAAAAAAATGACTTTTTTTAAAAAAAATTATTTTTTATAATATATAAAATCCACCCCCCCCCTCAATAATATTTATGTTTTTCATAAATATTTATTCTCTTAAATCTCACATTTTTTTTCTCAAAAATCTTGCTCCTTTTTCTTGGGACTTGAGAAGTCGAGATTTCATCATTTGGCTTGGTTTTTTGGAAATATCAACTTTGGTTTTGAATTTTGAGCTAGATTGTGGTGCACCGTGCACATGATCAACCTAACTGCTTTACCGAGTAATATATTTAAGTTTTTTTTACTTTCTCTCTCTATAGTCTCTCTCTCACTCTAGTCTCTTTATCTAGACCTAACATAGATAGATTTAAAATCTATCATCTAGTCTCTAAATAAGTGTTATGTTTAATAAAAATCTTAAAAAATGACAAATACTAATGAAACATATTTAAATTTAGAAAATGAAAATATTACACAGAGGTCTGAAGCTGTTGAAACTTTGGTTTCTCCAGTCGTCTCAACCCAAACTCCTAAAAAACAATAAACTAGGATTTCTGTAGTTTGGATTTATTTTAATATAATAAAACAAAAAAATATTAGGGTGAGGAAGAAGAAATGGCACAGTGTAAATATTGTATGAGACTTTTAACATATAAGAGTTCGTTTGGGATTGGGCACGTTAAGAGGCATGCTGAATTATGCACTAAAAAATATGGTCCATTAGATTCTAGGCAAACTCAACTTGGCACTATATTTTTTGAGACTGGATCGAGTTCAATCTCAAAGTTTACTCCCTTCATATACTCCAGCGAGTTGGGTAGGGACGGCATGGCCAAACTTATCACATTGATGGGTCTTCCGATTAGATTTTCGGAAGATCCAAGGGTAATGCGCATAATGCAGACATATTTTCAGCATGCTTATCGTAAGATTCTTATGTCCACATTTAGGAATGACATACTAAAATTATATAAGTTAAAAAAACAAAAAATAATTAATGAATTTATGGCATATAGTGGAGTGGTGTTCATGACGTCCGATATCTGGACAAGTCACGATGAATCATCGTATGCATATCTCACCAGTCACTATGTAGATTCTAACTGGACTATGAATAAAAAAATTTTAGGATTCTCTGAGATTTTTCATCCTCATGATGACCCGACCATTTTTGAGTATATGATAAAAATCTTTAGAGAATATAAAATTCAAAATAAAATTTTTAGTGTCATATTCTATAACATATCTAATAATTGAGTAGTGATTAACATGTTTGTTAGGAATATTAGAGACGCACCATTATGAGAGATTTTTTATGTCAGATACATGTGTCACGTGATTAATCTGATTGTTCAAGTGAGTATGAAGGTGTGTTCCCTCGCGTTGGATAATATACGTAATGCACTAAAATATATTCGTACTCCTCGCATACAACAAGAGTTTGGTAGTCTTTGTTTGTCTGTGAATCTTAAGAAGAAGAAATTTCAATCGGATGTGAGACATCATTGGAATTACACGTACCTGATGTTGGAATTATGTGTTGGATACGAACACGTGATATCCGACTAGGTCAATATTAAGAGTGACAAAATTATTATTGACGACACTTACTGGGTTTCAGGAATTTTATTTATGAAATTCCTCAAGATTTTTAATGACACGACGAACATGTGTTTGTTAGTTTATCCGCTCATAACTTGTATTATACTCAGGGGCATATGCAACATTAGTAACATGTTTAGGAAGTATCGAGCTGACCTGATACTTAGTCATATGGTTGCAGTGATGAAAATCAAGTACTTGAAGTACTGGTCAGCCATTCCATCTCTTTATTGTCTCGCTGCATGCATGAACCCTAGGGTTAAGGTGGAAGGGATAGAAAATACCCTGACTTACATTTCCTCGTGCATGAACCTGGAAGAGCCACCTGAATGGTTCATTCATGAAAAGTTGACTGACCTATTCACATACTATGATATTAGCAATGGGGATGGTAGTAATGAAACTGTGATTACGGACATTGATACCTTGTTCGGAGATGATGATTTTTTCATTCAGCTTGTGATGAGGAAACGTTTGGGTGAACCATCACATAGGAGCGAGCTTTCTCGGTACTTAGATACCGATTACTGCTCAATCCTATCATATTTTGATACTAAGAATCTTGATATATTATAGTGATGAAAATCATATGAGTCTACCTTTCCCGTGACATCTAGGATGACACGGGATCTACTGATTTCTCCGGTGTCGAGCGTAGCATCGGAGTCTATTTTTTCTGTTGCAGTGAATGTGATTTCGGATAGAAGATCGAGATTACATCCAGATCTTGTTGAGGCATTAACTTGTTTGAAGGATTTGGAGGATTCGAGGTTTAGCATCCATGATCGTCATGGAGCTGGGACTGGGACAGGGACTGCAGCCGCATCCACAGTGAAAGCGGATGAGTTGATTGCTGATAATGATGATCTATATGATACTGATCTTGATGTTGTGGCTGATAATGCTCATGATATGCCGATTGATGATTGATGATGATCTACTGCTTTTTAATTTCGATGTTTTGTTTTTTATTGATTGTACACTTTATTTATACGTTACTTTGAAACTTTAATTTATTTGGTTTAGATCTTCGGTATCTAATGGCTGATTTATCATTTTTCATTTTGTTTGCTTATGTTTTTTTTTACTTTTTAATTTTTTTTAATAAAATTTATTGATTTATTTATTTATTTGTTTTATTTTTTCATTTAAAAATTTATGACTCTATTATTTAATTATAATAAATTATAAACTAATTTTATTTAAAATAATAAAAAAAATTTAAAACTTTGTAAATTTAATAAATTTTAAATAATTTTCATTTTATAAATTTATGATATTAAGCATTATCTATAATTTTTTATATAATTTAATATATTATATAATTAAATTAAAATTTAAAACTATAAAATTTTTTAAAAAAAATTTACTTGGCCCGTACGGCCTGGTTTGGCCCGTACAGCCAAGTTAGGTCCGGCCGGCACGGCACAGCCTGTCATGCCGGCCGGCTGTGCTGGGCCTGACTTTTATAAACCGTGCCTGGTCTGGCACGAAAGCACGGCCGTGCTCTAAAAAAATGGGCCGGGCCAACCCAGCACAGCCCGTTTGACACCTCTACATGTAGATTTTTTTCAAATTAATGAATTTTGATTCTTTGATCAACTTAATATAATCAATGGATCTTTGTAGATCTATTAGGTAAATATAATCATAATTTATTTAAGTTTAACACAATTATTTAAAAAAAAAATTGTGATATTAGGAAGGATCATATCTCAATGAAAAATTGTTGCTATGAAAAAAGTTGTGACATCCAGAAGGAAACTAATCTCGTGACTTTGGAAAAGTCATGATTTTCAAAATGAAATGTCAAGGCTTTATAAGATGTAATATTTATAAAGAAAATCATGATATTTGTATAGAGTTGCAATTTGAAACATATATCATGAATTCATGATTTTTTGAGATGTCATAATTTCTAGAAAGTGATGCCACAATCTTAAGAATTCATATCATATATTAATCTCAAGTTTGAATCACTTCTAATAATGTATTTTCACTATTCTAAGTCAATTTTATTCTCTGAGAATTTAGAATTTTTTATTTTGTTGAATTTAATTTTATTTGGATTTTTACAAAAATTTATTATTTCTCTCACTGTTCTTTACTTTAACAATCAAGTAGTTAGATATAGCCTCAATTTGGTATTTCATGAATAGTTAAAATACGTAGAGATAAATTATTTCTTCTTAAAAGTATATATTCGGAATAAGATCATATCTATAATAAATATATTCAAATAATATGACAATCAGAAGACATCTTCACCAAAACTATGAAAAAAATTTAGCTTAAATCTTTTTATTTTAAATTTTATATTTTAGATCTTATGCACTATTTTGAGGGAGATTTGTAGTTTTGATTTTTATTTTTTTTTATTTTTTATATTTTTCTCTTTCTCATTATGGATGCACGTACATAGTTTGTGGTCTACCTCAATACAAATGGCCCAATATATAAAATCCATCATGTACATAATTTATTATTCCATTTTATGAAGTATTTGATGTTTCATATTCGATTTGTAGGTTGTAATTTTTTATATTGATATTCTGGAATAAATAGAACTCAAGATTAAAATAAAATATTTAATATCAATAATATTATTGTCAAGGATTTTAGATATTTTATCATTATGTATAACTATAATAAGAGAACATGTAGTAAAAGTAATAAATGACAGATTATTACATGTTATATAATTATTTGCTTATAACTCAATTACTCGGGAGTCATGAGTGGAAAGATGAGTGGTGAGAATACAATACCTTAATTATGAGAAGTATTTACTATTATTTTATTAATGAGGAAATCTCCATGTTTCTGTTTAATAATGGTCATTGTGAGGCAACTTTTAAACACATTTGAATAGATCGAGCAGTCGGTCTATCTCCTTGTATAGTGCTCTTGATTTCTCGTACCTGCCTTTACTTGGATTGGGACACTTTGTCTCTTATGTAAGCAATATGAAATACATCTCCAATAGGCTTTTTTCTGCTCCATCCAAATTAATGTTGTGCAGTCCAAAATTAAACCAATTAATTTGGGGGAAAATGTGATCACCCTGGATCTAATTATGAAGCTATGCAAAACTGCCAAAAAGGGAATAAAATAGTTTCATGTCAAAAAATTGATCTCTTTGTTTATTCTAGCAATCACTTTATCTCTACTAGAAATGCCTTCAAAAGTTCAGTAGCTAATCTAATTATGTGAACAGAGTAAAATGAATAGTAATATGCTCTGGATTTATAAGCTAATTAAGTCTCAATCTCATTAATTAGAAATTATATCATATATCTGATTAGTCTTAGATGAATATAAGGATATTACATGTTCACATAACACCTTACAGGTAGTATAAGATCTAAAAATTGTGGATACTTCTTGATCCTAGTTCAATAGATTGTTATTATGAAATTATATATTTAAAATCAATCAATAAAAGATCTCGTTTGTTTTATCACTAAGAAAATTCTTTGTTAGATGGTCAAGTTTCTCTTAATTTATATATCCTAGTTTTCACATAGTGACAACATAAAATTTTGATTTTTCTATGTAGTCTCAATAGGCACTCTGTCATAAAAATAGTATGACAACACTAATGAAAAAACATCACAGCATGACAAAATAAACATGATGGTAGCAGCACCGTATATGTAAGAGAAACCTGATGACTCCCAAGAAAGAAAAAAAAAAACCTCTCGTCTATCTAGAAAAACAAACTGCAACAGCATAGTTGATGCAAAAATCCTCTCTGTTGAATAGCAACGGAAGAACATGCAATGGCTCTGGCTGGAATAACAAAGTGTTCTAGAGCACAGCACTACCCACCATGCCACACACTTCACCACATCGTGGCTTCTTCTCTCGAACAACACATCATTCTTTCTGTCTCCAAGATAAGCAGTCTGATCTCTCCACTAGATTTATATCTGCCATGAGGAAAGGTGTTAACCACAATATTCAATGCTTGTTGCACCATTGTTGGACAAACTACACACTTATTTCATGCACTTAGCAACACCAATTTGGATATTGTATTTGAATAATACGTAGTTTTGCACACATTGTATGCACCTACGCCATCACTCTTGCCTACCTATACTTTCACTGTCTGCGCGCCTACTGGTTGCTGCTGTGAGCACCACTATTGAATGCTCCACACACTACTAACTGGCACCTCTACACACTGCACTCACATTACCATCTCCACACTGCACACATCGTGCACATCATACTATTTTTTAATGTTTCACAAAATAATAGCACTAATAACATGTTAAAATAACAAATAATTAATTTACTATGTGTGATAAAATGATATAAGATACTCATAAAACTATCATAAAACAAACCTAATCTATAGATAGAAACATAAATGGATCAAAGAAACCTATTCATTGGGTGCTCTCATAAAAAAATAAGAAAAAAGTAACACAAACATAACATAATTTTTTTGAGGGACAAAAAATATCATTCGAAATGATTGATGTTATCAAAAAAAATATGAGTTACTCATGAATGTCTAGTATTGTGATAACTTCATGTTCTAGATATCTAGTCGTATGTCTAAGGAAGAATATTAAAATCAAAAAGTTATCTCACAATTAGTATGCTGCATTTTTTAGCTTTTAAAAGTAATATTATTGTAATTTATGATTTTATTTCTATTTCAATATTTGTCTGCAATTATATAAATATTAATACATCAGTTCTTATGAGAATTTCAAAATTAAATATGTTTAGGTAAGAATTGTATTGTGTTATTTGATTACTTGAAAAGTCTTTATATTGCATATATATATATATATGGGAGATATTATCTTGGTGTGATAACAAATATTTTTATCTAAGTGATAGGTTTTGGGTTTGAGATTCATCAAATATAATTTTTAAAATTTTTGAGAGTAAATATGTCAAAAAGTTAACTTCTTCCAGGTCCCGTGCTATGGTGAGAGTATTTTGTATTGGGTATGATCTTCAATGTTATTTAAATTAATGATGTGAACACTCATGTTAAAATTAATAATGTGATTTTATTGTTAGTTTTTTATGTAGTGTCATAACAAGTTTTAGAAAATCTAAAAAATGGATAGAGAAAAAAAAGTATGTGCAGCCACTGAATCAACACTACTATGTCGCAATAGTGATGCCAACTCATTGTTGGGGCCAATGAGTGTTCACATATGGTTTTGTAACTATATGTGATTCGGAGTGTTGATATGCGAGGAGATGCATAGTTGGCATCAATGAAAAATTGATTCGGAGTGTGAGCTGGGATGCGAGATGATGTGGCTGGCATGCAAGATGAGTTGGCCTTGTGATGATGTGACACTGTGCTGCATATTATATGGTTTTGTAATGTAACAATGCATCGTGTATTGTGTAGTATAGTGTGCAATGAAGTGTGCAATGTGGTATCTTGCAATGTACAATTTTGTATGCAAAGTTGTGCATTGAGGGTTTGTGTAGTGTAGTGTGATATTGTTTAGTGTAGTGTGATATTGTGTAGTATAGTATGTCTTGCAGTGTGTATTACAATGGTGCGGTATAATGTTCATTATGGTGCATGTGTGATAGTGTGGTTTGGCTATAATGATCCTTACTCATGACACAAGGTAGACCAATGCCAAGTAAAGAGATTTCTCTGACTAATATCAGAAATATGAGGCGTACCAGTGATAGTAGAGACAAAGGCAAGAGATCTATAGTACATACACTTAGAGGTGTCAAACGGGCCGGGCCGGGCTGGACCATTTTTTTAGAGCACGGCCGTGCTTTCGTGCCGGGCCAAGCACGACACGGTTACTGTACTGTGTCGTGCTTGGCCTGACACGGTTTATCAAAGCTAGGCAAGGCACGGTGGGTCGTGCCGTGCCTGGTCAGGTCCAGTCGGGCCAGACCAGGCCGTACAGGCGTGGGCCTAGTTTAATTTTTTTTTTAAAATTTTAAAGTTTAATTTTTTTAGTTTAAATAAAATATATATTATATTATATATAGAATTATAAATAAAGTATAATATATTAAAATTATAAAATGAAAATTGTTAAAAATTTATTAAATTACAAAGTTTAATTTTTTTTATAATTTAAAATAAAATTAGTTTATAATTTATTAGAATTAAATTATAGAGTCTAAAATTTTTAAATGAAAAATTTAAACAAACAAATAAATTAAACAAAAAATTTCGTTAAAAAAAATTAAAAAGTCAAAAAAAACAAGGCAAACCAAATGAGAAATAACCAATCAGCCAATAGATACCGAAGGTTTGAACCAAACCTTCGGTATCTATTAACAAAATTATATTTAATAATTATATTTAATTATTAACATTAAAAAATTATATTTAATAATTAATACTCTATACTACACAGTGTAGACAGTAGACTACAGTCACTACACTTAACTTAACCTTAAGAAATATAATTTATAATATATAAATTAACAAAAAATACAATATTCTGATTTTAGAATTCAGAGAATCATTTTCTACCTCCCGTGACCCGTCCCTTCCCAATCCCGCGCCCGCCTGCCCGGCCATGCCTCTCTCTCACCCTCAGCGAATCAGCCAGTCAGCCTATGCGGCTATGCCGGTTAGCCGGTATGCCCTAGCGGCTGGCACCTGGCCTGTATGGCCAGGCCGGGCCCGCCTATATTTAAACCATGCCGTGCGATCGTGCTGGAAAAAAATGGGCCGTGCCATGCCTGGCCGGCCCGTTTGACATCTCTAATGGTGCACCATAGTCTAGCTTAAAATTCAAAACCCAAGTTGAGATTCCTAAAAAGCCAAGTCAAATTATAAAATCCCGACTTCTTGAGTCTCGAGAGAGATGAGCAAGATTCTTGAGAGAGAAAATGTGAGATTTGAGAGAAAAAATGTTTATAAAAAATATAAATGTTATAGAAAGGGGGGATGGAATTTATAGATTAAAGAAAATATTTTTTTAAAGTCATTTTTTTTTTTGATTTTTTTTGATTTTTTTTATTTTTTTTATTTTTTTAGGGGGGCAGAATCATGAGGGCCGTTGGAGGCGAGATCCAACAGCTAAAATTTAAATTTTTTTTTTGCCCGTTGGGGGGGGGGTGAATCGGGTTGGGTCTGGAGGGACCACAAGTCGGGTCTGATTGGACCCAACCCATGGTCTTTGTGTGCGGGAAGCTAGGCCCGAGTCACAAGAGGGTGAGCCGTGACTCGTGACTCATGAGTCGTGACTCACGAGGGTGCAGGAAGCCAGGAGCCCAAGTCTGCGGGTGCGGGACTGGGTGTGACCTCAAACCATGCTGACAGGCCGTGCCACGGGCCACCGAACCATGCCTAGTCAGGCACGGCATGAGGCACGATTGGCCTTTGGCACAGCACAGCAGGGGCAGTGCCTTACCCGGGCACAGCACAGGCCCGGGCACAGGTAATTCCAGTGACAAGCTGGCCCAGGCACAACCGAACTGTGTCATGTTTCATGCCGGCCCGAGCCGACCCAGCCCAGTTGACACCTCTACATACACTATAAGAAGAGGGATTATACCAGAATGATGTGTTGGTAGTTACTTAATGAGCAAAGATCGAAGACATTACTAATTATTTGACAACAAATACAAACTATTAGATTCATTTAGAAGTCCGCACAGAGTATTTTTCTCATGATTAGGATGCAATAGAAATAACTCATTCTTTAGGTTTTAATAATTACAGTAGAATCTCTCTAAATTGATACTCTATAAATTAATAACCTCCATTATTTAATGAAAAATTAATCCACCGACTCCATGGAATGTGTATAATTTAATAATTTTACTATCTATTATTTAATGCAAAATAGAAAACATCCTATGTAAAAATATTAATTTATAAATTTAAAATTTTTTATAAATCTAAAAATACTATACATCATAGATAAAATATATTACTTCGTAAAATCAATATTCCTTACAAAAATACCTATCTAAAGTAGTTTGTTTTTTTTCAATAGTCTGTATCTCAAATTATATGTTTCTAAGTATTTTATGAGCTATAACATGATTTGGATTTGAAAGATCAAGAAATGAAATACAAGAATGAAGAATATTTAATTTTTCTTTTTTTGACATGGGAGGATTTTCATCCATAATTTCACAATCTTCCTCTTCTTCTTGATCTTGAGACGACGAAAGTTTTATTAAATCTTCATCTGAAATTTTCTCATGGGCAACTTGTTGCTCTTTCTCGGGATTTATAAGCTCGTGAACAGACATTGGGCGACTAATTGGCAGTTGATTAATAGCATTTTTAAGTTCATTTTCTATATCTTGTTCTTCTGAACTCATTTTATTTTCAATATATTGAACTTTGCAAGCCATCCATTTGAAAATTATGGTGTTTTCTCTCTAAGTTCAAGTTGTCTAGTAAATTGACGAGTCTTTTTCTTAATTAAATTACCTGATAATGCCACCCGATGTGCTTGGCATTTTAAAACCCAATTTGCTAAAATATTATCAAGTTCAGGATGTTTCACAGCTCTTTGATGCTTAGATTTAAGTTTAGTTGAGTTCATGCTTTCATATTGTTGACGCTTAGTAATGATGTTGCTGATGGTTCCTTGTGTTGAGACTTTTGAAAGCTTGAATTCTTGCATTGTCCAATTTGTAAGAGCTGATTGTTTGATGGATAGATTTGCTACTTTATGTTGATAAATTTTAAGTTTTTGATCATTACTCAAAGAAGATGAAGGCTTCATTTTGGAAGAAAAAAGAAATAAAAAAAAAAGACAAATTATAACTCAAATGTTGTATGCATTAGCCTTTATAATTCAAGGAACTTTTGATATTCCACACCTGAAAAACTTTCTTGGAAACATGAGCATGACCTTTGGTATTTCAAAATTTAAATTGATTAATTTAAGCACAACTTTTAACTTTGAAAATTGACGTTGAATTTATTGAGGCTTGCATAGATTAATCATGTAATATCTTTGATATATTTTTTGATTTTTTTAGGTAAAGGTTCTATAAATTAATAACTTCCGTTAATTAATAATTTTTTGTGCTACGGATCGTATTAATTTAGAGAAGTTCCACTATATCATGATTAGTTTTTTTATTTTACACTTTTGGATTATTAATTTATAAATTATTAGCTATATCATTAGTAATTATTTTTTATTTTTTATTTTTCTTTATTCTTTGAATATTATTATAGTTATTGACAAGTTATCTATGGTTTTTGGTTATAATAATCTATCATTTGATATTTTGATTCTCTCTTATATTTTGTTTGTTCATGCATATGCAAATAGTCTTCTATATATGAGTTGTATTGCTTAATCATTTAATTTTAGTATTATTTTTTTTCTTAATGATATTTTATGGATGTTTAATGACTCTATGAATGATTTTCTTTGGGATTGAGTATGATAGTTTATATGTTTTTTTATGATTAAGTATACTACTAGGTATTTGAATATCATTAACTAATTACTAATTATTTCTTGACTTTGTCATTTGTCTTTGGTCGAATTTAAAATGTTGGATCTCATTTTTTAGATATGTCACTATGTTAGATTGTGATACCTATCATATTGGAAAACATACTAGAATTTTTTATTTTGTCCGCTAAACTTGTGTAAATATGAATTTATTCAATCTAATTCACTATAATATTTGGTAACCTTATAGACTTGAAACTCAAGATCACTTGAAGTATGTTTATGATTGTATCCATTTTATTTTAGTATTTTTTTTTGAAACAAATCTTAGATTTTCTTTTTTATCTGTTTACTAATTTATAAAAGAATTTAAAAATTACTTAATAAAAGTATAAAAATTATTTGAAGTTACCTTATTTTAGAGTACAATTTGGTACTTATAATATTGATCATGAAGTCATTCACTTGATTTGTGGTGTTAACATGCCTAATAAAATATGCTGGTAAAAAAGAAGAAATATATTTAGTTGACATAGTTAGGATACTTCTTAATGATAAAAATATTTTAAGGTAATTTTTGGAAAATGATATTTTTGTCATAAACTATATGATTATTTATATATTTTTCTTTGTTATTTTTTATTGTGTGTGTATTTTTATATTCGGTATCCTGGAGAGAAATTATTCAACTTGACTCAATTTCGGGAAGCACGTATTTTTTAGGATCTCTTTCCAAAACATAACATGACACCTAGGGCTATCTTAAAAGAGTACATTTTCTATTCTTCTACGACTGATAAACTTCTAATGAGTACCTATATCTCTTACTCTTTTAGACTCTTGTAGAGTCTCGCACCAACCTCCAACAAGGAGAGAATATCAACTCAAAGTTACTTTTAATTTTGTTGATTTGCACCATGATAATTGTATTCATGAATCTCTATGTATATTAATAAGTACAAATCAAATTAATTCTAATGAGAATATGATTATCTTGATAATATTTGATTATCCGTGACTTATAGTTTATTCTCAGAGAATTGAGCATATGTGGCCTACTCAAATGAAAAAAAAAAGACTTTTGAGGGGTCAGATCATTTTGCAATTGACTCTTCTGATTTTGACATTTTGTTTGTCTTTCAAATGAAATTGATGAGTTGTGTTCACTTCACTGGTATTATTATATTTAAATCTTTTTCGTTTTGATTTTTTTATTACTTCTAATAATGATACAAGGATACATAATTCTCTTTTAAATGTATTTTCTTGTCTAAAATAGTATTAGATAATGAATGGTCTAACACATAGGTCTTCTTCTAGTAATGATACAAGGATATATTTTGGAGCTAGTATCACGATCTTTGGAAATATATGTTATTAGTTGCAAGTAAATATTCATTATGAATGTTGGTCATGATGGTAAGGTAAGTTGCTTAAAGATAAGACTTATCATAATGAAATTTACTTAGATGTTTGGAGTAGATTATTAATATATTTTCTTTGGTGGTCAAAATAGTCTCGGTGCGGATACTCACATCTCTAGTAACTTCTCATGAGTTGTTGATAAAATAGTTAGATATATATAATATTTTTTTATGGTGATTTTAAGAATAAGATATATATGGAGTATTTACATGTATATGGAGTATTAGTATCTATATGAAGTATCTACCTAAAGAAATTCCCAAGGACTTGATTTGTAATATTTCCAATCAAGGTCACTTCTTTTGTGTTGTACACATATATTATATATCACATTTCATTTTATTGAAAAAGTTTAGATAATAAATTAATTTTGATGATTATTTATGTGGATATCTTTATTATGTGAGATGAAGAATTAGAAATCTCTCAATTCATGAAATATCTTCTATTACAATTTTAGATAAAAGATATTGTGAGACTTATATATTCTTGGGATAGAGGCATATGACACTAGGAATATTTTGTTGTCACAGATGATGTATGCAGGTTGTCTTTGATACATTTTAGAATTTAGTTTTTTAGGTTATGCTTTGATAGATATATTTATTGATAAAGATCCTAATTTTTTGTCTAATATTAATCTCTTGATAGATTCAATTATGTGCAAGATAATTATATAAAATATACATTATTTAATTATTAATTGATCAAATATTACCTTTGCAAATAGAATAGTTAGTAATTTATTAGATTTTCAATGACAGGTTCATCTTTATGTAACTCTTTGTATATTTTGGTATGTAAAGAATTTTCGAAAGTTGACATTATATTTGGTGATCATGAATATTTTCAATTGTTTGGATATCTAAACTAACGTTAGGCTTCAGCTTGTACAGGGAGAATGTTTACTATGGGTTACTATATTTTTCGTATAGATAATCTTATTTTTAGGAAAATTAAGAGTCAAACAATATTCTTCATATTCACGATAGGAGTTTAGTACTTGTGATGATTATAATTATATGCATGATTTTTGGATCATATACTTATTTGAAGAAATTCGATTTCTTATTATTTTTATCATTATTTTTTATTGTGATATTTAAATAGTTAAACATTTAGTATTGAATTTGGTATTCCAGAAGCAAATGAAGCTTATTGAGGTAAATTGTTTTTTTCTTCAGGAGAAAATATAAGATACGATTATGACTATTATATATATTTCTATACCATATTAGCTTGTAGATATATTTACAAAGGATTTGAGAAGATTTCAGTATTATCCTCTTCTTTTAAATTTGATTTTGTGCTATTTACATATCAACTAAAGGTGAAATATTATAGTAAATTATTTTATTGTTATTTCAATGTTGAGAAGATCTCAACATTATTTTTTTATTTATAGGATATGATTGTTTATGATGTTATGAGTGTTATTGTATCACTTTATCATGTATATCGGAGTTTATGATATTGATTTTTTACAAAAATTAGAATTGTCTAAAATAAAACTTAGGCTTGTACTAGAAACCATTCATCTCGCAAAAATTTCATGTTGCACATGAGAATCATAAAATCAAATTTGATAGTCATGACAACCTGACCTTTACGTTATAACTTATAAAACAATGACTAGTAGTTGAACTTTAACTGAGCAACTAACATAATGAAATTTTTTTTTACATTGATTAACTTCAAATAATATTTAGGTTTCGAGTACCTAAGAAAAGAATATTTTTTAACACATTGAAAATATCATAAAATTAATTTTTTTTCTAAAATTTTAAAGTATGAAATTTTTTTTATTTAATACATTGATTAACTTTAAAAAATTTCATCATCGAATAATCATTGGTAATGCTTGTGGTGATGGCAACGGTAGTGATCTGCAAAGGGTGATGACTGAACCTTGATGTTAGTTGTGGGTAATGTGATGGATAGGTTTGGGCAGAGCTCGTAAACAACTTCTTTAGTTTTAATTTCATGTAAAAATTAAAAAATATAAAATGACATCATAATTAAATAATGTGTAACAAACATTTTTATAAATATATATAATCAAATGTGTTCAAAATGTTATCAAAGTGTATAATAGGAATCCTAAATATATATGCATAACTTTGGATCTGTGTAACATATTTGTTAAGTGCTTTCATCAATAAAACATAAATAAATAAAAATAAAACAAAATCATGATAAAATGTAATACCCACTATGCTCAAGTTGATTCATAAAAATTTAGAATATCAAGTTTGGAAGAATGAATAGTGAGTTAATATTTTATTCATGATGATGTTAGCTGGATGATATGCCTTAGGCACATGGGCGGTAGTAATAGTTTTATCCCAAATAGTCTCCATGAGAAAAAAAATAATCAATTTTTTTTATTTGTTCATAAAATATTAGATTGAATGTTATATATTTTATTATTTAACTATTATAATAGAATGTAGTAGGAGATTATGATAGATATTCATTCTCATCAAAGAGATGCATGATTCTAAGTTCTTTGCAAGTGATTGTTATTAACTTATTATCATGTTAAATTTTATTTCTATATTGAATCTCAAATTAATTGTATCTCTTACTTTTTTATCAGTTAAGATTTTTTTTCAAGAAAACTATAAAAATCTATTGTTGATCTCTTCTCGGCATAAGTTGGTCTAAACTCAAATCTAAATATCCAACTAGATATAGATATTCGTGATCACTAAAAAAATATTAAAACCTTAAGATTTCTTCACGTATTTTAATATGCGAAGAATTTCATCATAGTGAATTTGTCATAGAGAATTTAGAAAATGTTAATATATACTAATTGTATGAACAAGTAATATATCAACATCATTTAACCATGTAGAGCGATATTATACTATAGAAGTAAGAACATATAGTTCACTTAGCTCATTCCTAAGAAAATTTTCCTCGAATTATTTTAATCCTACAAACAAAGTTAAATGAACAAAAAAATGAAATTAGAGTCTAGTTGCCTAAGGAAATAACTCAAAAATATTATCTAGGCAACCTTGAATAAACATAATACATAAAATAAATAAAGAACTATTGAATGTTATCATAACTTATTACTTTTGATAATTTGCCAATTGGATAATATGATGTTCAATGAGTAACAACAAATGAAATAAAGAGAAATTTATTATTTATAATATGATTGTTAACATTTGAATCAATAATTCGAGAGTTTATAATAGGAATATGAGTTACAAAGTATATAATACCTAAAGAGTCTAAAGTGTATATCATTGTCTTAATGGTGAAAAATTATATATATTCTTTTCCAGCATTTAGCAAGGGTCACAGAGAGAAATCTATAAGGACTAATGGATGATTTTAGTAATTAATTTGTCACCATCAACAATTTGTAGTACTATCAGCATCTTCTCTAGATACAACTCGCAAAAACTCTTTGGTGTGACACATGCTCTTACAATAACTACATTGAACTTTATCTTTATTTGTTGTTGTTGATAGGTTGATTTAGTTGTATGGAGAATTCAACAAAAAGAATCACGATTTTTTTTTTGAGGAAGAGAGGCTTTTCTTTCTTGGATTTTTCTTTCGGCCAATTTTCTTTTTCGCCGTTACTCCACAATTTTTCGATCCCATTACAACACACACACAAACCCTTAAAACACTTAACACTATAAAATTACATTTTTACCCCTTAATTTAAAAACTTTAATTTTAACACTCTCCCTTAATATTTTTTGTTGGTCATTCCCAACAAGTCTCACAAATAGACAAACTTGTCACAAGGAAGTGCCTTCGTGAAGATGTTCGCTAGTTGATCATCACTCTTCACGTGTTTGATCATCACTTCTTCATCATCCACTACTTCTCGAATGTAGTGATACATGAGGTTGATATGTTTTGTTCGGCAATGAAATACCAAATTCTTTGACATAGTAATTGCTGATTTGTTATCGCAAAAGAGAACTGTTGCCATGTTTTGTTTCTCCCCCATGTCTTCTAAAATCTTTCGTAACCAAACTACTTGTTTGATTGCTTCGCTTGCCGATACGTATTCGGCTTCGGTGGAGGAATGTGCAACTCTCTCGTCTTATAAATCCACTTCAACCCAACCACATCTTTTTCTTTGGGCTTCTCAACCAACTCCCAAGTTTCATTTTTTTCAATCATGTTTATTTCCTCTTCCATTGCATCCACCCAGACCTCTTCTTGAATAGCTTGTTCAAAGCTCTCGGGTTCAACTACACAAAAATTGCACCGAGCATATACATCACTCAACCTTCTCATTTTTACTGGAGTAGAGCTCGGTGTTGATGAACTCGATCCAGGTTACGTTGTTGGAGATTGTTGATGTTCATTTTCTTCAATTCCACTTTCATTGGCTCCACTCGATTCCTCCCTTGGATCCTCTTCGTAAACCGGCATTGATACATTCTCAACGGCTTTATCTTTCCTATCCCATTGTTCTTTTTCATTGAAAATCACATCCCGACTTTCAATCACTTTGTTCTTCTTCAGGCTAAAAAGTCGATATTCCTTCGACTTAGTGCTATAGCCGACGAAAACACATTTCTCACCTTTGTCGGGCGAGAAATGGATCCGAACACTTTTAAATGATTCACTGACGATTTTCTACCCCCGGTCCATGCCTCGAATGACGTCTTGTTTTCAACCACCTTTGTCGGGCATCGGTTCAACAAATAAACCGCTGTATAAGTTGCTTCTGCCCAGAAGGTCAATGGTAACCCTTTTGCATTTATCATTATCCTCGCAATCTCGATAATTGTGTGATTATTTCTTTCAGCAACGCCATTTTGCTCTGGCGTAAAACTCGTCGTCAATTGTCTTTCAAGCCCAATATCTTCGCAAAATTTTCCAAACTCTTTTGAGTTGTATTCTCCACCTCTATTACTTCTTAGCCTTTTAATCAATTTATCATTCTGTCTCTCAGGCATTCTTTGAAACTTCTTGAAGACAGACAATGCTTCTGATTTTTGTCTCAAAAAGTAGACCCAACACATTCTTGAGAAGTCGTCTATGAAAGTGATAAAGTATCGATTTTCTCCATGAGAATTAGTCGACATCGGACCACAAATGTCAGTGTGAATAAGCTCCAATGGTGTCTTTGTTCTCCAGGCTTTCTCTTTAGGAAACGTCTCTCGATGGATTTTACCGAGAGCACACGCCTCACAAATATCATGTTTACCTTCAATATTCAGTAAACCATATACCATGTTTCTCTTACTCATCAACTTCAAGCTCTCAAAGTTCACATGACCTAACCGTTTGTGTCATAGTCATGACAGATCTTCCATGTTGACTTTCAACGATAACCCACTTGCGGGTTTGAGAATAAGAGGAAAATTTCGATTCCTTTCTATCTTGACAACGGTCATTAATTCTCTCTTATTTTCTTTCTTGTCAAAAATCTTGCAAGAATTATTATCGAAGTGAAGCGCATGACCACTTACCATAAGTTGTTCGACACTTAGTAAATTTTGAGCTAAGTCCAGAACAAACAACACATCATGAATCAACAATCTACCTTTCTTTGAGGCTACAGCAATTGTACCTTTTCCATTTGATTTTACTACGGCACCATTACCCATTGTGATTCGTGTTGTGTCGCTCTTGTCGAGTTTGCAGAAAATCGACTCGTCTCCGGTCATGTGATTGCTACACCCACTATCAGCATACCACTCGTTGTCATTTTTCCCGACGGCCGTTTGACATGCATAGAATGTACTTCCATCACTTTCACACTTCCTTTCCTCCTCGATATAATTGGCATGTTCTCTACTTATATCTCGACAATCCCTTTTTATATGACCAAATCTCTTGCAATTATAACATTGAGGCTTTCTTTTGTGATAACAATTTTCTTCAATGTGACCTGGCTTCTTACAATGATGACAAATTTTGTTATCACCAGAGTTTCTTCATCCTCCTTGGCCTCGGCCACGACCTCTTACATAACTTTCATTGCCACGAAAATATTATCGTTTACTCGAGTTTCCGGTAGAATCTTCTTTTACACTCACTTTTGATTGAAAAGCACTTTCAAGAGAAGCTTCACTATGTCGATTCATCCTTTGTGCATGCATCTCGAGAGAACCTATCAAGTCATGGACACTAAGTGATGAAATGTCTTTTGTTTCTTCAATAATGGCGACAATATTATCATATTTCGGAGAAAGACTTATCAATATCTTCTCACAAACTGACTTGTCAGTCAAGATGTCGCCCAAACTCTTGATTTGGTTCACAACTTCGATCACCCTCGAGAAATACTCATGTAGAGTATCTTTCTCTTTCATCCTGAGATTTTGAAACTCTCGTTTGAGCGTCAAAAGCTTCATCGTCTTCATCTTGTCGGTCCCTTGAAACTCCTTTTGCAATATATCCCAAGTTTTTTTTGATGTTCTTGCTCCAATTATTCTTGGAAAAAATTTACGAGAGATACTTTATTGAATAATAAACAAAGTCTTTGCATCTTTCCTCTTGAAATCATTTAACATTTCTTCGAACACCTTTCGGTCATCCGGTGAGAGTGTATCTTTCAGTTCATCTTCATACTTATTCTCCACCAAATCTCACAAATCTTGTGAGATCAAGAGTGTCTTCATCATCACACTCCAATAATCATAATCTTCTCCATCAAAAATGATTTGGGCTTCTCGCATCGGCCAAGCTTCTCCTTGCATTGATTTTGTTTGTTCTTCGCGCAGCTTCGAAAATTCACTGCAAAAAATCACCAGATTGGTCTTTGAACCTCCCTCTGATACCACTTATGATAGGTTGATTTAGTTGTATGGAGAATTCAACAAAAAGAATCACGATTTTTGTTTGGAGGAAGAGAAGCTTTTCTTTCTTGGATTTTTCTTTCGGCCAATTTTCTTTTCCGCCGTTACTCCACAATTTTTCAATCCCATTACAACACACACACACACAAACCCTTAAAACACTTAACACTATAAAATTATATTTTTACCCCTTAATTTAAAAACATTAATTTTAACAGTTGTTTCCATAATTTCATACTTTTTGTTCAATAGTTTTTTCTTTTATTTATTTTTTTTTTTTGGATTGAAGCATCTGATATGTAGGCTATTTCATTTTACTTAGCCTATTATATAAGGATACATCCTTGTACTCATTAAATTATAAATTTTATTAAGAAGTTTTATTTATGTTGCTTGGAATTTAATATGGTATTAGTTATTGCACTATAGGAGGATATATCATACCAAAGATTGTTTTTGAGTGTTATTTCTAGAGATGAGGTCGAGAATACTATAGATAAACATGTAGTAGGCCTTTCCCACTGTAACCCCTGCTAAAGGAGGATATTTGGGATGTCTCTCAAACATGATGTAGTAGGCCTTTAAAATCTTTGAGTATTATAACTTTTGTTTCTTAATTTTTTTCCATTTAACTTTCCTAAATTATTAACTCTAGCTAATATCCGTATTGTAAATAACTATTTTTTTTTACAATCTTCATTTTCAATTCCTTGAATATTGTGTTAGTCAATAGCAATTCTTCAAACAATATAGGGGTTAGTAATATTCAGTCTGACTCATTATTTATGTTATATGTTTTTTTTATTCTTAATTCTTGTATTAGTCTTTTGTTTATGAGTTAACTTTCAAGAAAACTTAATTTTAATAGTATTTTTCTTTTTTTTAATATTCATTTATATGATCATAAGATCCAAAAGAAGGCTTCTTTTGGAATTGAGCAAGATGGACTATATATCTTTTCTCATATCATATTATATCATGATAAAAATTTGAGTATGTTAGATCATTTATTGTTCATTCTCAACTTGATCAAAAATTATTTAATTATATTGAGAATATTTATTCTAGTCCTGAGAATTTTTATTTATCTTAGAGTATGTGACATGTTAGTTAAGAAATATATCAGAGTTTTATATATTATTCACAAGTATGATTTGAGTAAAAATTTATTTGATATTATATATTCAGACGTTTGAGGTTCAAATAGAGATGTGATCAGAGATAACTCTAGATATTTTATTAATTTTATTTTTAACTACTTATAGTATACATGAATATTTTTGTATTAAATCATACATATTTTTTATTTTTCAAATATTTCATAAAATAATAAAAAATTATTTTGATAAAAATATTAAAAAAATATCTGAATATATGTCAGTGAGATTTAGTGCTTGATGTATTAATTATGAAATTATATATTAAATTTTATATGTTAGAACATCCCCACATAATGAGGTAGCTAAAAAAAGAATAGATTTTTAGTTGAGATAGCTCAGACATTCTTTTTTGAGAGATATATTCTATAATAGTTTTTAGGAGTCATAGTTTTAATCAAAAAATATTTTATCAATTGGATATCATCTTCTAACTTTTTTCAGTATGTGTCTTTTAGATCATGTATCTTGGAGAGAGACCATTTAAATTATATATGAGAGTTTTTGAAAGAATTTGTTTTGTTGATGACTTCTCCCTATAATAGAATAAGTTGACACTCGTGTAGAGGTCTCAACTAGGCCAAGTGACTTGAGTTTGGCCTAAGGCATGCCACAAAATGTCTTGCTTGGCATGGCATGACACGGTCTAGCTTTGTGCCTTAAATGGCACAACACAGCTAAATCTATGTCTGGCATGGCACAACATGATCCAAAGTTGCATCAAACCTATGTGGGATGGGCTTCATGCTGTGCTGGGCCTAGGTGTGTTAGGCTTCGTGTCTTGTCAGGCATGCCTTCTTATTACATGATTATCACAAACAAGCACAACACATGCCTGACACATGTTTGTGTTGGCGTGTTTATAAAAAAGTGCATGCATTCATGCACCTTTTTATAATGATATTTATAAATGGGGCTCATGAATTGCATGCGCCTCATTCAAAATAATGGCTACTTTGTGACATGACATCAAATCATCACTGCCTTGTTAGAAATAATAATAAAAAGAGATTTATTTTGTGATTATGTTAGTTGTTGGATTTCTATCAATGGTTATGAGTAAAAATCCAATGGCTATTGGATTTCTATTCCAAAAATTATTAAAAAAAATTTTAAAAATATATTTTTTTATTTTAAATTTTTTTTATAAATAGAATGTTTATATTTATAACTTTTTATATTCAAATTATAATTTTTTTCTCTTAAAATTTCTTAATTATCATGCAATAGTAACCCTAAGCTTTAAGTAATTTTTATTTATATTTTTACATTACATAAATAATAAATCAATTTTTATATTTATTTTAATTGGTGGATTAATATTTTGGTTGATGTTTGCATACTTGCTGGGCACATATATTGAAGGTATCATGCATTTGTTTTTTTTGAGTTTTTTTTTTAGTATAACTATAATGTAAATACAATATAATTCTCTCATACTTAAAATTTTTAAATATTAAACTAAAAAAATAAAAAATAGCGAATATTATAAAAATATTAATGATCTAGTTATAGATAATAACAACTAGACCAAAAGGATTGAGATTGAGTTATCTCGCAATCATAGGTCGAGCTCAATTCTTACATCTAAAAAATTTAAGAATAAATGAGTATTTATAGTATAGTTAGACTTTAAGATAATTAAAAATAAAAAATTAATGATCATCAAAGAATATTCAACACAATATATATATTATAAAAAAATATATATTTATATGAATATTAATAGTATCAAACACTTTAAGAGATATGTTAAATAATATATCAAAAAATATGATATATTAGATCAAAGACAAATTTAATTGAGTATGAGCAATGAGTTTTTGAATATGAATTAACTTCAAGTTTATTGACATTTTTTATTTATTGTTAAGAGTTTGCAAAAAAAGATATGACTAAGTTTATTATTAGCATAGATCTTTCCGTTAGATTTTTGTAAGATCATAAGTTATTACATCGTTTGCATATAAATATTCAGTCTGTTTATTATAGGATCTCTAGGTTGATCAATAAAAATGACTTAATAAAAAATAAAAAATATAAAAATAAATAAATATTAATGACTTTAGAACACACAGTAAATTGGTACCCATGATGTCGAATATTTAACATAATATTTGATGATATGTTAAATATTGATGTCACTATAAGTATGTTCGTATGAATTATTTGATAATAGGTCAAATAAAATATTAGCATAGTATTTTTTATGTTAGGTGTATCTGTCACATAACAAACCTAATATTTCAAGCCAGCTTAAAAATAGTTCTTTTCTCATTAGAATATATATGAAATATATTAAAATATATAAATACACCTAGTATATTATAAGAGTTTTATTCTTTATGTAGTTAATAAACCTTAAAAAAAATTCAAATGGATATCATATATTATTAGAATTATATTATCATTTATTAGATTATAGGTACTATCATACTATCATTGGAATTTTATTATCAATTATTAATTCATAATATATTTTTTCATATATTATAAGATTTATATGTTAGCTATTAATGTATGATATTAGATTACTTTAATAGTAATATTGATGAAATAATAAATGATGAATAAGATTATGATATATGAATTTTATTCATAAAATTTTTCAAAATATTTTATGATATGATGAACATATATTTGTTTGTATATTCTTATTATATGTAGTATACTTATATGCATATGTAATAATAGTAGTCTTTTTATAACGTATAGGAAATACCTAAATTATTGTGTAATAGCTATTGAGATAAAAAAATAGTTTTTAAAATATTTATACTCAATTATATTTATTTATGGTTTAACTATTTATATGGATCATATTATTAATATGAAAGAGATAAAAAATATCATTAGATACATATTCACTTACATGAACTAATAATAAAAATTAGAGGATAAAATTTATAAATAATTAGATATCTTATTTAAATATTAAAAAAAAATAAGTATAGTAGGTCTAGTGAGCCTCCAAGAATGAAAATCGATATTATTTTTTGAGATGATTTTTTTTATTTAGTTAACTATGAATAAATGATAGAGAGTTTCATTGAATATGAATGAGTTGTCAATATATTTAGTCACTAATACTATTCTATTTGATCATAGAAATATGAAAATTTTTTGATATATTGATTTAATAAAAATTATATAAATATATATTTTATGTGATATCTAAAATAGTATGTAATTTACTTGTCATTTTACTGTGTAGTAAATAAATATAGTTTGTTTTTTATGTGATTGTGAATATGATTTTAGATAAGAGGATCATACTATGATCAAATATTATTAAAGTTCTATGATGCTTAAAAGTTTAAAAGGATTCATATATGGGTTCTATGAAATAATATTGGATAATAGTATTTCATATTTGATCAAATATAATTAGATAATATCGAGACTATGAGCTGTGAAGGTCTAAACAAAACAAAATAATATTGGACTAATATGCCTTTCTGTGAAATTTTTTTTTCTTTGGATTTACATTTTTAGAATTAGAATTGGATGTATTTTTTAAATATATTTTTATATTTTTATATTAATCATATTTACAATGTAATTTATATTTAAATTTTAAATAAGATATGTTATATATATATATATATATATTATGAACATATTAAATTTAAGGTAATAAGCTTGCTGCTTATGGGCTATGGCCTACATTAGCCATGGTGGCTAGCCTATGCTGCCTTGTAGCCATGCCCGCTGCATGGTGGATACTAGTTGCTCGCATGATCAAAGCTAGTTGTAGTTTGTTGCCTGTGGTGACTAACCAAAGCTAGTATGTGTAAGTTTGTGTTGGTTTTTCCCGGCTTGAATCCCACACAAAATTGTTAGGCATGGCTAACTACCTCAGTTAGGCCTGCCTCTCTTCGTGTATGGTACGTCATTGTGACCTAATCGGGCCAAAACAATTTTGTTCATTTTAGTTCTGGCTCAACCCATACTTAACACTTTTGTGCTTATGTCCTTGAGATTTGTTTGTCTTGGGTACTCCAGTACTCAATGAGAGTGAATATTTTTTATCGAAGACCATTAGGATTTTATTGAGTTTTAATATTATTTTTTTGAGTTGAACTTATTTTTTAGCGAACCTAGCAACAATGTGAGACCAGTTGTTATAGTGTTGGTTGGACTAATATCTAGTAGAGAAATTCATTTTTCTATTATATATAAATTTGTTGGTTCAAAATATGATGTCTCTCATATAGAGTCGTTATATATATTAATAAGTATAAATTGCATTGATTCTAAAGGTATTGAGGTTTCTAAAGAAGAGAAATCTTTATTATATTCATATGACATGGTAGTTGTAGTTCAGTTCATCCTAGTATATGCTCATATTGAGCTAGAAATTATGAGACTTAGTCATTCAAGGCTTAGAGTTTATACTAGAAAAATGATGCATACCCAGCTTTCTCATACCATAACTATGGCTATCGAGGAGTCAAACAATTCTACAACCAGTCATTATGATCTTGACATTTTGATCACCCTCAGGAAGAGATAGACGAGTTGTCTCCTACTTCACAATCAAT
This sequence comes from Sapria himalayana, assembly GCA_029783825.1. Lineage (NCBI taxonomy): Eukaryota > Viridiplantae > Streptophyta > Magnoliopsida > Malpighiales > Rafflesiaceae > Sapria > Sapria himalayana. Next base: position 325,937 of record JAREIK010003076.1, on the reverse strand, counting down.
TTTCTAAGATTTGTCATATTAGTATGTTATATTAGTATTATTATTTTTTGATAGTATTAGAATATTTAAATTTCTTTCTGAAATATTATTTTAGCCATGATAGTGTTGAGTTATGATGGAAGAGATGGATATTTTTCTCAATAATAAGACATGGGAACTAATATGACATTCGAGAAGGTATGTTATTGGTTGTATGTGGATCTTTATTCTAAAGATATATCTAGATGAACAGTTGGATTGCCTTATGATGAGACTCATATCAAGGGATTCACTTAGATTTTTAATATAAATTATTAGGATATTTTCTCTCTAGTTTTTAAGATAGTATTGGTATGAATTTTTATTTTATTGGTAGTATCTTACTGAGAATATAGTTTGCAAGGTTTTCACATGCAGTCATTTCATTTAGTTCATACTTATGACTTATTGACTTTCTTTTATTTTTTTGGAGAAGTCCTAAGAACAAAGTGATTTTATTAATTGTATATATAGATGATATTATGATCACTAAAGATGACAAAGTTAGAGATTACTCAATTTAATGAGTACTTACAGTCATAGTTTTAGAATGACCTTAAGAGACTCAGATATTTTTTTTGACATACAAGTAATTTAATTCAGGAGAAATATTATATTATCATAAAGAAGGTATGTAAGTAATACTCTTATATGAGTTGAATTTTTGGATTGTATTCTAGTAGATATTTTTATTGATCTATGTATTAATTTTATTTCTATTATGATTTTTTTAGTTGATTATACTAATAGGAAAAGTAAATGAAAAAATAATCATATGATTATCACCAAACTGAATATAGTACATACAATCATTTTAGTAGTCATCTTCTAAATTTTTTTTGGTAGATTTACCTATTCAGATACTAAGGCATGAAAAGAAGTATCTAGGATTTAAAATTGATTTCAGTGATTATTGATATTTTTAGTTAATTGAGTATTAAGATTTTGGTTTGACATTAGCTTTTACTGAGAAGAAGCCTATAGTAAATTTTTTTTTGAGGTAATTTTTTCTCCTAGAAAGATAAGTGATATGTGGTTATTTTGATATTTTGATATTTTAGATTTTGATATTTTTTTTTTGAGGTAATTTTTCTCCTAGAAAGATTTTAGTAGTTTTACATTGTTCGAGCTTAGGTAGGGTTACAGTTATAGTTGTCATGGTAGAGAGGTGAGAGGAAGAAACAAGAAAAATCTAAAATAAAAAGTAAAATTGTAATAATACATAACTACATATATGATTTGGGTAGCTCACAAGTCGAATGCTCCCAAATAATGACAGAATAAATAAAATTATAAAATATAAATTAAAACATAAACACCCCCTTCAAGTTAGGATGTAAATGTCACAAAACTCTACTTTGAAAATAGGAAAATAATTTGTGATTCTTTCAAAGCTTTTGTAAAAATTCTGTAATCTAGTCGGTAGTAGTTACGCAAGTTGTTGTGATTTAATTATCTTGCATTTTCTCCCAAATGCATTGACAATCAAATTTAATATATTTCATCCACTCTTAAATTTTTGAGTTGGTAGTATTGTGTCAAATTATATGACTATCATAGAAAAATATCATTGGCCTTTGAATTGATTAGTAAAGTTCTTTCGAGAAGTAATTGATTTGCTAGAACTCACAAGTTGTTGATGTTGTAGCATTGTATTAGATTTTAAAATAATTATCTATTTTTATTTTATTTTTTTGAAGTTGAAGCTACCTGCACAAGAAATACAAAAACTTATGGTAGTTTTTCTTTGTAATTTCTTGGGCGCAACTAAAATATGAATATATTTTTTTTCCACTATGCTCATTATCTCCAAACATAATTTCATATCATTAATTTTTTTTACATATTTAAAAATCATAAATACTGCATCCATATGAATGTCTAAAAAAATCTAGAAATCTTTATGTTGTTCAAACTTTGCTAGGATTTTGGTTAAATTTTTTGTGGAAGATAGGAGAAAGAGAGAAACAAAGAAAAATCTTTAAAATAAAAGTAAGTTTTAATACGATATAACCACACATGCACGCGCGCATGCACACACACACACACATATATATATATATAGTTTGAGCAATTCATATGTCGAATGCTCTCAAATAATTATAAATAAATAAAATAACAAAAAATAAATTAAGACTAAACAATATCATTCAAGTTTGAGTGTAAATGTCACACATCCCCACCTTAAAAGAAGAAAATAGGGTATGGTTCTCTGGAAATTATTGTAAAAATATATACAGTTTGATCCTCAATAGGTATATAAGTTGTAGTAATTGAATTATCTTGAATCTTCTCCCGAATGAAGTGTTTGGTCCATTAAAATTTACAAAAAGTTGATGTCAGTTTTATGTTCTATTTCGATATTCTATCTCAAAATAATTATTTAAATTTTATTTTTCTTAAAGATGAGTTTACCTACAAAAAAATACAAAAAAATATGGTGACTAATTTTTATAATTATAGAGGCCCAACTTAAATCTAAATGTCTCAATCCCACTAAGTTTATGATACTTAAATTAATTTCAGATTTTAGAATATTTTTCACATATCTAAAAATTTTAAGCATTACATCAATATAAATTTTTCTAATATAATTTATAAAATAATTAATTATACTGATAATGTGGGTAATATATGGTTTAGTGATAGTTTAATAGTTTAGTTTTCTTTTAATTATCTTATACATGGTAGAGTCACCACCATATGTGTGTGTGTGTGTGCGCGTGCGTGCGTGCGTGTGAGAGTGAGTGTGTGTGTGAGAGTGAGTGAGTGATTTGATCAGCCTACATATCAAATTCTCCTAAAAAATGAAATTATAGATAAAAAATTGAAAATGAAGAAATTGAACATCCCCCTTTATGTTGGGGTGTAGATGTCATGCATCCTTATCTTGAAACAAGTTTGTGGTCTGATCATTAGTATGTACATAAGTTGTAGTGGGCAAACCATCTTGGATATTTTCTCGAATGAAATAAAAATTAATCTTAATATATTTTATTCGCTCATAAAATATAAATTTGTCAACAATGTGCTACTCTTTGGCTTTTACAGTAAAATATCATTGATCTTGAAACTAGTAGGTAAAATTTTTCCAAGGAGCGATTGGTTTACTAGAGCTCATAATTAATTGATATCATAATTTTATGTTTTATTTATGTATTAAATCTCAAAATAACTATCAATCTTATATTTTTCTTAGAGCTGAAGTTAATGCAAAAATAAAATATAAAAACACATGGTAGTTGCTCTCTATAATTACATGGATCCAACTAGGATTTGAATGTCTCTGTTTACATCTATAATTATGTTGGTATATATTTTTACGTCGTGATCTCTAAACAACGTCATGAAGTTTTCATTACATATCTATGAATTATAAGTATTATATTAATATAAATTTATCTAAGAAACTCTAGAAAATAATTAACTATACTAATAATATTGATATTATCTAGCATGGTAACTGTTAAATAGTTTAATTTTTCTATAATTATCTTATATAATTTGAGTTAAATGATGAACCAACATTTATATACAAGTTTACATATAGATTAATTGGTGAGTCAGCATATGCTCATTCAGACATATCAAGGTTAAATAAAATATTTAAAGCATTTTTTTTCTCAAAAATAAATATCCTCTATCTTGAGTATCTGACATCAATATAAAAAAAAATATTTCAGATGCTTTAAATCATTTATCTGAAATAAGATTTATAGAATTAATTTCAGTTGAGATATATTTAATTAATCATTTTTTATAATTATAATATCATTAATATATACAACTAACATCACATATTTATCTTTTGATCCATGTTAGAAAAATAATAATAATCTAACAAATATCTCTTAAAACTAAATGTAGTAAGTGTCGAAGAAAATTTTTTAAGTTGTCCTAGGAGATTGCTTGATGCCATGAAGGGCCTTATGCAACTTATGTATTATATATGTGTTGATAGGAAAAGTGAATCTTTATGACTATTATATAAATACCTTTTCCTCTAGATTAATACAAGTGAGTGTAATTTTACATCTAACTGATACACTGTCTACTTGTTTGATACTATAATAAAAAGTAGTAACCTAGTTATGATTATTTTGGCTACAACCATTAGTCAATGTTATAAATATATGTAAAATCTTTCATTATCAACCTAATTTTGAGTTGTTCAATCTCTCTTAAGTGTATTTTTCATTCCGTATACTCATATCCATCATACTATTGGTTTACACACTAGCTTTGGAATGACATCACATGTATGATTAAATGTGATCTTAATTTTTTTAATATAGTTTGTTGTCATCCTAGATGACTAGGTACCTCAGACATAATATCTAAAATTTAATAACTATGAAGTAATAATAAAAACCTAAAATAAGCCGTGTTTAAACAAGAAAATGAAAGTACACAAGACAAATGATAATGAATAGGACATGTCCTTGATTTTTTTTTTATTGTAATTGAAAATTTTAAGTTGTTTCTCTGAGTTAGATTTGTTGATATGATAGAAAACTTATATGGGAGAAACTAGAGGTGTCAACCGGGCCGGGCCGGCACGGAAAAATTTCGTTACCGGGCCCGTGCCGTGCCGTGCCGTGCCTGGCACGGCACATCGGCATGGGTTTATCCCATGCCGGGTGTCCTGTGAGCCCGACCCCACGATGCCCCTCCCGCAAAAAAAGACCGCGGGTCGGGTCTGATTCGACCCGACCCGCGGTCCCCCACATCCCGAACCACTCGAACAGGCAAACCCGAGCAGGCCAGGCAAGGCACGGCACGGCCCACAGGCACGACGGGCCGTGCCGGGCCCGGTTTTTTTAAACCGTGCCATGCCCGGCCCAGCACGAAAGCACGATCGTGCCCTAAAAAATGGGTCGGGCCGGCCCATCTCGACCCGTTTGACACCTCTAGGAGAAACTCTAGACATATTTGTCTGATATCTATCTTTAGATAATGATCAAAAAATCTCTCAACCATCATCTTTTTTTCTCGAGACTCAAACCTTATGTTTAGTGGGACACTATATTCCTCTCCTACACATACTACTCTAGAAGAAGTGTCATTCCTCTCCTCAAAATTAATCATATTGGTCATGAGAAGTGTCACTCCTTTGTGGAGAATGCCAATAGGACAAGTCAATCAATCTTCTTCTGGATTGAGTCATTAAGAAAAGATTTGTCCTTGAAGAACGTGACTTCAGTATTCGTAATGATTTTCATAGTCTCTTGTGAATAATATTTATATTTCTTTTGAGTATTATAATAACTAATGAAGACATATTTGATGGTATGTGTAATTATTTTCTCCTGTCTGAAGAGATATCCTGAATAAATTTAATATATCCTGAAATATTTGGTAGAACGTGAAACAATTTATCTCTTATGAAGTTAGTAGTTAACACAGTTTCTTCTCAAAAATATTGAAGCACACTCATATGAAATAAATGTGTCCTAACTATATCAATTATATATTAATTCTTATTCTTAGCTATCTCATTTTTCTGTAGGAATACTAATATATGGTGTTTGATAAATCATTTCTTACTCATCAAAGACATTAGAAAATTGATAAAAATATATATTTAAGATCATTATTATTTCGCAATATTTTAATGTTACATTCAAAATAAATTTTTGTTCTTTGATAAAATTTAATAAAATTAAAAAATTTTTGAGATCATTGACAATTATGGACTTCGAACATATGATTGAATTAGATGGAATGAATCTCTCCTAGTATTCTCATGGTGTGCCAGATAGAAAATTATAATTTATTTTTCTAACTTAGATATCTTATCATCAATAGACGTTACTCCTCTATTATTCGGCTCTAGAATCTTAAATTTCTCTAATAATTAATATTTAAGTTGAGGGTGAATCACTAATAGATTAATAGTATAAAGATATCTAGAAATGCTCCTATGAGTTGAGAAGAACACATAATTTATCTTGCTCAATATACGTGAACTTCATTTGTTTGGTCATACGATGATGAATAAAGACACGAGGAGAAGAGGAACATCGGCATAATATCAATTTAGACTACTAAAACTTCTAAAGGTTGCATAACACAATGAGTGTCACTGCAATGCACGTGGCCCAAAGAGAGAAACCATGCACTGCCCGGCATGGCACGGTGGCTCGGTCAGGACTCAAGCCTAAATAAGTTGGACATGCCAGCCTGCCACGGCTTAATGGACACTACACACTTATGCTGTTATGCACGATAGACATGTGATGTGACTGCTGTCAAACATTTGTGCATCTGGTTGTGCACACACACACACAGCACACACATCCAAATGCTTCAGTGTTGTTACAGATGCATGCTTTGCGGCAAAGTTTTCTCTACCTAGGAATAGGATTTGGCTCTAATACAATGTGGAACGCTAAGTCACAAACATCATACTCAATAAAATAAATAGAAATAAAAATCGGAACAAACCTGCCATTGTTTAATACCATTGTTTAGGCCACTTTTTAATTTGCAAAATATCAGGTGCTGGTGGGCGGGCTATCACTGGAGGGGATTATGTGTCTTTGCTTGTGGCGCACAAACCTAAAATACAGTGGGAAAGTAAATGGGGAGAGCATTTTTTTGTGTATGTTGACAGAGATGATGGTATCAAGCATGCTGTGTTCTACCCATCTTTGATGTCCCTGTCATTGCGGCTTGAAGAAGCAAAAACTTGGGGAGCTGGTGTCTCTATTTGGGAAATTGGCCAGGGGCTAGAGTGCTTCTATGATCTTCTCTAATGGGCATTCTCTGTTATTTTGTTTTGTCATGCGTGGGACTCATCACTGACAATGTTGCACCCTCAAGCTATCAATTGTATTGCACTTTACTATTTGTTTTGTGTGTGTGTGTTTGTGTGTGCATATATATATATATATATATTATTTTTTTTTTTTTTTTTTTTTTTGAGATTATGGCATAGTGTGATGGTAAGTGATCTTTTATCTAATGGTGACGGGTCTTGTGTTTGAGACTTATTAGGTGCAATTTCTATTATTTAATGATGTTAGATTATTGAAATATTAATCTTTCTAGATCATATGTTAATGTGGGAGATTTGTATTTTGGGCATGATCTTCTCTATATATCCATTGTATTATTTTTCTTCATTTTGTGGGAAAATTTTCAATTATTTTGTATAATTGTAAGAATTCTTCATATAACTTCTAAAAAGTTAAGTGCTCAAAGTATGTGTTTAATTCTAATAGATACTAGTAGAATCATGATTTTCATAGTTGAGAATTAGGATTAGTTGTTTTAAACATGATGTGGCATGATAATAATGTGGGAGACTAGTTATCTTCATGAGATGTTTATTTAGTTATTTTATTTTCAATAATGAGTTGGATTATTAAAAAAAAAAATATTACCTTTTTAAAAATATGAATTTATCACAATATTATTATGCTTGGAGTAAACATAATAAAAATATTTTAAGTTGAATAATATTATGAAATAGAAGGACAAGAGAGCGAGAGTCATAAGAGAAATAGGAGAGTGATTTCTTATTTCTTTAAGTATATCCTGACTCATATAAAGGTTTCTTATTTATAGGATTTAATACATGAATACATTAATATGTATATAAATATGTTAATTAATATATACATCAATAAATATACCATTGAATGCGTATTAATTCATGCCAAATAATACATATTAATCTGTTATTAATAAGAATCATAAGAATATCAATAGTCAAGAGATTAATGGAGAATTTATGAACGTATATAATATTGTTCATATTTATACTCCCCCTAGATGTCCATGATACTGTCTCATTAAAAATCTTACTAGGAAAACACAGTAGGATAAAACTATGGTGATATAAAAAATGATTACAATATAAAATATCACTTAAAATCTCTGAGGCTGTGCAGTTTAGTGCTATGAACTAGCCTTTCAAAAGTTGCAGTAGGTAGAGCCTTGGTGAATAAATTTGTTAGATTATTAGATAAACGAATTGATTAAACATCAACATCATATTTCTTTTGTAGATCATGAGTGAAAAAGAATTTTGGTGATATATGTTTTATTCTATCCCCTTTAATGTATTCATTTTTTAATTGAACAATACATGCAGTATATTCTTCATACAAGGTCGTCAGGAAATTATTGCTAAAAGATAAATCACATAATCATCGAATATGATGTATTACAAATATTAATCAAAAATATTCTCGATTTGCTTCGTGAATTACTAAGATCTCTGTATTATTAGAAGATGTGGTTGATTGTTTCATAGAATGCCATAAAATGGCTATATCACCACGTGTGAATAAATAGCCTGTTTGTAATCGAGCATTATGAGGGTCAGATATATATCTCGAATATGCATAATCAATTAATTCTGATTTGAGTACATTGGTATAATATAGGCACATATCCATCGTATGTCGAAGATACTTTGTTATATGTTTAACTCCATTACAATATCTTCTTGTTGGATAAGAACTATATCTTGCTAACAAATTTATAAAAAATAATATATCATGTCGTGTATGACTTGCAAGATACATTAGTGCTCCAATATCACTAAGATATGGTACTTCATGACCAAGAAGCTCTTCATCATTCATCCGAGGTTAGAAAGAATATTTATTCACATCTAATGACATTACAACCATTGAAGTGCTCAATGGATGGGCATTATCCATATAGAATCATTTCAACACATTTGATATATAAGCTTATTTATGAATAAAAATTCTATTCTCTAAGTGTTTGATCTGTAAACCAAGTCAAAGTTTTGTTTTTTCGAGATTTTTCATATCAAATTCTTTCTTTAAGTCACCTATTGCTTCTGAAAACTCATTCGTAGTTCTAATAATATTTTAGTCATCATTATAAACTGTAATTATAACGAACTCGGATCCAGATCTCTTAATATATACACATAGGCAAAGGGGATCATTTTTATACTTTTTTCACAATAAATATTTACTAAGACGATTCTACCACATGCGTCCAAATTGTTTCAACCTATATAAAGATCTGCATAATTTTATCGAGTAAAGTTCTCGAGGATCTTAATTATGTGTTGCATGCAATTTTAATCATTCTAGGATTTTCATGTAAATGTCACTGTCAAGTAGCCCATATAAATAAGTCGTAACTATATCCATTAAACACATACCAAGTTTTTCATGTATTGCAAGCTAATTAAATATCGAAAAGTAGTTGCATCCACTACAGGGGTATACGTTTCTTCATAACCAATGCCAGGTTTTTTGAGAGAATTCTTGTGCAACTAATTACACCTTATATTTGACAACTTTATTTGTCATATCTTATTTTTGCATAAATACTCATTTGTATCCTGCAGATTTGACACCATCAAGTGTACGTACAATGGGACCAAAAATTTTGTATTTTGAAAGAGGTTTCAATTCTGCTTCAATCACATCTTTTCATTTTGGTCAATTATCTCTTTGTCTATATTCCTCGATAGACTTTGGCTCAAGGTCTTTATTGTCATTAATAATATTGAGTGACACATTATAGGCAAATATTTCATTGACTTCGTTTTTCTTCCGATTTCACCTTTTGCTAGTTGTGACATAGTTTATCGTGATCTCTTGATTGGCACAAGTTTCAGATATCTGAATTTCTTCTAGAATTATAACTGGGGACTCTTCTAGGGCCATCAATTCCTTAACTTGATTCTTTGATCTTTTTCTTTTCCAATGATTTTTATTTTTGGAACCAACTGGTCGATTATGTTTCACTGATGCTTTAGGTTCATTAGCAACAGATTGTATTGCAGTGACATCAATTCTAACTATTTATTTTGAACTTCTAGTAACATTAGCAATTAGTATGTAAGATGTAGTTACCCTCTTCAGATTAGTAAATGCATCTGGCGATTGATTTGCTAAATTTTGCACAATGAATAATATTTTGAACTTCTAGTTCAAATTCCTTTGTACAAGGGTCTAGATGAGACAATAACAATTGATTCCAACTAATGGTTTTTTCCAACTATTTATTTTATTTTTTAAAAGTTGAAAAATATGATTCATTAAAATGGCAATCAGCAAAATGAGCCGTAAATAAATCTTCAGTTGATAGCTTTAGATATTTGATTATCAATAGAGATTCATATCCAACATGTATTCTCAATCTTCTTTGGGGACCCATCTTAGTACGTGTGGTGGAATAAATTTCTATATTTTGCTTGGTTATGTGTTGATAACAAGTAGGCATTTGGTCATCTTGTTAATGTATCAATCAGAATCATAAAATATCAAAATGGGTGGATGAATAGGCCCACATATATCATCTGGTATACGTTGCAAAAATATAAGAGGTTATGTTTTTATTTTTGTTGGTGATGACCTTATACTTAACTTCTCTTGAGAACAAACAGCACATGAAAATTCTTTAGATAAAAAAATCTTTTGATTTTTTAGTGAATATTTACTTGAATTTTTAATGATTATCCACATTATTATAGACCTAGGATGTCCCAATAGGTCATGTTATATAATAAAATTATCTTCATCAGAAAATTTCTGATTTATTATGGCATGTACCTCAATTGTACTTTATGCTTGTGTAGTACAAACCAAAAGAAAAAGTAGGTAATTTTTCCAATATCTTTTCTTACTCGAGATGATGTTGATAATATATTAATACTCAGTATTATCTTCATTCGTAGTCTCTATATTATAATCATTTCATCAAATATATTTAAAACACAATAAATTTCTTGAGACTTTGTAAATTATAATGCATCATCAATATGAATTTTTGTTAGCTCTTCCTAAGCCCTCAATTAATTCTACACTATCAAATATTGTATTCACATCTAATCCTTTCATTATTAAAAAAGAAAATAATTTTGTATCCTTATATATAGTATGCATTGATGCACTATCTATGAGACACATATCATTGTTACCGATTGAGGATCCCACCAGATAAGTTTCCATATTCTTTATGAGAAACAAGATATATAATAAGAAAATCATAAAATAACACAATAAAAATAACTTTCATTATTTAGTAATACGATGACTTTCATAATAGTAGACCCAAATACATAAATATAAATGAGAAATATTTTATTTTTGGAGATTTTTATCATCAAACACGTGTTCAATATTCACTTCAGGCTGAATAAAGAAATCAATAACATCCAGATGAGTCATATTATAAAGGTCATGATCAACACTCTCATCCTTAATAAAAAAATATTTTTTTTACCACTTTTTTATCTTTTTTTTCAGCGATTCTTGGTAGAGATCAACTAAATATTTTGGTGTACGATAGATACGTGACCAATGGACTTTCATGCTGCAACAATAGCATAAATTTGTCGTTATTTTGCTATTTCACTACTTTTATTGTTCTTTTCAATATTCTCTTCCTTTTGATATTCTGACACATTCTTAGGTTATTGATCGTAATTATAACTATTGTGACCATGTCCTAGTTCATGCCAATGACCTCGACTATGACCACAATCATGACCGCGGCCTCGACTTTGTCTATTATAAGGGTGATATGTTGTCATATTCACTTTAGGAGATGGAGCCGAACCAGTTGGACAAGCCTCGTGATTATTCATCAAAAGCTTGTTATTTTGTTCTGCCACATGAATACATGAAATTAATTCAGAATATTTCCTAAAGCATTTTCACGATATTACTGTTGCAGGAGCACATTGGATGCATGAAAAGTGAAAAATATTTTCTCCAACATATCTCATCAATAATGTTTTTCTCCACATAATTGTAATTGAGAACTGATTCAAATATTTCTGAGTTATACTCACTCACAGATTTAAAATCTTGCATGCTCAAATGCATCTAATCATATCGAACTTTTGGAAGAATTACCATTCTATTATGTTCATACCTTTTTGTTTTTTTTTTGTTTTTTTTTATTTTTTTATTGTTTTATTTTTTTATTTTTTTATTTTTTTATTTTTTTATATTTTTATATTTTTATTTTTTTATTTTTTTATTTTTTTTATTTTTTTATTTTTTTTATTTTTTTTATTTTTTTTATTTTTTTTATTTTTTTTATTTTTTTTATTTTTTTATTTTTTTATTTTTTTATTTTTTTATTTTTTATTTTTTATTTTTTTATTTTTTATTTTTTTATTGTTTTATTTTTTTATTTTTTTATTTTTTTATATTTTTATATTTTTATTTTTTTATTTTTTTTATTTTTTTTATTTTTTTATTTTTTTTATTTTTTTTATTTTTTTTATTTTTTTATTTTTTTATTTTTTTTATTTTTTTTATTTTTTTTATTTTTTTATTTTTTTATTTTTTTATTTTTTTATTTTTTTATTTTTTTATTTTTTTATTTTTTTATTTTTTTATTTTTTTATTTTTTTATTTTTTATTTTTTTATTTTTTTATTTTTTTATTTTTTTATTTTTTTATTTTTTTATTTTTTTATTTTTTTATTTTTTTATTTTTTTATTTTTTATTTTTTTATTTTTTATTTTTTTATTTTTTTATTTTTTTATTTTTTTATTTTTTTATTTTTTTATTTTTTTATTTTTTTATTTTTTTATTTTTTTATTTTTTTATTTTTTTATTTTTTTATTTTTTTATTTTTTTATATTCTTACCTTTCCTTCAAACTGTTCCACAAATCAAGTCACTTTGGTTTTTTCTTGAATGGATATTTTTTTTTTTAATTGTATCTCCAAGACCTACAAGATGTATATATGAGATTTGACATAATAATATCAAGATGTTCTTTCCCGTGATATCAAGAGCTACAAATTCAAATTTCATAAGATTTTACGTAATAATATTCCAATATACCTTTAATATATCTCTTGAAAATTCAATAGAGCATCGTGTTAATAACTTATTATAAAATAGAAAGACTAATAAATGTACATCCTAACTCATACAAAGTCTCCCAATTTATATGGTTTAATACATAAATATATTAATGTATATATAAATACGTCAATGAATATATATATATATATATATATATCAATAAATGTACCAATGAATACATATTATTTCATACCAATTAATACACATTAATCTATGAATAATAAAAGTTACAAGAATATCAATAGTCAAAAGAGTAATAGAGAATTTATGGACATCCATAATATTGTTCATAATAAATAATTCAATTTTTAGTGGGCTATTAATTTATCATGTTCGAGCCCTATGCATGTGATTATGAAGGTTGATGATATTTTTGATATTTTGAATTGATAAAATATAGTATGGTCATAATTTCTAGTGTTTTAATAAATATGTCATCATTATATAATATTTCATGTGCTGATTTTGATAATTGGAATTGGGGGGAATGCAATGCACCCTCATATTTCATTTATTCAAAAAAAAAATATTAATAGTGGGCTATTAATAGTTCATGTGCTGATTTTGATAAAAGATAGTATTATGTTTATTCAAAGACATGCTGATCACGCACATGGAATTTATTCAAAAAAAAATCCAAGAGAAATATAACCACATATATATATATATATATATATATAATCAACATAAACATATATAAATATATAAACATAAGTATATATATTTATATAACATAAACAAAAATCATATAAATTTATATATGTTTATGTTTATGTTTTATGTGTATATGTATATGTATATAAATTTATATATATTTATTTTCACACACACACACACACACACACATATAGTCAAATAATTTGATGCGTGTGGATTGATGGTGAAGTGGTGTTTTTCTGAAGTGGTTTAGAATCTAAATTTCAATATTAATATTTGGTGAGTGAATTGTATTGTTATTAGATTATTTTTTATTGTTTTTTTAATAGATGATGTATCCGTTGAGGTTAAAATTAGATTTTTGATTTTCATCAAACTAAAACCTAATTATTTTGCATTTGGATGTTTTTTTTTATTTTTTTAAAGTTTTTTGATAATTTTATATTTTATACACCAAAACATAAATCAGTCTTTTACTTTTGTGGCATACCCATTTGTGATTTCTTATTGTATTAGTATGAAACATTGGAAAAATAATCATATTTGACAATAACATCATCATGACCGATCACAGCCTGTGTTTGCCATTGTGCGTGTCGTGTTGGATTGGATGGACCGCGGGACCGGAGCCGAACAATCGGTTCGATTTCGAATAGACAGCACCTACCTAACGGTCCTAACCAGACTTTATCATTTTGAACATTGTCTCAAAGACTCGAATTCGGAATCGAATGTTTTGTCTCCGATTGTGCAATTCTCTGAGAACGTAGATACAAGCACAAAGTTGAGAATCGATGAAAGTGAAGTTGGTACCATTTTAGCTAATCCTGTGCGACGACGGTTTAGGGAATCGACGGTGGGAACTGAGTACGACTGTACTACAGACTACAAAGACTTGACAGTAAAAATGGTGCGCCTGGGTCCCGTGTTACGACGCCTTCCCCTGTCCCACACAGATGGCATGAAAATGTATAAAGGTCTCCTTCCTACTTTTCGGCATTCGCAAAACGGCAAAACCTGATATGTGAGTTCCTTCAAGGATCAATATGAGCAAACTAGCAATTTCTCATGCCTCCGGGCTCCGTATAACACCCTTAATATTCTTAAAATAAGGTCTCCTTGATTTCCCAAAAATTTTTAAAAATTATAAACTAAAATTTTAATATTTTAAAAAAATTCACAAAACTATAAATAAATTAAAATAAGGTCACTCGAACTCGTATGTACTAAACTATCCTCGCCGATCTCACCAGCCCCTCGCCGATCTCCCCATCCCCTCACCCTTGCCCCTCTCCCCCTGCCCATTTCCACGAGCTCCATTATGAAGCTCACTCTATGGCTCCATGATGGATCTCACTAGAGCTTCGTCGAGCTTCAACGAGCTCGACGTGGAGGTCATGGAGATCCGTCAAGCTCCATGATGTAGCTCGAGGAGCTCCATTATGGAACTTGAAGGAGCTTGTCGAGCTTGCTAGAGAGGGGTGAGGGGAGAGGGGCGAGGTGAAAGGTGGAAGAGGCGAGGGGGGAGGGTTGACAGACGAGGGGCTAGGTGCGAGGAGCTAGGGGCGAGGACGAGGGGATGGGGAGACCGGTGAGGGTAGTTTAGACTTACGAATTCGAGTGTCCTTATTTTTAATTTATTTATAGTTTAGTGATTTTTTTTTAAAAATATTAAAAATTTAATTTTTAATTTTTAAAAATTTTTGGAGAAAACCTCAAAACATAATTTCCCCTTCTTAAAAACTAAAAAGTACGCACCATTATTTAAAAATAAAAAAAAAATATTTTGTACAAAAAAAAATATTTAACTATTTATATAACATATGTAGTTGTATGTTTATATAACAAGTATATTTATATAACATGTATATTTATATATGAATATAAAACATACATACACACACGTGAGTGTGTGTGAAACATATAAATACTATAAGTATTTTTGTTTATATATTTCCACATTTATGATGTATATTGTATATTTTATAATCAAAAAATATATGATATGCATGCCTTATATATATATATATATATCAAGATAAATATATTTCCTATTTGTATATGAAAATAGGAGAATTCAAAAGAAAAAGATGAAGAGTGAGATAAAGATAGTGATCCATAAGAAGAGTTATTATATTATTATCAACATTAGCGAATATATGTGCTTTTTATAAGATTATAAAATATGATTCTATTTACTCATCTTAATGATAAGTTATGGAAATCATAAAATATAAAAATATTTATGAAGGTGAATAGTTATTTATCACTTACATAAATATTTTACTTATAATATAATCTCTTGAATGACTACCATTAAGAATATGTATTATTAAAACATTGCTAGTAATATCCAATGAAATAAAACCTAACAAAATAAAAAGAGTATAATATTCATACAATATTGTTGATTGTTAGTTTGTTAGAATTACTATGTTAAAAATCTTATCAATAAAATTCAATTGAACAAATTTGAATGAAGGAAGAAAGTATATTATATATTTTTTTTCATAAGCATGCTCTCCCTCATATCTACATCTTTAAGTTGATACATTCTAGTCATATGTATTAGCTTCTTTAATATCAATGTTAGCAATGACTTCATGGATTAGTCTGTTAGATTATTACCTGAGTATATTTGCTGAACATTAATTTCATTACTCTTCTAGAGTTCTTGTGTATAATAAGTCTGTGAGATTATCACTTTGCGCATGATAACTTTGATATCTATAATGCATGCAACATTATCTTTAATTAATAATGTCAAACTTTTTTTTTATAAATGAGAGTCCATGTAATTTTTGGATATGTTGAATCATCAATCTTAGTTATGCATGCAACATTATATTCGCTAAAAATAAGTTGGTGAAATTGTATAGGTTATATCATATTATTTTTTTGATAAATTTTTCTATCCAATGTTTGTTGACTAAAAAAAGTTTAGGTTTTTTTTTTGTGCAACTCAAAAAAAATCATATTTCAACAATATTTATAAGAGAATGACAAATGAGTGATAAAATATTAATTTTTAATTTTTTTATTGAATTTTATTTGCAATTTGTAAATGAATTTAAATTTCATATTTTTTTGGTGCTAAGGTTTTATCATAATAAGTTGTAAAAACTAACCATACACAAAGGCCTCTTGTGTAAGTCGTTGCTTGAGAAATATTTTATAGATAGAATGATTTTTCTTTATGCACTTGATATAATCTTATAAATATTAATTTTTTACATGTTCATCTTGAGATAATTTTATCTGAAATTATGTAAGTACTCCTTTAGTTGAGTAATTCCCAACTTATCTTTTTTCATAATTAGAATGTAATTCATTTATATAATCATTAAAATTATTCTATCATCATTTTTGTCTAAAGAATAAAATAAAAATCAATAACCTACCTGAGTAATCCAAACAAAGTAATTACTTATAAAAACTTGCAAACTAGATTCTAGATGACTGCTTTAGGTTGTGCCAAGCCTTTTGGAATTTGCAAATGACACCTAACTCTAATGCTTGAAACCCTGGTGGCTATTCCATATATGTCTTCTCTTGAAGATTACCTTAAAGATATATATTTCACGTTTAGTTAATATATTCTCTAACTATGAGGTATAGTAAGAGAAATAAGAATATATGCTAAGGTTATCTTAGCCACTAGACAATGGGTATCCTCATATTCTATATTAAATATTTGAGTGAATCTTGTTACTATAAGTCTTACCTTAAGATGATTTATTTTTTTATTTGGACTTGTATTCATAATGAATACTTGCCTATAATCAATAATAGTCATTACTTAAGGTCGTAATATTATTTTTTAAGTCTTATTAGAGTGGATGATATACATCCTATCTATTATGCTCTGAAGCTATGTTGAATGAGATAATACCTCAAAAATAGACTTGGTGCTCCTGGTCGAGCTCTTGGAGCTCATTGAACTTCTAGAGCTCCATGGATAGCAACCTGGACGGAGGCGTGCATGTGGACTTTGCACCTCAAGGACGGTGCATGCCTTTTCTACCATCCATGCACCTGCATGAATGAGCCTCGCCCTAGCCAAGGTGAGCCGTCATGCTTGCTCTTCACCTATGCTTGAGCCTAGGCATGCCTTTCACACCTATGCGAAGGATTCTATAACTTTTTTGGAGTGATAATACTGTGACTTTCCAAAAATTCATGGCTAAAGAGCTAAAAAAAGGTATTTTGAACAAACTGATTCTAGAGCTTTTAGGGGTAACAAGACCACACCTTCCTCAAAAGCTATGACTCATCTTAAAATTCTCTAAGAAACCAAGCTTTTGACTGAAGAGATGATGATAGCAATGAAGCCATGGTGTCTAATAAGCCCACAACTCAAAAAGAAGTGCAAACCTAAGTTTTATACTGAGATGAGAAAAAGAAAAATGAAGAATAATGGAGTGAACGTTGTTTACCCAGAGCCATGGAGAGAAAGAAATGTATCAAAATGAAGCCAAATGAATATTTCAGATGAATCTTTTATTTTCCACAATGATATAGGAATGAGAAATTAGATGAATACTTCAAAAAGTTATATAATATATTCTGAAAGTTAGAAGTGAACATACTATTTGTTAAAGTTCTAGCCTAAATATTAAACAATGTTAAATTTATAAAATATATAATAAGTAATAAGAGGAAGTTAAAGATAAATGGGACCGTGAATATGATCGAGAAGTGTAGCACAATTATTCAAAGAAAACTTCCAAGGAAATTAAAAGATCCAAGAAGTTATACTATACATTGTACTATTGGAGATTATGCATTTTTACAAGGTAATATGTGACTTGGAATTAAGTATCAACTTGATGCCCATATCAATTGCATGAAAATTTAATCTTGACAAAATTACACCAACTTATCTCTCACTTCAAATGACAGATTAGATTATTAAATTCCTAGATGGAATCATTGAAGTCATATTGGTCAAGGTGGATATTTTTATTTTCTAGTGGGTATTTTTATTTTCTAGTGGGTATTTTTATTTTCTAGTGGGTATTTTATGTTTATTTGTATTGGATATGGAGGAAAGCAACTATGTACCATTAAAATTAGGATGACCATTTTTTATCATGTGACTAACTCTTATTGACGTCAAGAAATGAGAGTTCACTCTTTGTATTAATGAGAAAAAAGTAAGATTTAATCTTTACAATGGCTTATAGAGTCTAGATAATGAAATGAGGTGTTAGAGAAATGATAATCTCTTATGTATGACAATGCAATAAAATATTAATTTCTAATAGAAAGATTTTATAGAAAATTATTGGTCGGATGAAGATAAAGAGTATAAAATAGAAGAACAATTTTGGAGTATGATAGTATTGAATGTGAGAAATATGAAGAATTATATTAGTCCTGCAAAAATGAGAAAATATATGAAGATGATTGATATGAGATCATGACGTTCTTAAAAATCTTATGTTGATAGTTCTAAGAAAGCTGAAGTATCAATGGAGGAGAAAATCAAAGACAAAGTCATAGATGTGTTTAATCTCGCAACTTTAGGGATACATAATGAATTAGTCTATCAGAAACTTAAGGATATGATAATGGTTATGCATAATACTATAACTTTAGAAATACATGAAGAAAAGAAAAGGAAAAACTTTAAGCCAAATTCATGACTTTAATTATAGTTGTGGAGTTAAAGGAAAAAAAGGAAAGAATTTGCTAAAAGTCAAAGCCAAAGTGATACCCAATATTGTAACTTTGGGGATACAAAATGAAAAGGAACAATGTAACTGAGAAGAAGAATACATGACATTCACGAAAGTCATAGCATCAAAAGAGGAAATAGCCCGGGAAACAAACGTAAATGAAGTAAGAGTAAAGGAAAAAAACTAATAAGAAAGAAGTAAAATAGCATACTAAGAAGTTAGCATGGACATTAAAAATCTTTGATAGATAGAAAGAAGTTTTGAAGGTCCAACTAGGAATGTTACACATAGTGCTGTTTGGGAGACAATCAAAAGATTTTTTTATGCATGTGTGATATAATAAATATATACATATCCACCAAATAAATAAATATACACATCTAATAACACACAATTTTAGTCGCAAAAATCAAATCTTATCATGATTGTCAATATGTCTTCTCAAAGTTGTTCTATTATTTATAAGCTCTGGATACTCTAACCTAGTCATATCATTCATAGTGATGATGAAGAATTTTTTTTGAAAGGAGAAATTATTACTTAGGGATGAACAATTGTTTTAGAATGAGAGTTTATTTAGTATTCAAACTATTGAATATTCTTATATATTTTAGTAGTTTATAATAATGTGTAAACATTGAAATGGAGATAACAAGGGTGGATTTCATGACTTTGGCATTTTGGTAAGTTTTGATGAATAGTCATAAAATCATTAAGTTTTTGGAGGTATTTAGTAGATGAGGTAGAACATTGAGTTTAACATAATCTTTGCATAAGTTCTTGGGCAAAACTCTATCTAATTGGTCAGGATAATTCTTGTATATCACGACCCTACCAATTTGTTATCACTATCTTTCTCTTGTGTAATATATTCTTAGTGGCTATGATATTATCATGGAATCATAGTCATTCTTAGCTTGACAAATTTAAATAGTAATGATATTATTTTTTTGTCATATTAATCAAGTACCCCACTGGTGCTCATGGGCATGGCCACGTTCAAGTACTATGACTTTATCATTAGAATAGTTTAGTAGTCTTAAGTCAAAGTCACAATATTTCTACAAAGTTGTGCCTTTTGAGCTATATATATTACAAAGTAATATCTATTCAAGGTAGTAGAAAAGATTCAAAGTCATGATTGAAATACTAAATATTATAGAGAATATTACTCGAATATAGTCATTTCCATTGTCATAACTCCTCCTTAAAGGAAAACATAACCATAACTTGTATGTTCAAGCTAATTGATAGTGTCATGATATCTTTATAGTATCACAACATGATAGATGAGAGAAGAAAATGTGAGTATTGTGGCCACCCATAGCACTACAGACACTTGAGAGATACGAAGGAAAAATTATATGTTGTTGCCATCTTCCAATGTCGTGGCCACGACCAATACATGAATGACCTTCTCAGTGCTATGACTATTTCTTAGCATTGTGATCATATAAATTCAAGAAAGATCATTGGCAATGCCAAGTAATTTACATAGCACTGTGACTATATATAGACTTTGTGTTATAGATTAGGCCCAAGTCATGATCATTGCCACTGATATGACTCTGTGTTATAGAAAGACTAAATATAAACTAGAGTCATGGCTATTTTCTAGATTCATGACCTCAAGCCAAAAACAATGAAGATCTAAGTTGTGAACTTCTTTTGAAAGTCATGACTTCTTACGTAGAGTAATGCAAGGTCACCTGAGTATAAAAACAAAAAATATAGAAATTTGTTTTTCTTCATCTTCTCCCTCACTCAACAAACAAAGTCATGACAACTACCGAACCATAGAGATAAATTTTACACTTTCTAGGAATTTCACAAACAAGAAAGGGATACAAAATTAATATTAATCACTAGAGTTGTGGGGCATGATTTATTTTATGTTATAGATATTAATGGATGATGATAAAATGGAACTTGAACTAATGTTTCGATTATTAGTAGGTTTGTGTGAGTTTTTTATGGTGGATCGTAATAGGTAAATCACGAGGCTAATTTACATATACAGCAGAAAGTAAGGGACAACCCTTTAAACTATGATACACGAGATAAATATATATATTGAAACCCAAATTTGGGAATATTAATCATCATGAATATAATGCTTACGAAGTCAAAAGTACAAATACTTTTGCAATCTAATCCATTATACATATCTTAAAGAAACTAATTCTCAATTAGGATGAATGCTATATAAAATATTCTCATAGGGGGTTCATATTTAGTGTGAGAGCCATATAATTTCCAAGGAGGATAATGATAGATAATCCTAAGGACATATACGAGTATGTTGTGATTCGTAAGGTGGTTATAGCCCTTGGGAGTTACTTTAACTCATATGGTTCCTACTAGTGAAACTCGAGGAAAGCATACATTAACTGTGAGTATAATATTTACGAAGTTAAAAGTGTAAATATTTACGAATCATGTTAATCTCGAGTCTTTATTATATTTGAGGCAAGATAAAAGGAGTATGCATATGAAGTAATAGTTAAGGACGGTTACAAAGTTCCTTAAAAGGTATGTGATTATGAATGACTCTTAAGCATAAATGAATTATTATCTCGATAGTAATATATCAAGTGGATAGTTATGAGAATACCACTATTGATATTGACTCAATGATGAAAACTACCTTATATGCTATTAGGAAAATGAGTCATTGCATAATATCTCAATCTTTGTTCTCTATCCAACATAATATAAATCAAGCAACCTTAAACATTATCACATAATTTAAATGAATAAATCATAGACTTAAGATTGTATAATAATTTGAATATCTATTTTATGAAAAAAGGATTGTCTCATTATTGGATAATTAAATTGTAATACAATTCATATGAGATCGATATATAGATGAATATGAATTGTACTACTTGTAAGAGCTATATACCTATGAATCTTTATTGAAAAGATACTTTTGTTAAAGAGCTTTTGGGATATTATCTAACTGATAAAATTATGTGGCTTAACAAAGTCACAACAACATCATGGATACTTGAAGATATATGAATTATTTCCCAATTATGATAGGATATAGTGATAGTATATACTTAACAAAGTCACAACAAAATTATGAAGCATTTATATCACAATTATTTTTCAATGCTATAGTGATAGGATATACAAGAGAGTCATTCTTAGTGCTATGACTATTTTCCATCTCCATGATCATATAATAATTTAGAATGACCAATGCCATAATTTTATCATATTAATATGGTCATATATCAATATGATAATCCCTTCACCATGCCACATCTATTTCTTAGTGCCATTACCTTTTATTTAAGACAAGAAGATAAATACACAAAGTCATGACCACTTCACAGTGTTGTGGCTTTGTGTTATAGAGACATTAGGTCTAAGTTGTGGTCATTGCTAGTGTCATGACTTTGTGTTACAAAGAAATTGAGATGCAATATAGTGTCATGACAACTACTAGATAATATGGGCAAATGTCACACTCTCTAGGGGTTCTGCTAGTAAGCAAGAGATGAGATACTTAATGCAATCCTTATAGTTAGGAGGCATATCTCTCAAACCCTCCATCTCTAGGATAGATTTATATTTTTTTCCAAAATAACATGGTTCTATGATTTGTGTAACTTTATATATGTCATATAATTTGATTTTAATTTATGAATGCATAAATTTGCTTTATTTAGTATTATAATTATTGATAAATGTGTGATTAAATAAAACTTGAACTAGTATTTTAATTATTAGTATGTTTGTGTGAGATTATCATGGTGGACACTGAAAAATAAATCATGAGGCTCATTTATACATATGGTTGGAAGAAATTAACAATCTTTTTGACTATGATGCTTGAGATAAATGTATATATTAAAACTCAAAATTTGGGTATGTTAATCATCATAAGTATGGTGCTTACCAAATCAAAAGTACGAATACTTTTATATGCTAATTTATTATACACATCTTTAAAGAACTATCTTTCAATTGATATAAATATTAAATAGAACATTTTCTTAAGAGGTTCACCTATAGAGTGTGAGTTGTAATATTACTAAGGAGGATGGTAGAAAGTAATTTTCATGGCAACTATAGGTATGTTGTGACTCATATGGTGGTGAAAACTCTTATGAGTTACTTTTACTTATATAGTTCTTGCCCCTGAAATTTGAGACAATCATATGTTAATTGTATGGGTATGACCATTACAAAGCCAAAAGTATAAACTCTTGTAAATTATATCACTCTTTGGTCTTTATGATACCCAAGGCTAGAGAATAAAAGTATGCATATAAGGTAACTATCAAGGGTAGTTGACAAAGTTATTTAAAAAGTATGAGATCATAAATGACTCTCAAGTAGATATGAGTTATTATCTTGGTGATGACATACTGATGAGTCAACTATGAGGGCATCACAATTGAGAGTGGCTCAATGTAATAATCACCTTGCTTGTCATTAGGGCAAGGAGTTAATATATAATTTCTCAACTTTTATTCTGTGTATAGGCAATGTAAGTTGAGTGACTTAAATATTATCACATAGATTAAATGAATAAACTGATGAATCTAAGATTATCTGATATATCTATTTTTTTTGAAAATAAGTTGTCTTACTATTGAACAACCAAACTATCAATAGAATTTCTATGAGATCGATATCTAGTTAAAAGTCTACTTTATTACTTGTATGACTCATGCATTTACGAATCTATATTGATGACATACTTTTGTTATTGAGTTT
The DNA here is from genome assembly GCA_029783825.1 of Sapria himalayana. Taxonomy (NCBI): domain Eukaryota; kingdom Viridiplantae; phylum Streptophyta; class Magnoliopsida; order Malpighiales; family Rafflesiaceae; genus Sapria; species Sapria himalayana. The sequence goes on along the minus strand of JAREIK010003076.1, from coordinate 302,015 downwards.
TTGAGATATCATCTAGCTGATAAAATTAGGTGACATAAGAAAGTTGTAATAATATATTAGAAAAATTATTTTTCCAAGATTTTTCATCTCAAATTCCTTTTTCAAATATTCTATTATTCATATGAACTCTTAAATGAGTCTCAATAAAATTTAGATCATCAACATATATATCAATATTTACAAATCTAGTTTTTAATTTCTTAATAAGTATGCATGGTCATATAGGGTTTCTCGCATACTCTTTTTTTAATAAATACTCACTAAAGTAATAATACCATGTGTCTAAATTTCAATCAATATAGAGATCATTGTAATTTTATTGAGCATATAGTGCATGGCTCTATATTATTTACTTTAATAATTTAAATTTTTCCGGGATTTTCATATATATGTCATTATATATGGATCCATATAGATAAGTTGCAATGATATTTATGAGATGCATATTCAATCTTTCTGAGATTGATAACCTTATTACAAAGTGAAAAATGATTATGTCAATGACATAAGAATACGTTACTTCAAAGTTAATTGGAGTCTTTATAAGAAACCGTATATTACTAAACAAATTTAATATTTTATGATCTTATTATTTTTATTACACTTTCATACAGATTCTCATTCATGCTCAATAGGCTTTACACCTTTAGGTATTTAGGCTATAGGTCTAAAAATATTTTGTTTCATTAACAAGTTTAATGTTATATATAACAAGTTTAATGATGAATGATTCTACATATATAACTTTTTTTTATTTTACCTAATCATATATATTTTGACATTCTTCCATATTTTATAATTTAGGATTATTATCATTTCTTATGATATTTAATGTCATGTTGGAAAGCAAATGTATAATTGATAATAACTTTATTTCGATCTTGTTTTTTGCTATTGTGCATACATTTTATTGAGATATCATAATTTTAGGTACATGTACCTGGTTAAAGGCTATATTTCATTTTGAACCTATTCTTGAGTTTTTTTTTATTTTATATATGCTTATGTATAAGCCTCTTATTTACTAGATACCATTTTAGAAGCCTTTTGTTTATCTAATTTCTCTATAAGGGCCTTTTATTTATCATGCACCTCTTTAGTGGTATCAATTCTCATTTATGTTATCCTTTTTCAGTGAGTTATTTCATTTGAGCCAATAGGTTTTCTACACTTCAGACATATTTTAGAGTCATTTGCTAGGGACATTAATCCATGTTGAAATATTTATAGTTGAAATATTTATAGTTGAAATATTTATAGTTGAAATATGTGACTTTTTTACTTTCTTTATATTGATAAAAGTATTTGGTAATTAATTTGCAAAATTATCAAGATTGATTCATACTTCTTCTAAAGTTGCTACTTATGCAGTAGAGTCGTGACTATGTTCTATGAAGTCATGACTAGACTAAAGTTGAAAGATTTGTAATAAAGTCGTGACCATGTTCTATGAAGTTCCAACTGAACTAATTAAAGTTGGAAGGTCTATTGAGGAGTCATCTCTTATTCTTTGGAGTCATGATTAAACTAAAATTAAATAACTATTAGAGTTCAAAGTCACTACCTCAATCTTGGAGTCCCAACTTGAATGAAGTTGTCACATGTTTTGGGTGATTATGATATGACATTATGCCTTGAAGTCATGACATGTATTATGGAATTGTGACTCATCTTAAGCTGTAATTTGTTTTTTGGAGTAGTGACTTATATTGTGAAGTCATGACTCAATTTTAGCAATAAAATATATTATGGTGTCATGACCATCTACTATGTTGACACTATATCTTTATTGTCACAATATGTTTTGTATTATTGCAACTAAAAACTTAAAGATTCAAGTGATAACTTATTCTCTAAGGTCATGAAATGAATGAAGTCATGACATATTATATATTATCATGAGTTAGGACTTAATTATATATTTTTTTACCATATAAATGCTTGTAGATAAAATATAAAATAATGAGTGTTCATGATGTTTTGTTCATGAGTATAAATGTTGCTTTACTAAAGTGTGAATAGTGAAAAAGTTCTTTAAGTTATTGGAAGGAGGTTACACGAAAAACCATAGATCGCATTACTAATTCTGACTTAGAGGTCATATCTTTTGGTATTGAATGTGACTATCTTTGATACCTACAGATTCAACATTTAATATCAGAGTTTCTCTTTGGTACTTTGATACATTTTATATAACAACCAAGTATTTCAGATTGTTGGATTCACCAATGTTATCATTATAGTGGCACATGGATTCTCAATTTTTGGTATCGAGCCTAGATTTAGACATAGAGCCTATAGTCATTATAGTTGTTGTCATTGGATTCACCAACGACAACCAAATGTTATCATTCAATCAATATTTGGTATCTTCAAATTATGGACATTGAAGATAGAATATTTAATTATTGATAGAGAATAATGGTTTATAATCGAAAAAAAGCTAATGGTTAGTGATATTCAAAGGTCTTTTCTATGGTTAATTGAGACATGTTGGATTGAAGAGCACGAGACTTTATTTAAATATATCTAGAAGATAAAATATTGATAAATATTTCTGGTGAGAAGTCTACAAAATATTTGTGGAAGAAATTGGAATAACTTTATCAAAGTAAATTATTGGTGAACTAGTTGTTCCTAAGGAATAAGCTATATAAATTATGCATGGAAGAGACTAATATATTTTATTTATATTTTTATGAGTTTTACACATTGATTAATTAATTGTCCTCTATTAACTATGAGATCAATAAGGATAACAAAATGATTACCCTATTATATTTATTATTTGATTTTTGGTATAATCTATTTATCACCATTAGTAATAGTACAACAAACACATCTTATGAGATAGTTGTAGCTTTAGTATTAAATGATATGAGAAAAAGAATATGGAAATACTCAAAGAATTTATTGTATGCGAGAGGGAGGACTAGAGAAAGAAGTGTGCAATCTAAAATAACATCAAAGGCAAGAGGATGATCTAAGATAATGGATAAACAAAAGTCTAGATACTAGAAATGTTGTTTAGTTGTGCTCTTCAAGAGAGACTACCAGCGAGGCAAATAGGTCATTATAGAAAAATAAATCTCATCTCTAGTGAATGAAGACACTTGGTATATTAATATAGGTGCAGCATATAGCATGATTTCTTATCAGAGCTAGTTTGCTCAATATGAGTTGTATGATGGAGGAAATATGATTGTGGAAAATAATTCAATAGTAAAAATAGTTGGTCATGAGAATGTGAAGATGAGGAGGAATTCACATAAGATAACAGACATAAATCTTATAATAGTAAAATTCTAATATCAATTCTAAATAAATATCATATTCATCAATAATCAAACTGCAACACAAACCAAATATAAAATTCATCAATTATATATTCATCATATATAATAAAATATCTCAAGTGTAGACCTCATTTCAACTTGATATTGGGGAGGAATTCACATAAGATAATTTGAAATATTTCTCAAGGAATTTTAAGTTCACAATGATGGATCTCATTGAGATAATATGATTCAAAATCCTAAACTTATAATTATTGTGTAGTGCACCTCAAACATCCCTCTAAGTGGAGGCCATAATTAGTGTACCCCTTTTAGGGTTTAAGCTTATTACCTTACATAACCTTGTTGCTCATGATCCCTCATTCTATCAACTTCATGATAATCCCTCTTTTTTTTGGTATTAGGTCTAAGTCTCCCATTTATATTTGCTTATTTGGGTACAATTTTGAGTGGAATGTCATGAAAATTGGAAGCAACCATAGCTTTAGTCTTTCCTTTGTATAATACAAAGATGTGGCATTGTAGACCAACATAACTTTGGTTTCTTTCTTTCATTATATTGTTGTAGTATTGGAAATAATTGTGACTCATATATTTCCTCTCTATAACATGAAATTGTAGTATTAGGAATAACTATGAATTATGTATTTTCTTGTTGTAACACAAATTTGTAGTACTGACAATTACCCCAATTCATGTATTTCTTTTTTGTAACTCAAAGTCATGGCATTGGGGATAGACATGACTTTGGCATTTTTTTCTAGAGTAAAAATTTATGGCTTGGAAATGGTAGTGACTTAAGTAAATTTTTTTTATAATTCTCTATAGCCAAAAGTTGCAACACTAAAGAATCATCATTGATTTGCCTTAGTATTTGCGATTTTTGAAATAGAAAGTCATGATACTAAAAAATATCATAGCTTTTAGCATCGGTGGTATACTTAACTACTATGATGTAAAATTAATATCACAGTCATTATAAATGTTACTGAGCTAGTATGACTATTACTCCAAGAGAGTTTCATATCTAAGAAGAATATATTACATAATAAAATAATTATTTCAATAAGTTGGTAAAGTCATGATATATGAAGATTATCATGACTAATTATGTTGAGTTTTGGTCAATGATCGATGTCAAAACTACTCTATATGCTCTTGAATGTATAACTAAGGCATACCATGAAAATTATTATGTCTTTAAATGATTTTTTGTTCTTCTCCTACTCAATAATTCTACCAAATCTTATATTTAATACAAAAACTATATGATTTTACAACTATTTACCACAATATGTCAAAATAATATTTCCATGAAATCATTTTATTTAAAGTTATTTTTTATATAAACACAACAAGAATAATCACCAAATTAACTAATAATATTCAGTAGTTGGCATACCAAATAGTTACATCTTTTTTTACTACCATGACTATGTATTCTAGAGGAGATTAAAATATCATTTGATATTATAATCTCAACTTAAAATTTGTGATGTTTAACTTAATGATCTACTGCAATACACAAAGGGATCCCAATGATATAGAATGTAGACTTAAAGATTTTGAGGAGAGTTGAGGGGATTTGATTTTCATGGTCAAGAATATGCAAATTCCAAAAAAACATGAACTCAACCTACATTTAGAGGTAAATTTAAGTCGAACACAAGAAATGATAGATTTGAAACTTGATTTTTGATCTAGAACCTCATGTCAGCTATTATTAGGAATTATCAATTTGATGAAATGATGCTCTAATCTTCTCACACAAAATTTTTCTCAATATTAGGCTCATAAGTGATCTAGGGTTGGTTTATGTATATGAGTATGATGATTATTGATTTATGATGATTAGTTGTGGAATTTCTATGTTTTGAATATTGATTGATGTTTAGTAAAGCAAAGATTATGGGTTTCACTACCAAATAGATTTATGCATATTGGTAGTAGTTGATGGTGATTGATAAATCATGAGATACACTTAAGAGATTAGTATTGAGGAATTGATACCCCTTCTATTTCTATCTCATGAGATGAATATATGTGTGAAAACCCTTAATTTATGTAAGTTAAATTGATATAAGTATGATGCTCACAAAATCAAAAATACAAAAAATAAATATGACCACTCAATTTTGCATATTCTATAATATTTGGCTATTAAATGATGTGCAAGTTATCTAGAATGACTAACCTAAAGTTTCATCATAGTATGTGAGTTATGTATTGGGTATGGTGAATGATGATGAGTACATCATAGAACACATGCAGGGGAATTTGTTTCATGAGGTGATGACAATCCTACAATCATTTTCTTTTGTATGACTTCTATGGATGAAATCATTAGGGTGACATTTATTAATTGATGTTAGTATGATACTTATGAAGTCGAAAGTTGAAACATAATTATTACTACATTATTTTAGTAGTTCATGACTATTGAGATTGAAAAAATAGAAATACATACCTAAAGTAATTATCAAAGGTAATTAATATATTACCTAAAATGAGTAGAAATATTGAAGACTAGTAAAGAAAGTAAGCTTAGATATGTAGTAAAATACCGAATGCACAACTAAAGGAGATTATCTTTGGTAGTGATAATCAATAGTTGATAACTCCCGTGTATGCCAAGGAATCCAAGGGGAAATCTGCATCATCCAACCATTTGTCCAACAATCAAGTATGATATTATATAATATTAAAGAAAAACTCATCATACGCAATGAAGTAAACTAGTTTTATAGTCTAAGTATCTATCTGGTAATCAAGTTTATCTTCTCAACTCGATTAATAGTGAATTTACAATCTGTTGATAAATTGCTCATATAATTTTCATGGAATTAATATCTAAACTTATATCTACTATATTATTTATACAACTCACATATTCGTGGATTTTTGTTGGACATATATAATAATTCAACAAACTTTTGGTGTTGGCTTGTAAATAATAAGTTTTGATACTATAATAAAGATTTTACAAATGAATGATCAATTAAACTTCTAGTTCACATTAATTTATGCAATAATCAAAATAAGACATTATATATGCATTCCAAATAATTTATTGATTTTTTATACGATTAACTTTTTTTCCTATAATGGAGGGATTACACTCTCATTAAAATGAAAATCTATAAAGTTGACTATAAAAATATCTCATATTAAGGGTTCAAGATATCTTATAATAGATTTTGATTCAAAACCTACATAAATTCTAAGACTTGTAGACCTAGTTTAGTACGTTGTGTTGGTGTGATTGGTATATAAGTACATAATAAAAGATTTGTAAATGAGAAATATTTAGTTGTTTACCTAATATAAGTTGTAAATGAAAGTATTTATGATAAGTTGTTGATCAAATATGAACCTAGCTTGAAGCATGCATAATATCATATATTTTGCTATTCTCTCTAAAAAAGATTTATGACTCACATGTAACTTTGCTAATTAATAGTCTACCTATTAATTTACCTTTGTGAGCAAGTCGCACATGAGTATTTATTAGGCAAAATAATCTTTTAGTTCTTTAGTTGATGCCTGTGTGAGTTTTTTTATGAATTTCTACATCATTGAGGACCTAGGGTAACCTTTCCTATCATGCCAAAAAAACAAAAGTCTTTGGGTCATTGAAATTTTGGTTCAAGATAACATATGACTCAATTTGCTTTTATATCTGTATGATATAACTTAGAGAATGGTGAGAGTTTTTCCATTATAAGTTTTTGTATAGAAATAATCAAGGTAATATAAAAATATATTCTGTTATCTTCATTCATAGTTTTAATATGATATGCATTTCTTCAAATATATTTAAAACTGAGTATATTCCTTATGAATTTGCTAGAATATAATATATCATCGATATGAAATCTAGTTCTATTTGATAACATTGTGTTTATTTTTTCAAAGCCTTCAATTAATTTGTTAGTATCACATATGCCACTTACATTGGCATTAATATCAAATCTAAAAGGTATATTTTATCTAAAATAATTGTGTATGGTTGCTTAGTCAACAATACATATGTTATTCTCATTTATCTTGAGATCAACAACACATGAATTTTAGATGTATTCAATATAAAAAAATAAATAATATGACTAGAGTCAAATGTTATAATAAAATAGTATTTTAAATAATTTTAGAAAATCATTCAATAATTTTGTTAGCATTTATCAAATAGTTGGAGTTTCACTAAGAACCCCAAAGAAATCAATATCATTGTATGTTAGATTTACCAATCACTGTTGATAAAAATTGATTCTACATCTTTTTATTTTTCTTCTGTTTAGTGAAGGTCATCAAATGTTTAGGCATACTACAAGTACACGACTAATGCCTTTTCATACTATATATTCTCATGGTTCTTGGAAAGTTGTATCTTATGAGTACTTTCCTTTTTATCGTAATATCAATATACTTCTAGTGGTGAGGTTTTTCCTTTTTCCAATGACTTGTAGGATTATCAATGTGATATTGAAAAATTCTTCCATGATTATAACCATGAGTTATCCTCATTTATGCCAGTAAGTTTGGGATAATATTGATTCACTTTAGATAATCATTCAAGCCCAATTAGATTAGATTAATAAATTTTCATTAAAAGTTAAAAAAATGTACTTAGCGCCATTGATCTAAGACAAGTAATTTCTTAATAAAATATTTAATATTTTTTTATATACCTCATAGTTATCTAGTATAATTAAAAAAATTAGATATATTATGCCTAGCTTATGGTATAATTAAAAAGAAATAAAAATATTATGCATAGTTTATGGTTATGCATTTGTATTTTTTTATTTTTCTCTCACAAGTTCTAGTTATGAGTATCTTTAGCTTCTAGTTATTTATTTATATTATTATCCAACAATATCTTATAACTTCTAGTTATGAGAAATGTCATATTTTTCAATAATTTCTAATTAGAAACAAGTGTTAATATTTGTTTGCATATATGTATGAATCAAAATAAAATAAATAAGATACAAAACAAAGTATAAAATAAAAATACAAGTTCATTACTTTTATCAAAAATAAATTTAATAGATAACATGTGATAAAACTATTATAAAATATAAAACCAAGATAAATATATTTTATCTTTGTATATGAAAAGATGATAATTGAAAAGAGATAGGAATATGGAAATAGAGAGATACATAGAGAGAGAGTGTGTGTGTGTGTGTGTGTGTTTCTCATTCCATTATCAACACATGTGAGTGTGTGTATCTTTTACATGCTTATAAAAAATGATTCAATTTACTCATCTTAATAGTAAATTATGAAAATCATAAGTTATAAAAGATTTCATTAATATGAATGTGATCATTTACCACTCACATAAATGTCTCATTTATTATAAGGTTGAGATTTTACAGAATATTCATATGGCATACATGTGTGTGTGTGTCTACACACACACACACACACACACACACACACACCATTTATATCATATATTTATAAAACATAGATGTATATATATATAACATTTATATCATAAATAACATGAATATCACATATTTTTTTTACATGTATACCATATGTGTACACACACACATAGACAAACAGACACACAGACACACATATATATATAGTTATATATCATGATGTGCATCGTGATATACAATATTCATATGCATGCAAATCAAAAATTATTATTGTTTTGTTATTAATTAAATTATGAGGGCACACTTTTTAATAATATCAAGGTTATTATCATAATTTATGATATATAGATATATATATAGACACACACATATACAAATATATATACTATCATGATATACATATCATGATATATGTAAATAAACATAACTTTTATATATTTTTTTATGTGTGGCAACTGAAAAAAATAATTAAAAAAATATATTTTCAAAAATTAAATCCATCACATTCTGTTTACAAATTACTCCTTCAACCATCCAACTACATGTATCAAAACATTAAATACGTGATTATTTATAAAAATATAGATATTTACATTTGAATATACATATACATAAACACATATAAAAATATATAACATAGACACACATGCGCACACACACACATATATAAATAAATAAAAATATAAACACACAAACACACACACATGTGTATATTTATATATATGTACACACACACATATACATAAAACATATTTAAATATGTAAACACACACACACACACACACATATAAATATAATAAACATACATAGTATATATAATACATACACGTAAATATATATATTTAATTATATACATACACACACATATATAAACATATATAAATATATATAAATATATATAGATATATATATGTGTGTGTGTGTGTGTATGCATGCATGTATGTTTAGGTGTATATATATTTATTTTATTTATATATGTTTGTGTGTATGTGTCTATATATATATATATATATATTTATTTATTTATTTATATTTATTTATTTATATTTATTTATTTATTTATTTTTATGTATGTGTATATATGTGTGTGTGTGTGTGTGTGTGTTTATATATTTATGTGTGTGTATATATATATTTTTTTATATATGTTATGAGAAAGTATATATATATTTATGTGCTTACATGCACACATGAATATATATACTTTGTCATAAACATATATAAATATATAAGCACACACACACACACACATGTGTGTGTGTGTGTGTGTGTGTTTATATAATTATATATGTTTATTTTATGTATATATGTATATTTATACGTGTCTATGAGAATGTATATATATTTGTGTATCAGTGTATGCATATAATATATATATTCGCCAACTAATTGATTTGATGCTTGTAGTTTAATGACCGAAGAAGTAATTTGAAAACTAAAAGGTCGTGGGTTTGATGTTTGAATCTTAGCATAGCCGGCTACACCTTTTGTTCATTGTTGTATAATTTGATTTTTTTTTATTAGTATTTTTTATTTTTTAACTCCGTTGATGTGTCATGATGAGAACAAAATTGGAATTTTAAATTTTATCGTATCAAAATATAGTTATTTTATGTTTTAGTATATTTTTAAAATTGTGAATTTTTTTTCCAATTAATTTGTGTTTGGTGCATCAAAACACAAATTGCCCTATATTTAACATTGACATGGATGGGATTACAATACATAAGAGAAACTATTTTACAAGTATATCAAAAAATAAAATAGATATGATTTTGTGCATACGGGGGTAAAATAACTCAGTTACTCAAAATGTAATTTGTGAAGTTTTGATTTACATAATTATAATTATCTCATTTATAAATTGTAATAGGTTGAAATAAAGTTCTGATGTTTTTTTTTAATTATTTTATAAATTGTATAGTAAACATGAAAATATTAATTTTCAGTTTTTTTTTCTAATTTTTATACAAAATTTTCCAAAAAAAATGTGATTAACATGAAAAAAAAAAGAGATTTGTATTTTAATGCATGCAACTCAAAAAATTTTAAATAAAAGACCTTTTCTTTAATATATTGAAAATTGGAAATCCAATTTTACCTCAAAATCACACATCACCATACTGAAAAAAATTAATGAAAAATTGACAATATGACATAAGAATCACGCATGATGCATCATGGAATACATCACTGGGATTCAAACAAAAATGTTTACCTTTAAAATACTCCCTCCAATCATAAAGTTATATGGATCTTATTGAGTTCCCACCTAGAATGTTCAAACATATATGACACGCACACACACACACATATTCATATATATAAATATAATTAAATGTAATAATATAAGGTTTAACTCATACATATATATTATGAGTTAAACCTTGATAAGATTCATGTAACTTATTGTTAACGTGTGGTTTTTGGTGTTAAGTACCTTTGTTGGATTCTTATCATTTGTATGTCATAAGAGCAATTCTAATGGGGCTATAAGAGGTGTCATCTCCACAACAACTAAAATGACACCCAAACAAAAAAAAATATGCTTCAATTGAAGTAGCATCAGATGTAGCATAATTATCATCCAAAATCTTGGAGTGTCATATTTGGTAATTTTGGAGAGAAAATGAGATGATGCAAATTAGCGGTTGACTAATGTTCATCTCAACAAATCTCAATGCCATCAAAGTTTAATTAAAATTTTTAATAAAAAAATATTAAATTATTAAAATAGCATTTCTTTTGGGTACCTATCTTTAGAACAAAGACATAATTCAAGAGTGCCAACACACTATTTCGGATTGTAAAATTACATTTGACATCTCATTTTTAGCAATCACTATTAGAGTTGATCTAATAATGGCATGTTAGGTTACCTAGTCAAATAATAATATTATTTTTATTATTTATAGTGTGAAGACAAGGAAAATTGGATTTATGATTTTAATAATATCATAAAGTAATTATTTTATGTTTTGAATTTTAAAAAAAAGAGACTTTCTTTTAATGCATAAAAAAATTATAATGAAATTTATGATTTTTGAATGTGAATATTACTTAAAAAAATATTCAAAATTTAATGCTAGTTTCAAAAATATGCCCAAACTAGTGCGTCGGAAAACAGCATGGCAATGGCCATCGTTGTGAATGACGGTCATGACACACTATATTTTAAAAATCAAAGGCCAACTTTGTGAATGCCGATAATTAAAAATAATGTGGAGGTCCCATTATCTCGCCCCTCGCCCCTCGCCCCTCGCCCCTCGCCCCTCGCCCCTCGCCCCTCGCCCCTCGCCCCTCGCCCCTCGCCCCTCGCCCCTCGCCCCTCGCCCCTCGCCCCTCGCCCCTCGCCCCTCGCCCCTCGCCCCTCGCCCCTCGCCCCTCGCCCCTCGCCCCCGCCCCTCGCCCTCGCCCCTTGCCCTCGCCCCTCGCCCCTCGCCCTCGCCCCTTGCCCTCGCCCCTCGCCCCTCGCCCCTCGTGCCTCGCTCCATTGTGGAGCTTGATGGATCTCCACAAGCTCCTTGTGGAGCTTGACGAAACTCCACACACTCCACAAATGAGCTCGTCGAGCTCCAACGAGCTCGAAGTGAAGCTACAGCGAGCTCCACGAAGGAGCTCGAGGAGCTCCAATAGCTCTAGTGAGCTCGAGGAACTCTGTAGAGCTCCACGATGGAGCTTTGGTGTGCTCCTTCGTGGAGCTCGCTAGAGCATTGATAAGTTCTTTCGTGGAGCTCGCTGGAGCTCCATCGTGGAGCTCGCTGGACCTCCATCGTGGAGCTCCATGTCGAGCTCGCTGGAGCTTGACGGAGATCCACGAAAGAGCTCTTCGAGCTCGACATGGAGCTCCACTTAGAGGTGTCAACCGTGCCTGGGTTAGGCACGAGCCGTGCCATGCCGTGCCTCGCCTGTGCCGTGTCGTGCCTGGCCCGGCACAGTTCGGCCCGTGGCACGGCACACCGGCACGGGTTCTTCCCGTGGCACGGCACACCGGCACGGGTTCTTCCCGTGCCGGTTTCACAGGCGTGGTCGAGCGAGCCTACTGCCTGCATGGCACAGGCTGCCCAGCCAAAGTCCCACGCGGTGCCTGGCCCCTACCGCAAAAAAGACCACGGGTCGGGTCTGATCGGACCTGACCCTCGGTCCCACTTCCACAAGGCCCTTTGCCCCGAACCGACCCCGACACCTCTACCCTATCCTATTCACCCTAGTCCCCAACAGGAAAAAAATTAAAAAATTACTAATAATATTTATTTTCAGCCGTTGGATTCGCCTCCAATGGCTAGGGGGCAGAATCCAACGGTCCTCATGATTCTGCCCCCTAAATAATTAATAAAAATTCAAAAAAATATAAAAAAAATATCTTTTTTTATAAAAAATTAATATCTTTAATCGATAAATTCTACACCTCTCCCTTTAACATTTATATTTTTCAAAAACATAAATTCTCTCAAATCTTTCTCACTCTCTCAAAAACCTTGCTTCTCTCTCTCTCGGGCCTCGGGATTTTGGCTTTCGGCTTGGATTTTCGTGAAACTCGACTTGAGTTTTGAATATTAGAGCTTGACTGCGGTGCACCGTGTACGTGACCGACCTCACTGCTTTTACCGGGTAATTTATTTTACGGTTTTTTTTACTTTCTCTCTCTATAGTTTCTTTCTCTATACCAAAATTAGGAAAAATATAAATCATAAAAAATGACAAATACACCAGACACATATTTAAATTTAGAAAATGAAAATATTACACAGAGGTCTGAGGCTGCTGAAACTTTGGTTTCTTCAGTCGTCTCAACCCAAAGTTCTAAAAAACAAAAAACTAGGAGGACTTCTGTAGTTTAGAATCATTTTAAAATAATAACACAAAAAAATGTTAGGGGTGATGAACAAGAAAGTCCAGTCTCAAAGTTTACTCCCTTCATATACTCAAGCGAGTTGGGTAGGGACGGCATGGCCAGGTTTATCACATTGATGAGTCTTCCGATCAGATTTTCGGAAGATCCAAGGGTAGTGCGCATCATGCAGACATATTTTCAGCCTGCCTATCGTAAGATTCCTAGGTCCACATCTAGGAATGACATACTAAAGATATATAAGTTAGAAAAACAAAAAATAATTAAGGAATTTATGACATATAGTGGAGTGGTGTCCGTGACGTCTGATATATAGACAAATCACGATGAATCTTCTTATGAATGTCTCACGAGCCACTATGTAGATTCTAATTGGACAATCAATAAAAAAATTTTAGGATTCTCTGAGATTCTCCATCCTCATGATGGCCCGGCCATTTTTGAGTGGATGATGAAAATCAATAGGGAATATAAAATTCAAAATAAAATTTTTAGTGTCATTTTCGATAACGCTTCTAATAATGGAGTAGCGATCAATATGTTTGTTAGAAATATTAGAGACGCACCATCAGGAGAGATCTTTCATGTTAGATGCATGTGTCACGTGATTAACCTGATTGTTCAAGCGGGTATAAAGGTGTGTTCCCCCGCGTTGGATAATATACATAATGCACTAAAATATATTCGCACTCCTCGGGGACAACAAGAGTTTGGTAGTCTCTATTTGTCTGCGAATCTTAAGAAGAAGAAATTCCAATCGGATGTGAGACATCGTTGGAATTATACGTACCTGATGTTAGAATCATGTGTTGGATACGAACACGTGATATCCGATTACGTCCCTAGTAAGAGTGACGAACTTATTATTGACGACACTGACTGGGCTTCAGGAATTTCATTTATGAAATTCCTGAAGATATTTTATGACACAACTAACATGTGATTGTCGGTTTATACGCCCACCACTTGCAATGCACTCAGGTGCATATGCAACATTAGTAGTATGTTTAGGAAGTATCGAGCTGACCCGACGCTTAGCCATATGGTTGCAGAGATGGAGACCAATTACTTGAAGTACTGGTCTACCGTTCCATCTCTTTATTACCTCGCTGCATGCACGGATCCTAGGGTTAAGGTGGAAGGGGTAGAAAACACCCTGACTTACATTTCCTCGTGCATGAACCTGGAAGAGCCACCTGAAGGGTTCATTCACGAGAAGTTGACTAACATATTCACATACTACGATACTAGGTATAGTGGTGGTAGTGGTGAGACTATGATTACGAACATTTATACCTTATTTGGAGATGTTGATTTTTCCATTCAGCTAGCGATGGGGAAAAGTAGGAGTGGACCATCACATAGGAGCAAGCTGTCTCGGTACTTAGATACCGATTACTGCTCAATCCTATCACATTCTGATACTAAGAATCTTGATTTATTATAGTGGTGGAAATCATATGAGTCCACATTTCCCATACTATCTAGGATGACACGGGATCTACTGACTCCTCCGGTGTCGAGCACAGCATCGGAGTCTGTTTTTTCTTTTGCAGTGAACATGATTTCGGATAGGAGATCGAGATTACGTCCAGATATGGTTGAGGCCTTGGCTTGTTTGAAGGATTGGGAGGAATCGAGGTTTATCATCCATGATCGTGCTGAAGCTGTGACTGGGACAGGCACTACAGTCGCATCAACATCCACTATGATGGCAGAGGAGTTGATTGCCGATGATGATGATCCATATGATACTGATCTTGATGTTACGGCTGATGATTCTCATGTTATGCCGATTGATGATTAATGATGATCTACTGTTTTTTGTTTTCGATGTTGTTTTTATTGATTGTACGTTTTGTTTGTACGTGTGTTGAAACTGTAATTTGTTTTGTTCGGACATTTGATTTCTAATGGATGATTGATAATTTTTTATTTGTGTTGTTTATGTTTTTTTTTAATTTTATTTTTACTAATATAATGTATTGATTTATTTTTTTTATGTTTTAATTTTTCTTTTAAAAATTAATAACTTTATTATATAATTAATAATTATAATAAAATTTAAACTAATTTAATATTACAAAAAAAAATTTTAAACTTTGTTTTTTAAATTAATTTTTAATTTTAACATTTTTAAAAATATAAATATATAATACTATACAATATCTAAAATTTTAAATATATTAAAAAAAAAATTTTTTTTTTCTGCCTCTCGGGCCAGTCACGGTATAGTAACCGTGCCGTGCCCGGCCCGTTTGACACCTTTAGCTCCATTTCGAGCTCGCTAGAGCTCGACGAAGCTCTTGGAGCTCCACGTCGAGCTCGCTGGAGCTCACTAGAGCTCCTCGAACTCCATCGTGGAGCTCAATTGAACACCATGAGGGAGCTTGTCGAATTCCAATGAATTCCATTTCAAGCTTGCTGGAGCTCTACGAGCTCCATAGTAGAGCTCGTGAGGCTTCGTCAAGCTCCACAAACGAGCTCGTCGAGCTCCACAATGGAGCTTCACGTAGAGCTTGTTGGAGTTCCTTGAGACGAGCAAGGAGAGAGGGGTTAAAAGAGAGGGGCGAGAGGTGAGGGTAGATGGGCAAGGGGAGACGGCCGAGGGTAGAGGGGTGAAGAGAGACGACCGAGGGTAGAGGGGCGAGGGGCGAGGGGCGAGGGGCAAGGGCGAGGGGCAAGGGGCGAGGGGCGAGGGGCAAGGGCGAGGGCGACATGCGAGCTGAGATAATAATAATGAGATCTTCACAGTATTTTAAATAGCTGACATTCACAATGCCAATAATTAATTTTTAAAATTCAACAACGTGACAATGACTATCGCTCACAATGAAGTCATTGTCATGTTTTAAACTCATTAGTTTAGGTATATTTTTGAAACTAGCATTAATTTTTTGATTTTTATTTTAATATTACTATTTAGCTCCAAAACTCGAAATTTACGACAAACTACTCAAAGGTAGTTGGGGATGCCCTTCATTTGACAAGATCTTTCTGGCACGCCCTACGAAATGGTACCACAATTGTATAAAAATAGAAACTTTTTAGGGGACGAGAGACCGAAAGCGTGATTTGCAAAAAGATGCTCAAAACAGAGATAAGAATAATATCTTCTCGCCAGCGCACTTCTCTTCCATATACGCAGAGCTACATTGATTGATTTATCTCGTTTTTGACTGCAGCTAGCTAATCAAGCAAGCAAGCTAGCTAGATGGCTACCTTGTCGCATGTCAAGATGAAAGACAACAGAAAGTCAACTATCGTCAAATTGTATGTTCGGTAGGACCTGTAGTTCTTTCCATATCGTCACTTCGGCTGTTAGTTCCTGAAACCGCTCAATGGAAGCCCCTTACCAGTTATCTTCATTCAGTCTTGCCGATGGAACGCATCGATATTCGTACTTTTCTGGTTCCTCACATTCTCTTTGCGGGAAAATATATTGTTTGCTGGTTCTTTCCAACATCATTCTCCCTACCCGTTTTATTTAATAAAAGAACTCACCGTCTCTTTCAAGTCTCTCTGTCCCGCTTTCTCTCTCTCTCTCTCTCTCTCTCTCTCTCTCCCTCTGTCGTACATTTATCGTTTGTTTATTTTTCCTGGTCGTTCGTGGACGGTGGAGCCTTCTGCCTGTATGGATGGATGTCGCCGAAAGCAGGCCAAAGCTAAAACCTGTTGTTCCGAAGGCAAGTCCCTTTTACGTTTAGCAGAACCCTAGTTTACTTTTAAGAATCAAGCGTTATGATAAAGGTGGTCTACGCTACCAAGTCATTCCATAGAAATGAAACATTTCTTTATCTTTATGATGGTGCTTTTGGGTCTTACTTGAAGTAATAGTTCCCATATCTGAAACTGGCAGAGGTGAGCAGCATAGAATGGGAGTTCATAAACATGTCCGAACAAGAAGAGGATCTCATATATAGAATGTATAAACTCGTGGGTGACAGGTAATCTTGCATGCCAACAAAAAGTATGCATTATATAAATGAATGTGATCGCATGCCAACCTATAATTTGTTGAAAAATGCAAAGAAAAATCACTTAGAAGAAACATATGCCACTTGCATTCATATTCCATGTTAAGATTTTAACCTTTTTGTAAAAAGTTACCCGCGTTCTTGTTCAGAATGAATGTGTTTTTCAAATTACCAGAATGATGAAAAATGTAAATTTTAGTCTAGATTGGTTCGCAGCTTTCTATGTGAACGATCTGAACAGCAAACCTTTTATATACAACTTCCTAGATTGACCTGAAAATGGAAGGAGCTATCAATGGAGGATAGGAACTAGGAAATAATTTAATTGGTGAAAATGTAAATAATATGTCCGCACGCAAAAATGGATTTCCCTTTAAAAAAAATTAGGTGCAAACTATAACTGAGGAGAAATATTTCTAAAAAGATTCTCTTTTATTTTAATTTTATTGTTTATTATAATCAATACAATGATTTATTTATAGGTTATAGTTTGTCTTAATAAAATTAAAAATTAAAAATCTTTATTTCCCATAAGAGTAACTGCTAGTTCTTGATATTTTTTCTTCCGTATTAAAAATGAATATTTAATGTTTGTTTAATAAAATTTTTCCATAAACTTAAATATTTCTGCTATTTTTCATGCCGAGTAATCTTTTGCAGTTGTCGAGTATTATTGTAGATAGCGGTTTCGTGAAGATATCTGTGACTTGGTCATAACTTGCTACGATACTAATTTTATATTTTCTTCCTTTACTTGATCTCGGATGAAGTAAAAGCGAACGTCAATATGATTGCTTCTCTCATGATTCTCTGGGTTCTTGCTCAATTTAATTGTTGATTTGTTGTCAACTCGTATCTTAGTTACACTGAGTTGTTGTTCCATCTTGCCTAACAAAATTTTGAGCAATATCGTATGACATACACACAAAGATGTTGTCATATATCCAACTTCACATGTCGAGAGTGTCATGATTGGTTGATTCTTTGAAAGCCAAGTAAATGCCGTGACACCCATAAAAAATACATAACCCGATATACTTTTTTGATTGTCTAAGTCTCTGCACCAATCACTATCGGAGTACACGATTAATTTGTAATATATCGCATTTGTATAAAATAACCCGAGTGATATTATTCCTTTGATGTATCAAAGGATTCACTTTAACGCCTTTCAATGTGAATAGACTGGCTTCTTCATGAATTAACTTACAATGCCGACACTTAATGCAAGGTCCGGCCTTATGCATGTGAGATAGTGAAGGCTTTCCACTAAACTTGGTATTTACTTACGTCGACTTGTTCTCCTCCATCAAACTTAGAGAGTTTTGCACCTGGTTCCATTGGTTCCATTGGGATACAAAGATACCCATCTTTTCTCGTCTTACCTCCAGACTAAGGAAAAACTTCATCAAACTCAAATTTGTCATCTCGCTTTCTCGTGTCATTGTATTCTTGAATTTTTATATTATTTCATTATTATCCTCCATAAAAATGAGATCATCAACATAAAGAGTAATAAATAGCATATCACCTCAATTCTTCTTCACATAAAAGGCATGTTCGTAGGGATATTACTCGAACCCGTTCTCTTTGAAGTATGTATTGATACGAGTATTCCATGCCTGTGATGATTGTGTTAACCCATAAAGTGTATTTTTCAATTTTAATATATTCTTTTCTTCTCTGATTTTAATATACTCGGGTAGTTGTTTAATATAAACTTTTTTTTCAAGTACATCATTTAGGAATGTCAATTTGATATTCATTTGTAATATCGGCCAATTGAATTGAACCGCTTGTGAAATGAGTAATCTGATTGTCTCCATTCTTGCAACAGGAGCAAACACCTCGTCATAGTCAATTCCCGTCTTTTGTATGTATTCCTTTGCTACAAGTCTCGTCTTATATCGTTCTATCTCTCATTGAGCATTCATCTTTCTCTTAAACACATATTTGACACCAATGAGCTGAGTTCTTTTCGATAATTCTGCTAATTCTCATGTGTTGTTGTGATATATTACTTTAATCTCATCATTCATGGCAGTTTGTCACTTCTTGTCTTGCACCGCCTATTCAAAACTTATATTCTTGGAATCCATCAAAAGACATACAAGGTGTACATTATTTGTTGAATCATACAAATCTTGTAAGCTTCGTATTTTGAGTTGTCGCAGTTCATCTTCATTATCAATGATTTCAGAATTTTTTGGTATAGTTATTGGTATAACAGTTGATGATTCTCCAACTTCAATGATGTCATTTGTTGCTTTATTATAATCACATTCATTTGTTTCATTACTCGTACATCATAACTCACAAGAATCTTCTTGCTTATCGGGTCGAATAGCTTGTATCCTTTTCTTTTCTCATCATACCCAATAAAAATATATCTTTTATTTTTTTCTTCAAGTTTTGTTCTTCGCTGATCTGGCGGGCCAAATTGTCGAATACTTTGAGATGAGAGACTGTTGGTTTTTGTCTGCTCTATCTCTTGTGGTGTTTGATCATACGACTTTGCATGTGGACACTGATTTTGAACATAGACGGCACATTGTATGACTTTTGCCCAAAATTCTTTTGGCATTTTCTTAATTTTGAGCATTGACCAAACCATATCGAGAATGGTTCGGTTCTTCCTCTTGGCTACATTGTTTTGCTGTGGAGAGTACGATGTGGTTAAAAATCACCTTATGCTTTGCTCCTCACAATACTTCATGAAAATTGTCGAAGTGTATTTGCCGTTTCTATCGGATCGTACAGATTTAATATATCTACCGGTTGTCTTTTTCACCAGCACTTTGAATTTTTTGATCACCTCCAACGCCTCAGATTTTTTTTTAAAAAATAAACCTAAATTTTTTGTGAGAAATTATTAATAAATGAAATGAAATACCATTTGTCGCTGAAAGATTCAGGGGTGATTAGTCCACATATGTCGGAATGAATCAACTTGAGAGGTTGCTTAGCCTAATATTTTGTTTTCTTTTGAAATGATATTCTTGTATACTTTCCGAACATACATTCTTCATAAAATTTTTCATCGTATTCCATGTCTAGTAGTCAGTGCACCATGTTCTTCATTGTCAACTTGTTTAGGCCTTTATGATGTATGTAACCAAAATAGAGATGCCACAATGATGCCATGTCTTTCATATTGGCTTGCAAATATTTTTCTCGTACACTTCAAATTCAGATTGTACATCTGATTTCTTCTATTTTTAACTCGTGTGACTAACGTCCTTGCTTGCTTTTCAATAGTAATATTTGGTCTTTTATGAAAACCAAATAAGCTTTCTCCACGAGTTGCCTCATATTTAAAATATTGCTCTTGAGGTCTGGTACGTAATACACATCTTGGATTTACCCAATGAAACCATCATTTTCTACATAATAAATCATACCTTGACATTTGATCTCAACCTTCGAGCTATCTTCAAATGATACAGATACAATTTTAACCTTTCGCATCTCTTTGAAATAATGCTCGTGCCAACACATATGGTTGCTTGTAGCCGTGTCGAGGTATCACATCGTGTCGTTGTCGGTGTTGACTTTGTTATATGCCATTAATAGAGCTTTCTTCCACCTCATCTTCTATGACTAGGTTGGTTGTCTCTTTTATCTTTTTCTCGACTCGACATTCTTTTGTAAAATATCTCACTTTTTCATAATTATAACATTTATTGGAATTATAATCATTCACATAGTGACCATATTTGCCACACTTGTAGCACTCGAAGTTGGAATAATTTGACCAACTGTCTCTTTCACGATCACCTTCTCTTTCACGTCAATTTTGTTAGTTTGATTGCCCATTCTCTTCATGATACTTTTCTTGACTGCTACGTTTCTCATAGTGATTATTTTCTCGACCACCATGACCACGTCATTTATCTCGAAAGTTTTAAGAATATAATATCTTTTTATCATTGAAGAATGTTTTAATTTGAAGTGCATGCTCAAATATCTCTTCTTCTTCTTTTTATGATATTCATGTGCCGTTAGGCAACCGACAAGCTCCTTGACCGTGAACTTTGCTAGATCATTTGACTCTTCTATGACACATACTATATTTTTGAAACTATTGGTTAACGACATCAGAATCTTTTTCATGACCTACGCATCGGATAATTTTTCTCTGTCTTGATTGAGTTGATTCACCATAGTTTAAACACGCGTGATGTAATCGGATACATCTTCTGACTCCTTTATTTTCATGCCTTCTAACTCGTTGTGAAGAATTTAAAGATGAATTTGTTTAACTTGGTCGGCTCCTTTGTACTTAGTCTCCAAGATGTCTCACGCTTATTTTGAAGTTTTTGTACTCGTAATTTTCTCAAAGCCCGACTCATCAACAGCTCGGAACAGGATGTACAATGACGTCTTATCCTTTGATCGTGTCTTTTTTAATGCCTTATTTTGAGCTGCCGTATATCCTTTGGTAGATACTGGTTCTTCGAAACCTTCTTAAACTACCTCCTAATAATCCACAGAACTGAGAAGAACTTTTATTTGGATTCTCCAATTCTCGTAATTCACATTTGTTAATCGGGGTAGCGGGATATTATTGATTATACTACCCATCCCTCCGATACCAATTTGTAAAAAAAAATTGGTTGCAAACTATAACTAAGTGGAAATATTTTTGAAAAAAAGTTTTTTTTTTAATTCTATTGTTTATTATAATCAATACAATAATTTATTTATAGGCTATAGTTTGTCCTAATAAAATCAAAAATTAAAAATTATTATCACCTATAAGTATAATTGCTAACTCTTGACATTTTCTCTTTCGCATTAAAAATAAATATTTAATATTTATTTAACATTCCCCAAAATAAAAACTAGAACATTTTATACTGGAAGGAGCCATCAATGGAGGATACTCATCATATATGCAACTTTTTTGATTTTTGGTAATAAGATTACTATATATTATATTTTTTTTTGATTATGTGCTAAGCAAGATTTTTGTATATTGAGAATGGATGAGCCAACTTGGAAAAGATGTGACAATGATTTTGTCTTGTATTTGACTTGACCAATTCTAATCTTGAATTAGCTAATGGTCTTAACTTGCGGTTAGATGAGTGCTCCCATAGTGGGTTCCAAGTTCCAACATAAGTTCCATGAGAAAGTGTTTTCACTATTTTTTTTTGTGAATATTGAATTGATTGGGAATGCCAATTATGATTTTGAAGAAAGGTTCCACAAGTTTTTTAAGATGTTAGCATACTTAACATAATTAGCTTTTTCATTTTAGTCTAATTTATTTTGTATATATTTTACTTTATCATATTGCTTGACCCAAAATTATGTCCATCAACTTTTTTTCTTTATCATATTCGTAGCTTTTTTTTTTGCTTTTTTGCAAATATAATGTAACCTTCATCATACAAATAAATTATTCAATAGTATTTTTTCTCAATTTGTTTTCTTTATTATTTTGATACATGGTATACTAGTTTTTAGCAATATATTTTGCCTATGATCCTAAAGAATATTTTATTTTCTCATTTAATATTTTTTGGTGATATTTTAATAGATTTACTATATGTTGATAAAATAAAAGATAAATATGATGTATTGGTTGAAAATGCCAAAGAAAAAAAATCATCAAATGTTGAATTTGTTTGTAATACTTATTTTATGATCATTCATGACTATGTCATTGAGTTGAAAGTTTTATGAGATTAATTAACACAACTTGATCTTGAATTAGGATAATATTTTCGTGCTACTACATGTGGTAAACTTCATGATAATCAACATGTTTTATATTTTTAAAGTTGTGATCAAATTTTTACTTTCATAGTTAATTAATTTGAAAACACTTTGTGGTGAGCTATCTTTATTATATATTGATGTTCTTGTTGTTCTATTCTTTTTTATATCTCAACTTTGTTTACTACTTTTTCAAATCCTTTGTCATTACAATGATTTTCTTCCAATTATTGTAAGAAGCGTACTCCCACTAGTTTCAAATGTTGTTTACAAGCCAAAAAACATCTTTACAAAATTCTTCACTTAAGCTTCTTTGTTATTGAATTCTATTGTAGTTGGTGTCATCATGATTTATCTATGGTACATCTCTAAATAGAGGTGTTAAATGTGCTGGGTCGGCTCTGCCTTGCACTGGCACAACACATGACCATACATCGAACATGGCCAATATGAGCGATGCTCGACAGGTGAGGCTCGCTAAGCCCCAAAAGGGCGAAGACGCATGGCGGTCAAAATCCTAATTTTTAAAAAAATCAGGGTTTTGTCTGACATGAACTGTGTCGAACCTAGTGGTTTTCGGCCACAAGTCTGTGTGGGCCGGCATGAAACAGTAATTGTGCTGGGCCAGTCACGACATGGTAGCCCAGTTGGGTGGCCTAAAACTGGGCTGGGCCGACCTATTTGACACATCTATCTCTTAACTTTTCATCTAGAGATCTTATTCTTCTAAATTAACTTAACCTAAATTAGAATACTATTCATTGTAATCATATGATTATACTTCAATTTTGCAAACATTAAAGTCATATTTTCATTGAACTATATATTCATAATGATAATTTAATTTTCATATAGTTGTTTTATGTTTTAATATTATATATTTTTTTATATTAGAGTGCTTAAAGTATATGCATGTCTTTTTTTAACATTTATATGTTTAATTGCATCATTATTCATGAATAAATAAATTTTATTTTTCTTACATTAATGTGTAATTTTTTTACGTGGTATCAAAAAATAATAATAGGACTCACTGTTATTGTCTTAACAACTATTGTGACTGCTTTAATTGTCACTGCCACTATCACCATTTATTGGTCAATATATCAAGTGTAAAATTTTTATTTGATCACTTTTTAAAATCATTTTAATATATTTTATGATTTTTTTTTATTTGGTTGATGGTATATATTTCTTTAGACATGTATTAATATAAAATTATTTCAATAAATGGAATAAATGTTTATTTCTTGGTTGATTAAATTTGTGTGAGGTTAGATTGAGTTGGTTTTTTTGGTTTTTTTTTTTTTTGATTATTTGGGTTTTCTATGATTTTTTAAGGTTTTTAATTGATTCTTTTTTAGTTGATAATAACTTATAAGCCAACAAATGTTGACTATTGATTCAACATAGTTACTTAGTTGAACCTAGATGTTGGTACTTATTTAGATTGATAGAGATTATATCCAATGTATAAAGATTTTGTTTTAGTATAAGATTTTGAAGAAATTAGTATATTGATAATTTTATTCTCAAAAGTCATAAATACTACATGTACCATATTGATAAAAGTTCAAAAATAATTTTTTTAATGATTACCATAAGTATTATTCTTTAATTAGTCACCAATCATTGATGATTAAGAGAAATAAATTGTAATGGATGAACAACTTTTTGTTCTTTAGATAAGTGAATTAGTACTTTATTTTTAAAGTACACATTAGATTATCTGTAAAAGTGTTTGAAATTAATTTTTTTTTTATTTTCATTAATTGTTTTTAACTTTTCTGTAGAGGTATGAAATGGGTTGTGCTGTGTTCACATGATTCATTTTTTTGTGGCCCATTCATGCCATCGTGGCATGATGGGCATGACTTAGTATGCTAGTCGTGTCATGCCTGGCATGACACGACTTGATTATGGTTGTGCCAGCACGGCCTGTCTGACTTGAGTCTGGGTAGATGCGAGTCGGACCATGTCGAGCTGTGTTGGGCCATGTTGAGATGTGCTTGCAGGTTGCCAGCTTAGGTCGACTAGTCATCAGTTGTAGTTTAATGATTTATTTTTTTTTATAATTTTAAAATTTTGAATTACTTAATAATGAGTTATGACATTATATTATTTATTTATTTTATATAAATTATAAAAAAATAAATTCATTAAAATAAATTATAAAGTTTTATAATCAAAAATATTTAAAAAAAATACATTCATTAATATTCAATCATCATCTCATTCAATTCAAAAAAAAATGTCATAATAATATAAAATAAAAATTATCAATCATAATCATGCGACATGATATGTAAGTTCAATCTTAATGTCACTCGGTCTAAGTATGTAATTGATCATCATCGTGTAAGTATTTGATGATATCACTTGTGGTGAGCTCAATATCCTTAAAATCTCATGATTTATTATTTTTTAGTAATCTCTACTCTTGTTCAAACATGATTTTGGATGCATAATCTCAAATTTTTTTTATTCTTCATGCATGCTAGCGTTTCAATAAAATCTAATTATAGTCTTTATTTCCTATTTGAAATAACAATAACTATAATAGAAAAGTAGACTTTGAAACTATGCTTGATATTTGAGGAGCCAGTAGATTTTGTGCTATTTTAGATAACATGGGATAAGTGTACTCATATAATTTTTATCATTGTAAAATATCAAAATTTTTGTTATCATTATGTGATAGGATTAAGCAGTAATTGATATCTAAGTATCAAAATAGCTTACTCTTATTTGATGGTCCATTCTATTATTTTTTTCTTATTAATTGAATAAAAAAATTATTATCTCCGAATATTATGTTCATGTTTGTACTTAGCTTGATTATAATTACTCTCATGCATAGTATCATAATTTGTAAATAATTCAATTAATTTTTTGTGAATAAATTTTTTGTGATTGGTGTTACTAGTTTATGTACATAAATATATATGTCAAAATATTTTTTATTTTTTTATCTTATTTATATGATCTATGCATGTAGTCAGATAGTAAAGAAATAAAATGGTAGATCAGTATTTTAAGTCTTTGATTTTTATCTTAATTTTCAACAGCCATATCACTAAAGGTTGGTCTCCTTTAACTTTTTAAACATACCACTAATGTTGTACAATTCTTGAGTGCAATATAAGTGGTGAGAGTGTAAATTGATGAAAACATATTTATTGTGTTATAGAAAAATTTAATTTTAATTTCATAAATGAAATTCTTGTATTTCAGGTTTTGTCCTCAATAATAAGTATTCATTCTTATTATTGATATTATTAGATATCACGTATTCGTATTTAATATATGATTTCAATATCAAGTAAGTATAATTATAATGGTGTATCACATCTGTTAGAATTTTTTTAAACCCGTAGATAAATAGAGATTACTAAACTTCTATTATTTGCTAGGTGTTCAAATAAATTTTAGTGAGTTATGTATTTTTATTAAATCGAGAAAAATAATTTTTATTCTTATTTGTATTATTAGGTTAAAATGTGATATATATATCTAATGTGAAAATTTTTTTTTGATGGTTTGTTTTTAATAATCTTAATAAATATGTTAATAACTATTCTATTCTTAGATATATTATCAAATATGATATTAAATATTTTATTTTGAATATTATAATTTTAAATTATTATTATCTTGCATTTATATATGGAAGACCATAATGAGGATGAAAAATTTTTAAAAATCTTAAAATATTTTTATTAAGTGTTCATTTAGAATTTATATAGTGGGTGGTGTTACTATATTGCATAAATTTATTAGTTATTATCTATTTTTTTAATTTATACTATTTTAGTATGTTATTGCTATATGTAGATCTCAGAATTTTATGATATGTAGGTTGAAAATAAGTATGTATGATACTGATTATCATTGGATTCTCTGAAAATTTTATTGGAAGATTCATCTAAATGTTAAGTTTGATCATATTTTTTTTTCTAACTCATTGCAATATATGAAAAGAGCTAACATATAAGTTAAATTAAATTCAGTCTCAAAGATCTCACTGCCTAGTTGTGTTTGTATAGGATATAATGTATCATATTTTTTGGTGTAATGATCAATATTTCTTTTTAGGTACTCAGTTTCACACGTACTCTTGTGTATATATATATATATATATATATATATATATATATATATTTATAATACTTTTATTGTGCTAATTTTTCATTGATATCTTTAATATTTTTATTTTGAATTATGTTAAAATGAGTTTAAATTATAAATATTTTTTTAGTTTTTTATTTTTTTGATTTTTGAGTTTGGATTGAGGTCATGTGGGAACATGAATTCGGTTTTAATTTTTTCGTAAGTTTATCATTATTAATATTATTTACTTATATGTTAATATTAACTTTGTTATTATTAAATTAATTTTTTAGTTTATTAATTATATTCTAATTTTTAAATTAAATATTAATTGCTATTAGAAAGATTTATAAATTAAATAAAAATTTAAAAATAATACATGACGTTATCAGAATCATATGATTCATGATTTGATTCACGATTCATGGGGTTAATAATTTGACTCTTTAAAAAAATAAAAAATATACATGAATCAAAGACTGGATCGCTGAATCGCAAATTGATTTACATGAATTAATTTAATATTAATTTATAAGGGACCAAAATCCTCAAAAAGTCAAAAATAAAAACTTAAATATCAAAAAAAATTTGCTAACTATGTGAATTAATTAATGTGAAAAAAATAACATCAATCTTTGGTATTATGAATTTAACGTGAAAAAATAACAAAATACCAAAAAAGTTATAAAAATAAAAATTAAAATAAAAAAAAAATTCTCAATTGTAGAAAATAGAATTTAATTAACGTGGAAAAAAATCACAAAAAATTTGATTTATGATTCAATTCAATTCTTGATTTTTGATTTACTAATCATTTATTTTAATTCTCGATTTAAATTTTCATTTAACAACCATGATACCTGATTAGTGTTAGGTTTATGAAGAGAGTAAAAAGCCGTAGCTTGTACTTAAATTTTTTGTCCTTCACACCTATAGATCATGTTTTTAAGCTTTATGAAAAAATTATAAAATTAAAAACATAAATTATAGCTTTAGAAAGAGATAAAATTGAAACTAAGAGGAGAGATGAGAGAGAGAGAGAGAGAGAGAAGAGTGCAAGACAACAAGAGGAGTTGAAAGAAGAGAGATTTGAATGGAAAACTCAAATCTCTACTCATTCATATAAATTTTCTATATATATATATATATATAATTTTGTTAAATGTTTTTTTATATTTAAATAGGGTAGAAACCTGATAACCATCAGATATTCTGCCCTTGTCATTGAAAGTGAATCCAATGATTGAGATTAGAGGTGATAAATGGGTCAGACAGCTTGGGCCTGATCCAAGGCACGACCTGAGTTAGCCGTGCCTAGCCTAGGACGGCATGTTCCAGAATTGTGCTTGGGCATTTTGTCAGATTGGCTTGAGGCATGGCTCGTGCTGTGCCTTGCTGTGCTACCTCGAGCCTTGTGTCGGGTTAGGCACAACCTGGTACCTTGGCTTGAAGGCATGATTCATCGGCATGACTCGGACTATGTCTCGCCCCTTGGCCCCAGATGGCCGGATCTTGGGCCAGTGTTAGGGTGAATCTATGTCCAAACCTTGAAGTTCAAATGACCAAACCCAACCTATATATTCTAAAAGTCAAAGCTTCTAGAATTTGTAAGCACTGGCTCAGTTTGATGGTCAAATCGACCCAACGGTCAAAAAAATTAAACATAAAAAAAATTATGTGTTTTAAGTAGAGGTGTCAAATGGGCTGAGCAGCTCGGGTCCTACCCGAGGCACGACCCGACTTGGCTGTGCCTAGCCTGACACGGTCTAGATCTGTGCTGGTGCCCGTGTCGGGTCGGCTCATGGCACGGCTCGTGCCTTGTCGTGCCTAGGTCTACTAGGCCTTTTGTTGGGCTAGACACGACACAGTACCCTGTCTCGAGGGCACATGAATTTGGCACGACCTGTACCGTGCCTTGCCTTTGCCCCCCACCCTGATGCTCGAGCCTGACTTTTTGTCGGTCATTTAACCTGATCTGACCTAACTTGACTCATCGATCCATTTTTTCCATCGCTAACTCAAGCCCTAGGGACGAGGGTTCCAGAGGCCGAGGGTTCTAGAAGCCGAAGCTTCTGGAACCTGTGATCGTTTGGGTTGGTTTGACGGTCGAACCAACCCAAACAATTAAAAAAAAAATAATTTAAATGTTGCCCTTTGGAGTTTGCCTCCAATGGCTAGGAGGCATAATCCAATGGCTCTAAGGATTTTGTTCCAATTAAAAAAAAATAAAAAAATTTAAAAATAGTTTTCAAATCTATAAATCCCCCTTTCTCATTCATTAATTTTAACATTTTTACATTGCTCACACACACTCTCCCATATCTTTTCTTTATCTTCGTCTCCTTTTAACTCTTATTATTTTTAATGATGATAATGAAATTAATTTAAACAGAAATATAAAAATTGTTAATATTTATAACGATAATCTTACTGAAAGGTCCGTGGCAGTCGAAACCTTATTTTCTCTGGTCGTCTCGATCCAAACATCTGAAGATAAAAAATTAAAAGAAAATTAATAGTTTAAACTCACTTTAATATTATACAATGTAAAAATATTTAGGGATGTCGATAAATAATCAGCACAATGCAAATATTATAAAAAAATATTAACATGTAAGTGTTCATGTGGAATTAGACACCTTAAGGGGCATGCCAAACATTGTACTAAAAATATGGTGAATTAGATTCAATATAAACCCAACTCAGTTGTAGGTTCTTTGAGACTAGATCTAGTTCAACCTTAATATTGACCCCCTTCATGTATCGCAAAAAATTAGAGAGGGAATACATGATAAAACTGATCATCACGATGAGTCTTTTGATTTTATTTTCAGAGGATCTAAGGGTAGTCAGTATCATATAGACTTATTTTTAGCCTATATATCGTAGGATTCTTAGGTTCACATCTATGATGGCATACTAAAATACTATAACTTATAAAAAAATAATAATTAATGAATTTAGAGATTATAATGGAGTGATATTTGTGACGTCCGGTATCTGAATTAGTTACGATGATACATCTTATGTATGTCTTATCACCTACTATATAGATTCTAAATGGACACTAAATAAAAAAGTATTTGGATTCTTAGAAATTTTTTCTTCTCATGATGATTCGGTCATTTATAAGTGTATGATAAAAATCTTTAGATAATATAAAATTCAAAATAAAATATTTAGTATCATATTTGATAATGCATCTAACAATAAAGTAGTCATTAGTATGTTTGTTAGGACTATTAGAGGTAGATCATTAGGAGAAATTTTTTATATTAGATACATGTATCATGTCATTAATCTCATAGTACAAGTGGGGATAAAAGTGCGTGTTGTCGTTTTAGAAAATATATGTAATTCAGTAAATTTGTATGTCACGCAGACAAGAGTTTGGTACTTTCTGTTTGTCTGCGTGTCAAAAAAAAATATTAATTGGATCTGAGATACCGTTGGAATTATACATATTTTATGTTAGAGTCATTTGTGGATAGAAACACGTGATATTTGATTATGCTAATAGTAAGAGTGACGAAGATATTTTTGACTACACTGACTGGGTTATATGAATTTTATTTATGAAATTTCTAAAGATTTTTTATGACACGAAGAATATGTATTTATTAGTTTATTTTCTCATTACTTGCATTATACTCAGGTGCATATGCAACATTAGTAGCATGTATTAAGAAGTTTAGAGATGATTAAACACTTAGTGATATGGTTATAAAGATGAAAATCAAATATTTAAAGTACTGATCCACTATTTTATCTGTTTATTATATGACTGCCTGCATGGACTTTAGGGTTAAGGTGAAAGATGTAGAGAATGTTTTGACATACATATCTTTGTGCTTGAACTAAGAAAACTAACCTAAAATATTTAATCATGAGAAATTGATTGAGCTCTTTGCATACTATGATATTACGTATAATGATAATAGTAGTGAATCTTTGAATATGAATATGAATATTATATTTAGAGATAATGACTTTTTTATTCAGATAGCAGGAGGAAATGGTTGGGTGGACCGTCGAATATGAGCGAGCAGTCTTGGTACTTAGATATTGATTATTGTTTAATTTTATCATATTCTAATTAATAAGTATCTTAATATTTTACAGTGGTAGAAATCATATGAGTCCACCTATCCCATGCTATTTAAGATAGCATGAGATCTACTGACTCATCCGGTATCGAGCATAGTATCAGAATCTATTTTTTATGCTGTAGTAAATGTGATTTCGGATAGGAGATCTAGTTTATGGCTATATATTGTTGATGTATTAGCATGCATAAAGGATTGGGAAGATTTGAGCATGTCTATTTAAGATAATGCTGTGATTGTAATAAAGGTGAAATAGTTGGTTGCTGATGATGATTCGTGGGATATTAATAATGATTGATGACTGATATGAGATCGAGATATTAATGATTGAGTTGAGTATCTGAGCCTATTTTATTATATACGACCTATTGTTATTGATACACTAATATTGATATTATTATTGATCATACACTGACGAGATTTATATTTATTATTTTTGGATTATTTTTATTTATTTTTTCTTGTCAATTTATTTAGAGGCTTAATTTAGACACTTATGTTTTTGTGATTTGCATTTAAATGTATTAATATTTTAGTTTTATTAATTCAGATACTGTTAGTTTTTAAATTTTAGTAATTTATGTTTTATTTTATTTTAATAAATTAAAAATTAAATAATTAACTATTTATTTTAATTTAATTATTTAAGTATTAAATAATTAAAATAAAAATTTTTTATAATGTTGAATTTTAGATTAAAAATTTTCCAGATGGCCCAAACCCATCAAAAACCAGGCCCAAATAGCCAAACCCAGCCCCAAACTTGGTCGAACGGGCTAGATTCGGCCTGTCCAGATAGCACGTCTTGGCCCAAAATATGAAATAGCCGGGCTAATGAGTCATGATGAGCTGGCTATGCTAAAGACGTGTCGTGCTAGGCATGACATGGTGGCCCAATTGGGCCACCTAAAAATGGGCTGGGACGACATTGTCCTGTTCTGCTTATTTGACACCTCTAGTTTTAACTTGTTGGATTTGGTCATAATGGCTAGGGGCAGAAATTCAATAGCTATCTTGATCCTGCCCATTAAATATATTAAAAAAAATCAAAAAAAAAAATAAAAAAAAATAATTTTTTTCAATTATATTTTTTAAATCTATGTATATATCAATCTCATTTTAAAATATATATTTATTTTATTTTATCTCTCTCTCATATTATCTCTCCTCTTGGCTCCCTTCTTTTCTCTCTCTAGGGTTCTCCTTTTGATTGACTTTTGCGATTGTCGTTTACATTGTGGACATCATAAAGCAAATGAAATTTTACGCATTATGAATATTAATTTTAAAATTTTGTTTAGTTTAGTTTTATTTTTATTTTATTTAAAAGTTTTAGTTTAATTAATATAAATTAATATTTAATTAAAAAATAAAATTTACTTTATAGTTAATAAACTAATAAAAAAATTAAAATACAAATAGTAATTTTATTGACAATAACAAAATTAATTTAACATAAACATAAAAAATTTTAATATAGATAATGATAACTCTATTGAAAGGTCTGAGGTTGCTGAAATTTTGTTTTCTCTTGTCGCCTCGACACAAATTTCTAAAAAATAAAAAAATTAGAAAAAAATTAATAGTTTGGATTCATTCTAATATTATACAATATAAAAATATTAAGAGTGTTGATAAAGAATTGCACAATATAAATATTGTAAAAAAATATTAATATGTAAGAGTTCATGTGGGATTGAGCATTGTTATAGGCATGCTTAATAATGTATCAAAAAATATGGTGTATTAGATTGTAGGCATATCCAACTCAGCAATGAGGTCTTTGAGGTTGGATCCAATTTAGTCTCTATGTTGACCCCCTTCATATATTGCAATGAGTTAGGGATGAAAAACATAACTAAACAGATCACCATGATGAGTCTTTCGATTAGATTTTTGGCGGATCCAATGGTTGTCAGTATCATGTAGACTTATTTTTAGCCTGTATATCATATGATCCCTAGGTTCACATCTAGGAATGACATACTAAAATATTATAATTTAAAAAAATAATAATTAATAAAATTAGGGAATATAATAGAGTGATATTTGTGATATTTGATATCTAGACTAGTAACAACGATGCATCTTATGTATGTCTCGCCATTCATTATACCGATTCTAAATGGATACTAAAAAATGTTAGGATTCTTAGAGATTTTTTATCCTTATGATGATTCGATCATTTACGAGTATCACATTCGATAATATATTTAACAATATATTGTATCACATTCTTTAAAAGAATATAATATTCAAAATAAAATATATAGTATCACATTCGATAATGTATTTAACAATGAAGTAGTCATTAACATATTTGTTAGGACTATTAGAGATGAAAGCTATTAGGAAAGATTTTTTATATTAGCTTCATGTGTCATATTATTAATCTTATTGTACAAGCGGGGATGAAAGTTGTTTTTCTTGCTTTAGAAAATATACGCAACTTGCTAAAATTTTTATATGTCTTGTAGATAATAAAAGTTTAATAGTTTTTATTTGTCCGCGGGTCTAAAGAAGGATAAATTTCAATCAGATGTGAAACATTGTTAAATTATACATACATGAAGTTGGAGTCATATGTTGGATACGAATAAGTGATATTCGATTACATCGATAGTAAAAGTGATTGACTTATTATTGATGATATAAACTGTACTACAGAAATTTTGTTTATGAAATTTCTCAAGATTTTTTATAATATGACGAATATGTATTCGTCAATTTATACTCTTATCACTTATATTATACTCAAGTGCATATGCAATATTAGTAGTATGTTTAGTAAGTTTAGAGATGAATCGATATTTAGTGACATGCTTATTGAGATGAAAATTAAATATTTAAAGTACTAGTCTATCATTTTATCTCTTTATTGTCTGACTGTTTGTATGGATCCTAGGGTTAAAGTCGGAGTATAGAATATTTTGATATATATATCCTCGCATATGAACCAGGAACACAACTTGAAGGGTTAATTCAAAAGAAGTTGACTAAGTTATTTATATATTATGATACTAAGTATGATGATAGTAGTAGTCATACTCTCAGTACGGACATGAATACAATATTCAGAGATGCTTTTTCCATTCAGTTAGAAATGGGGAAATGATGGGGTAGGCCGTAGAAGAGGAGCGAATTGTCTCGGCACTTAGATATTGATTATCTTTTAATCCTATTACATACTGATAATAAGAATTTTGATATTTTATAGTGGTGAAAATCATATGAGTCTATCTATTCCGTGCTGTCTAAGATAGTATGAGATCTATTGACTTCTTCGGTGTTAAGCGTAACATCGAAGTCTATATTTTATATTGCAGTGAATGTAATATCAGATAAAAAATTAAAATTACAGTCAGATATTGTTGAGACATTAACATGCATGAAAGATTGAAAGAATTCGAGCATGGGAATCCATGATCGTGCTATAACTACAACAAGAGCGGATGAGTTAGTTGTTGATGATGATTCATCAGACTTTGATGATGATTGATGACTGAGATTGAGCCTACTATACTGCTTATGATCTATCGTTAGTGATAATATCATATGTTTACGAGATTGATTATTTTTGAATTATCTTTGTCTTTTTTTTTTGTCATTTGAGTTTGTTGCTTTTATTCTTATTTTGTTTTTTATTTATTCATATACTTATGAGATTGTTGTTTTATTTTTATGAGTTTATTTTTGATGTATTGATTTTTTTTAATGATTTAATATTGTTTTGTTATTTTGTAATTTGTATGTGTATTTAGTTGTGAGTTGTGATTTGTAATAATAATTCTATTTATTTTTGTTTTATTACTTTAATTAATTAAATAATTAATTTAATATTTTAATTTATATTTTAAAATATATTTGAAGTTAGGGATGATCTGATTCCGAACGGGCTGAAACAGCACGACCTGGCATGTCCCTACCCAACACCACAAATCTTGGCATGACCTGGCCTGAACCAGGTCCAAACCAGGCCAGTGAGTTGTGCCGGGCCGGCAGTTCTCAAACCATGCCATGCTTAGCACAGCACGGTGGTCTGATTGTGCCACCAAAAAACTGGTCAGCTCGGTCCGGCCCATTTGACATCTCTAGCCGGGATCTTCACTTATTTTTATGTTTTTTGTACCATAGTTGCTCGTTAGAAATGAAAACAGAAACTTCTTGATGGTCTATAATTTTTGCCTTGGACTCTAATTCGGGGCTCGGCCTCGGCCTTGTCGTGGACTTGCCAACTCGGTTGGACTGGGGCCTTGGGGTGTCCATGTGTTATTGAGTCCGGTGCAAGGTTAAGTGGGGCGGGTGCGGTTTGATACTTGGTCCGGGGTTCAGTGCATGGTACCCGTGCCGCTGGACAATGCTTGTGGGACATGCACTTGGGTCGTGCTTGGCCCAGTATGATGCCCGACTTCACCTAGCCTAGTACGGCATGACTTGGTTCAAGCACAGTTGTGGACAATGCCTTTCTGGGTCAGGCACGGCTGAATTGGGCTGTGCTGTTGGCCGTACCTGGGCTACCCGGCCCATATGACACTTATTTTTTGAGACTTACTCAATTGTTGAGTTTCAGACTAATATACTGTGTGAAGGCTACCTATTAAGCAAATATATCTTCGGAGTACAACAAAATTAAGATCTTATTCTGATTGAGACTGATATAGCTGCTGTTTCCAATCATAAAGAATAGTTGGTTGATATTGTTTACCTATATGTGTTTGGAGATCATCGCTAGTTCTAAAGATTCAAGTTCTATGTTAGTAGATTTATTTTATGTTTGCAATATTATATCATAAGCAATTTAAGCATCTATAGTATGCACTACACAATGTGAGTTTGATTGATCAGTCTAGAGGTGTCAAATGGGCTGGGTCGGCCTGTGCCCGGCATGGTTCAGCCGTGCCTGGTCCGACATGGCATGCTATAGTGCCATGCTCGGGCCCGTGCCAAGTGCACCCTCAGCACTGGTCGTGCCGTGCCGGGCTGAGGGATCGGTCCATTGCGTTGTGATAGGCACGTGTGCACTGTATGTGGCATATCAAAGACATGTTCGACACCCGGACATGCTTGTGGAACGTTGTATCCATGCTTCCTCGGATAATAGTTACATCTTGTATCTTCTATCTCAGTAAGAAGTAGTCCACCTCTATATATTTTATCAACTCGTGAAATATTAAATTAAAGATTGTGTGTTTTATTGTTAGATTGTTATAATAAAAAATAATAAAAGTAAAAAATATAAATTTGATTTATTTGAGTATGTGCTTGATCAAAAGTATATTTTGATTAATGGGCATTATCCTTTTAAACTCTACATCTTTACTGAATATAAAAATAATTATATATCTTTTATTTTTTTTTAAAAGATAAGTTTGTCTCCAATAAAA
This sequence comes from Sapria himalayana, assembly GCA_029783825.1. Classification (NCBI taxonomy): domain Eukaryota; kingdom Viridiplantae; phylum Streptophyta; class Magnoliopsida; order Malpighiales; family Rafflesiaceae; genus Sapria; species Sapria himalayana. Next base: position 265,170 of record JAREIK010003076.1, on the reverse strand, counting down.
CTATAAAAACTTATCATATGACTCATCTGGATGCAAATTAATGTCAAACTAAAATATAAATATTCATGTGAATAGCTATGCCTTGTTGAATATGTTAAGAAAAATTTAGGAAATGACAAACTATATTGACTGAAAGAGTTAAAAAAAATTTTTAAAAATATAAATTGTATAAATTAAAACTAATTTAATAAAAGTCATATAATTAATATTTCATATACTTTTCTTACAAGTAGTAGAGTAAATTGAATGAGTTGTATTGGATAAGAAACTAGTACTAAAATCAAAATGAGTGTCCGCTGGAGCACAACACAAAAAATTAACTATTTGTAAGAGTATCAACCATGTACTGCATATATGATAAAATAATTCCTCTCATAGAATAGGGCAATTATATGCCAAGCAAATGTCCGAGCTTCCCAAAGTTTGTTTGGAATCATGACATAAAATATTTATTGAGTTGAATTATTTTTAACTTGTTATCTCATATGAACTATATATCATTCATGTACATTATAAGGAAATTTATATCAGCATTAATTTTTTTTAAAATAAAAATCTATAACATATTTATATGTGTGTGTGTGTGTGCGTGCGTGTGTGTGTAAATCAAACAATGTAATTGCATGTGAAAAATTTGCAAATTATGCTTTCTATGGTTGTTTAAGATTATATAATATCTTTTGTAATTTAATATTTATATTTTAATTTGTTGTTTGAAACTTAGGTAAATGCTATATATGCACCCCAATTTCAAGATCACTATAAACAATTACATTCTTCACTTTTAGTAATTTATCATTTATTTGTGGAATATTGCTAATTAAATAGGAATCCATATAAAAGTCTTCTTGGTTACTAGAGAGAGCATCATAGTAATTCACATCAAATATTTGAGTATGTTTTTTTTCACTAGAAATCTCACATTAAGGTGATATATCTTCTCATATATACCTATCTTCATAGTGAAAACTCATGTGCATCCAACAAGAGACCTTTCTATAATTTGTGGTTCTAATTTCCAAATCCAATTGGAGTGGAAGCTATTTATTTCTTCCAACATGTCATGATGTCATTTTGGATAATATATTTTCTTTGATGGAGACGTAGATATCTTAGTATTATCAAGAAAAATTATAAAAAATAAAAAGGAAGGTAGAATGTATATATGATTAACTTTTTAGATGGTAATCAGAAAGTAAAGATCAGAGTGAACAACTAAAGAATTATTTGACTCAATGGTAGAGTTGTCTATGACTTGAGTAGATTGTGTATGTTTCTCTTAGTATTAACTTTAAGTTTCGAGTGATTAAGTCTCCTAGTCTCTGATTTATCATGAGTCTGAACTAGAGTAGAATAATGAGATATTATATTGTATGGAATTGTAGTTTTTTTTTTTGGAAACTTTTTTCTTTTTGGAGTCAACTTGATATATACTTATTGACATATATGATGATTTTATAAAAAGTATTATTATAATAGGGACCAACAAATTTATATGTAGTTGACATCTAACTTTCTCTCGTAGCTGAATGTCTAAATTAGAATATTGAGGAGTAATGAAAAATAATAAGTCTAATTGTATACCCAAGTCTTATTTTTCTTAGGTTTGTTAAGATGAGTCTGGCTCAAAAATAATATTAATACTTTTTAAATCTTATTAGGCTCAGGTAAAAAACATGCTTTTTCTCTTTTTAGCTCCTAGAGAATCTAAGGATGACATATTTTAAAGCCTTAGGTGTCACTTGTTGTTTCATTGGGAGATATTATGAAGAAAATAAATACTCTTAAAAATTATAGGAGGCAAGCTAAATTATTTCTTCAAGATATATGATCTGAAATGATACATGATGAGAAATACAAAAAAAGATATTTAATTAATAAGATAGTTTGTAATTAAAATTATATTTCCTCAAATATGTTGTTGAATACTCATTCCAAATAAAAGTGTTTGAGTTAATTCAATCAGATATATTATTTTTAAAGGAAATAAATTATATATGGGTGTCCTAACACATGAAGTTTATTTGGTTATTTTAAGTATTTATATCTGATTAATTTTTTATTATTTTATAAAATATTTGAAAAATAAAAAAAATATTTGGATTTAACATACAAAATACATATTTATGTGAATCATGAATAATCATCAATAAAATAATCAAATACTTAAAATAACCAAATAAATTTTATGCACACTAACTTAATTTTCAAGATATGAAGTTGTATAGTTTTTGAACTTTTGCACCTTAACACTCCAAGGTAAAAATATCCTTAATAGTGATGAATACTAAAGTTGAAGGTGTATAATTAAAAGGTCCAACACACTCCAATATTTATCATGATATCATATTGTAGTTGAGGAAACATAGTCAATCATGCTCAATTAGAAAGAAATTTTTCTTGAAGCACTGATCATTCAAATAAATTTCAAAAGAACATTAAAAAAAACAGAATTGAGCTGCCTGAAAAGATATCTAAGAGAAAAAAAATTAATTGAATAATGAAGAATAAGTAAAATATACAGAAGAAACAAGGAACCGAGCTAAATAATATCTAAATATCATGCGCAATAGCTTTTAAAAGATTAATATTAATACTAGCTATTATAATATCCAATTAACAAGAAAAAAATGATGGTAAAAATACAATAATCATATGTAACATGAGTATTGACTCCTTAATCAACAATATTCAAGGAGCATAAAATAGGGGAACAAAACAAAAGAGTTGGAGTGCCTGGAGGTTGGTAGAGGCATGTTATCCTCCCACTAGGGGGGGGACTTCCAAATCCCACTACCCAAAACATGGGATTTTGGTAGATGTTTCGACTTTGTGAGGTTGCAATGTGAAGACTTTGTGAGGACTTCAAGATGATCTTGGTAGATGTTTAGACACATTGGAGTACCGCACCCATGAGATTATTGTTATGTGCCACCAGGAAAAATTTTAAAAGCTATTGGAGTGAATATGAGAGGATAATCGTTATGATACCATGTAAAAATAAGTACAAAATTACTGAAAACATGTAGAGTTCTCAATCAATATGTTCAGTAACAGATTTCATAATTTGGTGTCATTTACAGATGGGCTTTGATTGCTGGTAGAATTCCTGGGCGCAAAGCAGAAGAAATAGAGAGATTTTGGATAATGAGACATGGTGAGCTGTTTGCAGGTCGACGGAGAGAGCTGAAGCTTTATATCTCCTAATGCCTTTCCCTTTGATATTTCTAATGAGTTTCTAATATGTCTATTCTCTCTCTCTCCCTCCCCCCGCTCTCCCTCTCTCCCTCCCTCCATCTCTTCCCCCTTCTCCCTCTCTCCCTCTCTCCCTCTCTTTCCCCTTCTCCCTCTCTCCCTCTCCCTGTCTCTGTATCCTTTCCAATGCATGTCTCCTCACTTGTCACATGCCTAATGGTTGTGTATGCTGAAACATCTATAGGTAAAGCTTCAGTTTTTGGACTGTTATATTGTTTGGATTGGCCATATGTTTTTGGTTTTGTGTATATTTTGAGGTGGGTTAAATTATGAAATAAGACTTGCCATGCCATGCTCCTGCTGTTCTCCATCATTTGAATCCATAGTCTGCAATGCCACATGCCATTGAAGCGCAGGAAAATCTACCATAATGTATCTAAAATCTAAATTCTAAGCAGAAGGGGAAGAAAGAAAGAGGCAGGGTGATTGCACAAGAATGGCAGCAATATCCGTCCCTTTGCTATTGATACTTGCTGGCAACCTTGTTTATTGCTTAAATTAGTTTTTGTTAGGTAGTAATAAATTTTTTAAAATATGCTGTAAAACTAAGCACATATAAAATTGTATATATCCACTACATACTACAAATGCACACACCCTGCAAATTTATGCTACATAAATGAAGTATATATACACATGCATATATTTAAAGCATATATGTGCATATATGCCAATATATACTCACTGGGTATGCAACACACACACACACACACACACACACACACATCAAAGGCATTATCTATACAAAAAACATATGTTGCACATATATAATGTGTTTTCGTGTATGCATTTACATGTGGTGTATATAGAGGTGTCAACCGGGCCGGCCCGGCCCGACACGAGGCACGGCACGGTTCAGCCGTGATTGGGCCGGCCCGCCAGGGAAAAATTCCGTGCCCATGCCGTGCCCGGTTTAGGCACGAGCCGTGCCGTGCCTGGCCCGTGCCGTGCCTGGCCCGTGCCGTGCCTGGCCCGTGCCGTGCCTGGCCCGTGCCGTGCCTGGCCCGTGCCGTGCCTGGCCCGTGCCGTGCCTGGCCCGTGCCGTGCCTGGCCCGTGCCGTGCCTGGCCCGTGCCGTGCCTGGCCCGTGCCGTGCCTGGCCCGTGCCGTGCCTGGCCCGTGCCGTGCCTGGCCCGTGCCGTGCCTGGCCCGTGCCGTGCCTGGCCCGTGCCGTGCCTGGCCCGTGCCGTGCCTGGCCCGTGCCGTGCCTGGCCCGTGCCGTGCCTGGCCCGTGCCGTGCCTGGCCCGTGCCGTGCCTGGCCCGTGCCGTGCCTGGCCCGTGCCGTGCCTGGCCCGTGCCGTGCCTGGCCCGTGCCGTGCCTGGCCCGTGCCGTGCCTGGCCCGTGCCGTGCCTGGCCCGTGCCGTGCCTGGCCCGTGCCGTGCCTGGCCCGTGCCGTGCCTGGCCCGTGCCGTGCCTGGCCCGTGCCGTGCCTGGCCCGTGCCGTGCCTGGCCCGTGCCGTGCCTGGCCCGTGCCGTGCCTGGCCCGTGCCGTGCCTGGCCCGTGCCGTGCCTGGCCCGTGCCGTGCCTGGCCCGTGCCGTGCCTGGCCCGTGCCGTGCCTGGCCCGTGCCGTGCCTGGCCCGTGCCGTGCCTGGCCCGTGCCGTGCCTGGCCCGTGCCGTGCCTGGCCCGTGCCGTGCCTGGCCCGTGCCGTGCCTGGCCCGTGCCGTGCCTGGCCCGTGCCGTGCCTGGCCCGTGCCGTGCCTGGCCCGTGCCGTGCCTGGCCCGTGCCGTGCCTGGCCCGTGCCGTGCCTGGCCCGTGCCGTGCCTGGCCCGTGCCGTGCCTGGCCCGTGCCGTGCCTGGCCCGTGCCGTGCCTGGCCCGTGCCGTGCCTGGCCCGTGCCGTGCCTGGCCCGTGCCGTGCCTGGCCCGTGCCGTGCCTGACCTGGCATGGTTTGGCCCGTGGCGCGGCACACCTCACGGGTTTGTCCCGTGGCGGGTGTCCCATGAGCTCGACCCCACGATGGCCCCTCCGCAAAAAAGACCGTGGGTCGGGTCTGATTCGACCTGACCCGTGGTCCCCCCAAATCCCGACCAGTACGGACATGCAAGCCTGAGCGGGCCAGGCAAGGCAAGGCACGGCCCGCCGTGCCGGGCCAGCCTGGCCCGGTTGACACCTCTAGGTGTATATGTGCATATATTGTATATATCTAGTGTAATATTTGCATATATATATATATATATGCTTATATGTATATATGTGCAGTGCATATATGCACATATATTGTACATACATGAAGCATGTATATTGTAATAAGGATTTAAAATTTATAAAATTAGTAACAAACTAACAATGATAAAAAAATTAAATGTCAAAAGTACCCTTTAATGTGATTTAATTTTTTTTTTTGAATGATATGGATTAAATGTCAAAAGTAGTCAGCATGCTTTAGACTGCCTTCCCTATCCCTATGCCATTCCTTCTCTCTCTATTTCTCCCCTCTTTGCCTCTCTCTTCCCCTCCCTCTCTCTTCCCCTCCCTCTCTTCCCCTCCCTCTCTCTTCCCCTCCCTCTCTTTCCCCCTCCCTCTCTCTTCCCCTCCCTCTCTCTTTCCCTCTCCCAGTCCCAACCAACTATATTGTGCATAAACACGTAATAAATAGTTTGTGTGAGAGATGTAAGTTTCTAAGGTACTATAATATGTTGGACAAAAGCATGATGACTTTGTTAATTGCAGAAAAAGATTTCCTAGCATAAGGTGACACTTATATCACTAAAGGTAACTCGACAAATGGTATTAAATGTGGTTGGAATCCTTGTTATGACATCCATTGTTGAGATTGAAAAGCCTAAACAAGATGGGTATGATATTAGGGATTAAGGGAAAAAATAAAGCTGAAAAGATGTGGTGACCTTCTTGGAAGGTTGAATGACAAAGGTAGAAATAGTTATTGGTGAATTGCAAACACATTTGAGAATATCAGAGAGAACATTAAGGAGGTGACATCAATGAAGAATGAACTATGAGATGGAGAAGATAAGAATTAGGCTTTCAACTTATAACAAAATCATAAATGGTGACATGATTTGGCCAAATTCTCTCAATGCGGGTGGATATCATAAAGTTGAAGATGTTTAGAGGTATTAAAGCAGCAAAAGAGTTGGATAACTTCATTTGGGCAATGAAGCAATATTTCTGAATGATGAAAATTATGAGTGATACAACAAAGGTTAGTACTGTTTTTATAATTCTAGTAGTTGTCATACTTGTTTGATGGTGATGAAGATGTGAGGAAGCTAATGTTCATACTTGGGAATTATTCAAATTGAATTTTCAATATAATTTTATATGGAGTATGTAGAAGAAGTGATGACTAAGTTACATAGACTAACCTAATTATAATTTATAGAAATAAGAGATTGTAAGTGAGCTTTCAGAACTAATTGTTCAAATTTTAGATCATGGTGAGAAAGAACCCTTTTTTTTCAGTAGTTTTAAACTTTGGGCTAAGTAAGAATTATAGAAAAAATGTGACCCATACCTCACTCATATGTCATTAGCTGAATTCTTGGTAAAATTCAAGAAGATGAATAAACTCATCTCTTTCAATAGAAAATATAAAAATTAGGTTGATTGAATTAAAAAATCAAAAGATAACTAACCAATGAAAAGTAAAAATGAGCACTAGCATTGTAAAATTTGTGATTATTCTAATTTGAAGCAAACTTATAACTATTGTATTGGAGAATAAAAGATCAAAAAAATATATTGCTAAACTAAGTTCGATCTTATTGAGCCTGACCGAAAATAAGAAGTGTGAAATACGAAAAAGTTTATTACTTCTATTTGATAAATGAGGTCCAAGTCAACTGATTAATATGGATGTAAAATAGTGATTTTCCTCAATATTTTTTTTTTCTTTTTTTCTTGGGTGTTCAACTTTTTAAAAAGGATTTCTATCTTCACTTCATTGGTAGTGAACCAATTCAACTCTAATATTCTGACTTGTCTGCTACCAAATGGGCAATCCATTAAATTTTAGTAGTTATTTTTTACTAGCTTTTCAAATAAATGATATGCCTCGTATAAAAATGTATTAATAATTGACCCTCTAATTATCACATTAACCATGCACCTCATCATATAGTTTAATCCATTGTAGAAGGTTTGAATTTGGTACCACATCTCAAATATATGTTGAGGACATCTCCTCAACAATTCCTTAAAATAGTCTCAAATGTTATATATATTTTCATGCCTATCTTATTGGAATTTACTTATGAAGTGCCATAATTGATATGCAATTTGAGGTGTGATGAATTTAGTGAGAAATGTCCTCACTATTATATCCCAACTCTCATTAGAGTTTATGTGACTTTGTTACACTGTCTAATTTTATTAGTTAAATGATATATCAAAAGCTCATTAATATGAGTATTACATCAATTGAAATTCACAAGTATTTTATTATATAAGTAGTATAATAGACTTTCATCTAGATATCGATCTCATATGAATTGTATTAACAATTTGATTATTCAATTATGAGATAACAAACTTTTAGTAAAATCAATACTTAGATTGTTAGAAAATCCTAGGCTCATGATTTATTTATCTAATCTATGTGATGCCGTTAAGTCACTCGACAAATATTATGTTGGACCTAAAATAAAAGTTTGGGTATTATGTGATACTGTTAAGTCACTCGACAAATATTATGTTGGACCTAAAATAAAAGTTTGGGTATTATGTGATACTGTTAAGTCACTCAACAAATATTATGGTTGTCACCTTTGAGTCTTTCCTAATAGTGCTACTCTCATAACTATCTACTCAGTATGTTACCACCAAGACAAAAATTTATCTCTACATGAGAATCATTCAAAATCACATATTTTTTGGGCAACTTAAACAATTACTCTTGTTGGTTGCATTATATGCACACTCTTATTCTCTGAGCTATATTATCATAAAGAGTAAAGATTGATATGGTTTGTAAATATTTGTACTTTTAACTTCATAAGTATTATACTCATACAATTAATAAATACTTTCCTCAAGTTTTAGTAGTGAGAATCATATAAGTAATAGTAACTTAGAAGGGTTATCATCACTATTTGAGATACAACATACTCGAGTATATCCTTAGGATTACCTATCACTATCCTCCTCGGTGATGATGGGACTCATACACTAAATGTTAACTCCTTGGAAAATATTTTATGTCCACACTAATTGAGAACTAATATTTTTAAGATATGTACAATGGATTGACATGTAAAATAATTCAAAATTTTGGCTTTATAAGTACCTACAAGTATCAAACGTGCTGTGCCAAGCTGACATGACGCTTTTTAGGCCCGTATGACATGCTACAATAAACATGTCGTGCATGACACAACACGGTTCACTGGAGGGCAATCCCATCATGGCCTGCCACCCAAAATTAGTCAAGTTTCGAGCTGATTCATGCCGAGATTTGGGGATACGGGTGCTCCCCAAAACCGAGTGGGTGCTCTTGCTGACCTGCTCGGCTTGCCGGGCATTGTGACTCATTGCGTTGCCCATCACCATGTCGCCCATCGGGTATCTCTTGTTGCCACATCGTGTCGTCGTCCCATACCGGGCCCACGTGCTAGGCACATGGGTCATGCCTAGCATGACATGCGGGTCAATTTCTCTTGGCATGGCACAACATGATTCATGCTGAGAGCGTGCCTAGCACGGGCTCAGGCATGGCTGAATTAGGCTGGGCTCCGGGTCAGCCCCGGATTACCCGACATGGTTGACATTTCACCATACTCGCAATGATTAATATATCCAAAATTTGAGGATTAACATATAGGTTTATCTTTTATATCATAGTCGAAAGAGTAGTCACTTTCTTCCTATCATATACATGAGTGAGCCTTGTGATTAATCTATTGTTTTCCACCACGATAATCTCACATAAATCTACCAATAGTTGAAATCTATCAATATATATACATAAGATAAATCAAACCACTCATTCATAAATAAAACTAATTATATCACATAATTTAATCTATCCCTAGATGAGAGGGGTTTGAGAGTCACACCTCCCATCTTTTGGGATTAGCATAAATCTTATGTTCCTTGCTTGCTTACTTGTGGAACCCCTAGGAAGTATGAAAGTCAATTTTATAGTTTGATAGTTATCATGATTTTGCTTGCTATGTGAGGGAGAAAGAGAAGAAATGAGAAATTTTTTAAAAATTCTCTATTGTCTACTTTTCTACTTGTGGCTTCGCATTACACTAAGTATAAAGTCGTGGCTTTTAGAAAAAAATCAAAACATTGGCCTTCATCTTTTTGTCTTGAGCTCATGACTCTAGAACATAGCCATGACTCTTTTCTTCATCTTAATCTTTCCATAACACACAGTCATGATGCTAACAATGACCATAACTTGGCCATAATCTCTTTATAACACAAAGTTGCAACATTATGTAATGACTATGACTTCAAGCCTTTCTCTATTCGTAGTCCATAAAGGGTCACAATACTAGGAATTAGTCATGGAGCGGACATGGTTATTCATATTGTTATATAGATATGACACTATATAGAGGTTCTAACATTGGCAAATGTCCTCTTTTAAAATTTATATGGCCATGACATTGAGAAATAGCCACAAATCTAAGATCTTTTATGTGTTGGCTATGGTCTCGGTACTAGAATAACTTGTTGTTCTAGTACCATGACATTGGCATAATCTCTAGTATAACTTGTTGTTGTGGCACTATTACGATGCTATGACATTGGCACTATTATGATGCCAAAAAATTGGCACATAGCTTATGTATATAAGCTACGGCTATGTCTTTCTTTGAGGATAAGAGTTGTGGCTTTGGAAGTAGTTATCCTTGAGTAATATCTTTTATAATATTTAGTATCTCAAAAGTCATGACTTTAAATAATTTATAATACTTTGGCATGAGTATTTAAAGCTCTATAATTTTTTGTAGCTTAATAGTCATGACATAGTAAATAATGTTTCAACTCTAACTTGAAACTACTGTGCTATATAAAAATAAAGTTGAAGTGCTATGAATTTGGCTGCAACCTTGAGGACTAGTGGAATACTTGGCTAGTGTGTTGAAGAATTAATATCACAACCATTAAAATTTTCTGAGCTAAGCATGGTTGCAACTCCATTATAATATCACATCAATTGAGAATGTGTCGTATAGTGGAAAAATTATGCTAATGAATTGGTAGGGTCATGGCATAAAAGTATTGTCTTGACCAATTAGATAGAGTTTCAACCCAGAATGGATACCAAAGCTATATGAGACTCATTGATCTACCCTCTTTGCTAAACACCTCCAAATTTTTTTTAATTTTATGACTTTTCATCTAAACTCTCTAAAATATTAAAATCATAAAATTAATATATATATTAGCTCATTTTTTTTGTCTACACATCATTATCAACAACCAAAATATACTATAATATTTGATAAGTTGAACACCAAATAGAGTCCTACATTAAATTTTGGAACCAACTATATACCTTATTACTTCATGAAAATAGAAATATAATCTTATTGCATTAAGACTAACTTCATTCAATTGTACCATGTCACATAACTCTAAAAATATTACATGTTTATTAGGGTCCTTTTATGCCCTTCCATTGTATTGGTGCCACTGAACCATAACTATAAGAATCATCTTTAACTCAAAGTAGTTGGCTTCCATTGGTTGCAATTGAATATCTAAATAAATGTTTATCATCAAGGCCTCTAATAATCTTCCAAGGTATGATAGTGGAGGGGGTGTTGGACAACATGCTCATTATCATCTTTAGATTCTTTGTTACTGATAGTGCCCAATATACGCTCTTTATTAGAGCTTTTTCTAGTAGAATTCTCCTAATTGTTTTGATTTCTAGGTCCAGTGGGGGTTAGCTCAGTCTTTGAGCTTCGACTCATATAAGGGTTAAAAAAAAGGAAAGAAGGGAAAGAAAATTTACAAAGAATACAAATAAAAACTATATCACACCTATCCACTTTCAAACAAGGTAACAAGGCTTGACAATTAGATTTTAAAATATTTATCAAACTTAACATTATCTAAATGATGAAAAAAATTATCTTTTTTCCGGGATAATAACGCCAACTCATATTTACTAGCCAAACTAAATAATAATGGTGCCAAAATCTTGTTGTGACTTTGTTACACTACCTAATTTTATCAGTTAGTTGATATCCAAAAGCTCATTAATGAGAATATATCATCAACAAAGATCGAAAAGAATACAAGTCATTCAAGTAGTAAAACAAACTATTGTAATAATATCGATCACACATGAATTTTATTGTAATAATATATCAGTTAGGTTATTCAACAATGATAACTCATTGTTAATAAAATGAATATTTGGATTATTAGATCATCTTATGTCCATAGATTTATTTATTTAATCTATATGATAATGTTAAAGTTGCTCGGTTTGTGTTGTGCTGGACATAGAATGAAAGTTGTGGTGTTGTACAATAACTCCTTTTCCCAATGATATACAAGGTGGTTGTTACCATTGATTCAGTCCCAATGGTAGTCCTTTTGTAGTTGCCTCTCTTGATATGTTACCACCGAGATAATACTTAATTAATGCTTGAGAGTTATCATAATCTCATATATTTTATATAATTTCAATAGTTACCCTTAATAGTTACTTTATTTACCCACACTTATTCTTTGGCTTCTAGTGTCATATTGACCAAATATTGACATAGTTTATAAGTATTTATAATTTTCAGCTTTATATGTGTCATACTCGTATAATTAACATATGGTCCCCTCAAGTTTCACTGATGGGAACCATATGAGTAAATTAACTCATAAGAATTATCACCACCTTACGAGTCACCAAATTCTCAAGCATTTTTTGAGGATTGTCTATCTTATTTTCCTTGATGATGATGTGATTCTCATATTAAAGGTAATTTCTTTAAGAGAACATTCTATATAATGTCTATCCCAATCAAGTATTAGTTCTTTTAAGATGTGTATAATGGATTGACATATAAAAATATTCATACTTTTAGCTTCATAAATACCATACTCATGATAATGAACATACCCAAATTTTAGGTTTCAATGTATAGGTTTATCTAGTGCATCATAGTCAGAAGGGTTGTCACTCCCTTCCTATCATATATTTGAGCGAGTCTTATAGTTTATCTATCATCATTCACTATGATAATCTCACGGAAATCTATTAATAATTAAAGTTCATCATGATCCATCAATATCCGCAACACAAAATAAATCAAACACATTCATTTATATATAAAAACCAATATCACATCACATATACTCAAATTACACAAACCCTAAACCCCTATTGTTTTGATAAAATTTTTGAATCTGCCTCAGAGATGTGGATTTGAGAGCCATACCTAGAGATGTCAAATGAGCTGGGTGGCTTGGGCCTGACCCGAGGCATGACCCAATTCACTTGTGCCTGGCCTGACATGGCACGGTGCAGACCCATGTTCGTGCTCATGCCGGGATGAGGGTCCTTGGCCCACGTGCCTTGTCAGGCACAACTTAGGTCCCTGGCATGAGGGCACGACATGGGCGACGAGCCTGATGGCCGACGACCGACTAAATGATGCCCGATGGGGGATGATTTTTAAAATCTATCTTAACGAAATGATGGCTTGGAAGGCCCGACATGGATGGCGGCGCGTCAGCATAGATCTCAAACCCTAATTTTTAAAATTTAAATTAACCAAAATTTATCTTGACCCGATCCGATCTAGCCCGAATTGATCCAAACTCCGGCTGATTTTGGGTCATGGGTCATGCCGGGTCTGTCTTCAAAATAACCATGCCGTGCTTGGCACAACACGTGAGCAAGGGTATGCCTAGAAAAAATAAACAGGGCTGGCATGACCCAGGCCATTTGACACCTCTAGCCACACCTTTGCTACTATTTTCACCGAATACACATGCTTCCCCATTTTTAGTAGTCAAGGGAAATTTCCTGCACTTTATTATATATATATATATAAGTCTTACATATAAAATAATTAACAAAAACCCCATAAAAAAATAAAAATATTTACTTTTTAAGGTTATCTTATAAATACCCTAGCTAAATCAATTGATAGTTGAGTTGAATATTCAACTTCTGAATATCGATTATTTGAATCTCCCACTATATTATTTCATCATGTTTCGTATATGAGCCTATACAAATAAGACTTATTTCTATTGATTCAATGATTACTATACTTGTAGTATGTAGTCCGTAAGAATTCATTATTGGGGACATAAGGACTAGTAAATGAACAATAGGAATATCTATGATTCCAAGAAAGGGGATGGTGTTCATCCAAAGCCTTTCTAGTTACTTCCAGATGAGCAAGCAACTATCATTTATCTTAGAAGAGATTTCTTTATTAAATTAAATTTTATTTCTTAAGCACATATGTAATATGATTAAAAGCTTGTGACAGCTCACCTTAGGACATGTTGTTACTAATAAGCTCCCCGATGTTCCTCTGAAAGCACTAGCACATGTTGCTAGTCCTATAACTTTAGACTAGCCTCGAGTTTATTACCTTCTCCCTTGACCAGCCATTGTAATCTTAGTGTGTTACAAAATACCTTTCAAGCTTTTAGTACCATTTTTGAGGATTTAACTGGTTGTTGGTAGCCGAGGATTAAAAACACCTAATAACCATCCATCTAATAAAAAACCAATACAATATATATTTGAAAGCTAGATCTAACCACTACCATATATAACATCAAATGCAAACAAACAAGTATATCATCTATATTGAACTAACAATAAAACCAGATGAAAATATTATTCGAATAAATTGAGAAATTTGGTTATATTTGTTGAAATAAATTAGCAAACAAAGAATTGAATTAAAAAATAAAATGATTCAATGTAAAGAAAACAAAGCTAAACAAATCTCACTCAAATCTACATTAGCTTAATTTTATTTTTTGAACAAGGATATTTCATCAAGTAAGTTGAAACTAATAAAAATAAATACATCCACACATACATTTGGAACAATATTTCAATGATATTATACACTTAAAAACAAATCAATTTTACTTGAAATAAACATTCTCATTAAGAATAATGAATATGACAATACAATAGAAATATAACTAGTTATAAATACAAAACTCTGACATCTTACAAGTTAACATTATTAAAATAATCTTAAAAACTCTTTAATAGTTCAATTGAAACTCAACTTGAAATATGATATACCTTTCCAAAAAGATTTTGTTGATTCATTAAAATTTTCAAAAAACCATTAAAATTTTTTGGTCCAAAGTTTTCATTTGGATTTCTTCAATGCATAAAATTTTGTTGATTCAACTTGAAATATGATATTATACACTTAAAAACAAATCAATTTTACTTGAAATAAACATTCTCATTAAGAATAATGAATATGACAATACAATAGAAATATAACTAATTATAAATACAAAACTTTGACATCTTACAAGTTAACATTATTAAAATAATCTTAAAAACTCTTTAATAGTTCAATTGAAACTCAACTTGAAATATGATATACCCCCCAAAAAGATTTTGTTGATTCAATAAAATTTTCAAAAAACCTTTTATTTTATGCATTGAAGAAATCTAAATGAAAAATTTGGACCAAAAAATTTTAATGATTTCATATAACTACATAACTTATTTGACTCAAAAATATGATTTACTTATTTAAAATCAACAAAAGCATTTAATATAGCATTACTTTAAATTAGAGAATATAGGTAGTAAAAATACCAAATGATTTTGTTTTCTATTACTGCATGAATAAGCTTGTCCTAATGATATGGAGAGCTATTGGAAAAACTCATTTACAATTTTCACAGGAAAAGAAAAATTGATATACATTTGTGTGTTTTTATTTGTTGGATATGTTTGGGTAAGCTCACATGTCCATAGATTAGAAAATCCTTTTTGCAAAATTCAACATTATACATTCTATACATCACCAAAACAACAATATTTGCAAGTTACTTATTTTTTATTTGGATACTATAATATTTCATGCATCATAAATTGTCTAATATAAATACAAAAGTTTAAAGGAATTCATTAGGATCATCTTGAATGAGAAACTTAATCACATAATTAATTATGGTTAGTGAATCAAAACACACAACACATTAGTCAACACTAGTGTAACAAATAGCTAGCCCCACTTGACCTTAGCCCATAAGTGATCCCCGAATGTTAACCAATTGCCTTGCCCCCACTAGGAATATCAATATTATTCTCCTTGCTTGTTATGACCTAAGGTGTTACGCATGCCCCACATGTCGCATCTCCTAGAATTTGAACTCGAGATCTCCAATGAATATAGTTCTAAATCCCAGCA
The DNA here is from genome assembly GCA_029783825.1 of Sapria himalayana. NCBI lineage: Eukaryota > Viridiplantae > Streptophyta > Magnoliopsida > Malpighiales > Rafflesiaceae > Sapria > Sapria himalayana. The sequence goes on along the minus strand of JAREIK010003076.1, from coordinate 249,571 downwards.
CTTGAGTCCCCGAATGTTAACCTCCTATCTTTTTCTTATCTCACACCAATCTTGAATTAATTAGTTTTACTATGAAAATTTGAAGAATTTTTATACAAATACTCATCTTTTCTTGGAGATTCCATTAAAAAGATTATCAATTTCTTACCAATCTAAACTGATGAATTGAATATTTAAACCAAAAATAATATCCAGAATAATCCTAAAAATTATATGTTAATGTTAATATTCTACATTTATAATATTTAGGATTTTATATTCTTGAAAATTGATATTAGTTCAAAATATATTTTTATTATTTTATATTTTATGGATGTTAGTACATATTAATAAGATTTTAGTACATGTTATTCAAATAGGTTTCTATAAAATAAAATTCAAAAATGAAATTTTAAAAGTTTTAATTATAAAAAATTTATGGAATGAATTTTATTTTATAAAAACTTGGCATTTTAAAAAATAGAAAATTTAATCTCAACTTGAATATTTAAATTTAATCTCAACTTGAATTTTTAATGGTTTTGGATTAAACTACTTACCGACTTATATTCCCAACAACTAATATCAAAGTCTTGATTTTCAATACTACCCAAAAGTAGTATCCCAACTCCTATTGAGGAGCTTGTTCAGTAATATCGATGCATTATTTTTAATGTTTAATATCATCAAACTAGTATTTGATCATTCTGATATCAGCATAGTGAAACCAAATGCAATTTAGGATATTATATTTGTGTAGTTTACATGTGGTTGACATTGATGTTGACTTTTTCTATCATTGAGGACCACTCTATAAAAATATAGTTAACTAAAAATAACTATTCTATTTGGAAAAATAGAAAGCATAACTATCTTTTAGTCAAATAGTTATATGACCATGTGAATGAAAATTTAAAACCTAGAAATTGTGTGAATAAGAATAGGAAGACATGTGCTTTAGGATGCAACCATTATTCAGAAATAAATAAGCATTGATATTTATCAATATGTTTCTGAAGTAATAAGAACAAACAAGTTGTGGCAGAAACTAGATTTTATCTTTCAAAAGAATACATTAACAATTAAAATGTTAAACATTTGAGGTTGGTTTAATATAAAGTTAAAGAAAAATCTAATATAGGCACACATTAATCTTTTTCAAAGGCTAGAGAACCAACTTGCATGTATGAAGATGCTCTTCAAAGGTAAGTTGCTTTCTTTCTTACTACTGAGCACACTTCCAATTAGTTGGGATAACTTTGTAGTTTTCTAGGGCATACACTACGGAGAGGTGTTATATCAATGCATAATATTTGGAAAACCTATTCTCTGAATAAGTAAGGAGAAAAAAGAAAATGGAAGATTCCCATGGTTTTCTTTTTTTTATGAGACATGATAGGAGAGCAACTAAGCAAACATAGAGTGATGGAAGAATAAATTCTTCCAAAAGCTAGTCATGAAATATAAAAATAATCAAGTATTATCACTGTAAAAAAAGTTACATGTGAAAATGATCGTTATTCTTGAAAAAAAAAAACTATAGCTAGAGCATACAAGAGAAGATACACTCAAGAGAGGCTAACATCACTTTATAATGTGACTAAATGTTGGCTAGTAATGACAAACCCACTGATCTAGTATTTAAGAGGGTGATTGGCTTATATATTTAGGAATTTCATTTCACATCACTCTATATTTTAACTTATTTATTGCATTTATACCTATTGATTATGTCATAGTAAATATGAGTAATAGTGGGGCATCATTTATATTGGGCATATGAGACATTTGTCAAAAGATGCAGAATGGATATCAACTAAATAGAAATATGTCTAGTATGTATTAGTCATTAGAGTGAACCAGATGTTTTTAGAGATGTTGGATGGCTCGGATAGATGAGTCATTTTAGTAATGGTCAATGGAATCATACCTAGAGATCATTAGATATTATGAGAGGCAAGAAGGAAAGTACATCGTTTGAAACTTATACAAGAGTATCTAGAGAACAAGTAAATATGTTTCACAAATGAACCAAATTGATCTAGAATGACAAACTTGGTAATGTGATTGAGAAGGGCTTTCAACTACTAGCTAAAAGGAATATTTTTCAATTTTACTATTGATCCTCTCTTGATGAGTGTACGGATTATTTTGCTGGAAAAAAAATCATAGAACACCTTTTTACCCTTTTCTAAGTTTCACTTTTGAGGAGATTAAACATTCTCAATTTTATTCATACAGATCTATTTTATATATACTGATGAATACATGGTGGAGTCATTTACTTTCTCATATCCATTGACAAATATTATAGTAATAAATGGGTAATTACACTGAAAACAAAAAATTAGATCTTTGTTGATTTTAATGATTTTCATACAAGGGTTGAGAAAGATATATGTAGGAAACTAAATTCCTTACACATTGACAATAGAAAAGAAAACATAATTCAATTTGAGATTAACTGTGTATCCATAGAATTAGACATGAAAAGTTGTTAGCCAAAATGTCATAATTAAATGATGTGACTTAGAGGATGAATCGGGTTACTGAAGAGAGAGTTTGTTGCATGCTTCTTCATGCTCATTCTCAAAAAATTTTTGGAGAGAAGCAATACATATGACTATTGATGTAATTATCTGGTACCTTGTCATTGTCGATTTCCCTCTTGTAGCTTCTATCAATGTTGAATCGATGAAGAAGGTTAGGTGGATTAGTATAATTTGAAAGGGTACAATAAAAATTGCTCAGAATTTTAAATCAAATAATATTGATATTGTATTAAAAGGCGATGATTTGTTGATACTACAAAGAAGTTATGTAAAATCATTAGAAAGAATTTCTTAAATACCTATGAGACATGACCTATTTGGTTGATTTTACATATGTGCCATAGCTAAACCTATTGATGGTAGAGATGAAATATCTACTTTGAATATAATTTAATTTGATCTCACTCTGGGTGTTATAACATGATGTTCTGAATATGAGTCTTCTCATATGGTGTTTATTGTTATTGATTTGATGATCTCTATACCTATAAATTATGATCAATGAAAATTCATTATCACTAACAAACAAATAAAATAATAGTAGCAACAAATTGATTCTCAATCAATAAGGTCAAAATGTAGTATGATTTTATGTAGCTAATGGTCAAAAAGCATTTACTGTGATTAAAGTAGTGACTTCTTTCCAAGAAATGCAGGGGCATTCATCCATGGCCTTTTGAGGAATTTCCAAATGAGCAAGCAACCATTATTTTTTTTTGAAAGAGATTCCCCAATTAAAATGAATTCTATTTGTTAAGCACAAATATAATATAATTGATAACTTGGGGCAGGACATCTTGTGAAAGTGTCATGTTACCGATAAGCTAACAAAGGTTCTTATAAAGGCACCAACATTCATTGCTAGTCTTATAACTTTAGAATAGCCTCGGGCTTATTGCCTTCTTCCTTCACCAGCCACAAAAATCTTCATGAGTTTCAAAAATTTCTAAAACTGTTGGCATCATTGTTGAGGATTTAAGTGGCAAATCATAGCTAGGAGTTAAAATGACAACATATTCTTGAAGGCTAGATCTGAACACTACCAACTGAAATATCCAATGAGAACAAACATGTATATCATCTAGATGAACCAACAATAAAAACAAATAAAAATGGTATTCAAATAAATTGACAAATTAGGTGACGATTGTTGAAATAAATATGAAAACTAGTATAATATAAAAAAATAAAAAGACTCAACAAAAATAAATAAAAAAAGCTAAACAAAACTAACTCAAATCTACATTTGATGAATTTTATTATCTAAAAAAGGATATTCTATCAAGTAATTGTTCCAACTAAAGAAACAATCACTTCCATACATACTTTTGAAATAATATGTCAATGATATGACACACTTAGAAAAAAAATCATTTTTACTTGGAATAAATAATTTTATAAAGAATAATGAATATAAAAATACAATGGAAATAAAAATAGTTCATAAATACAAAACTTTAATACACTTGAGAATATTTAGTTGCAAAGCCTTTATTCACATCCTAAAAGATAAATGATTAAAACTCGATGATATTGCACTTCCTTGTATCTTAATTGCAATGATCATAATGAGTTTGGGCATAAGCTAGGAGACTTGATTGCTAAGAAGCTTGTTTAGAGTATAGACATGATTTTTCTACAAGATTAATTAAGAAATGATAATTAGCTGATCTCAAAGGAGAGTGAACTCATAAAGATTCTTTTGTATTGATCCAATGGCAATTCCTTGCTAAGATTAGTCATATCAAGATGGAGAAATATAGCATACACCTAATAATTCTAAGCCACAAGATTTATTTGATGATTCTAAATGTCATGATATGCCTATTGAGAAGGTCATGGACCATATTCCAGCTATAATTGGGATGGACCTAGATACATCTCAATTTGATTTCAAAAAATCATCTAGTCCATATCAACTAGAAGTGTCAAGTGTGCAATGTCATGCCGGCACGACTCAATAAAGGCTAGCCCTGCATGACTTGATCAGCCCGAGTTAATTGGTTTCAGGTCAGTTCATACCGGGCCATGGCGAGTTTGTGCCGGGTCATGCCATTGGTTCTAGAAAGTTTAGGATCGAGCCTTCGAGTTTAGGATCGGGCCTCGGCCTCGTGCAAGTGGGCTGGGCAATGCAACAGGTAAGGATCATGGGTAAAGGGGTATTTTTTAATAAAAAATTATTAAAAAAAAAAGGTGCAGGTGGGTCGGACGTAGTCCAATCGGACCATGCCCAAAACCCAACCCAAGTTCCAGGGCATTGTACCCGACCATGGCATTGGACCGTGCCTTTGGGCCATGTAGCATGGTCATGCTTGACTCGGAATGATTCCCGACAACCCTTGGCCCAGCATGGCACGAGCCATGCCTTGAGTCGGCATGGCATGGGCCTAGGCATGGTTCTAGATCGTGCCATGTCGGGCCAGGCATGACTCAGTTAGACCGTACCTCATGCTGGGATCGGGCTACCCTACCCACTTGACACCTCTAATATCAATTACAAATGATGATTCTTAACCTATATAAAAGGCTTGGTGAATTGTTAAGATGTTTAGTCAAAAAAAAAAATAATTCAATTTTGATGAGATATTCTTTCATAAAAAAATATCTTTTTTAAAATAGTTTTAAGGTTGACTGCTATCTTAGATTTAGAAATTAATCAATTGGATATGAACATATTATTTTTTAATAGTAATCTTCTTGAGATTCTCTATAATGGCCAGCCTTAGAAATTAATAGAAGAATGAAAGAGTATCTCTTATATAAACTAAAAAGACTATATATGAACTTAAGTAAGCTCTTATGTAATGGTATAAAAAATTTTATATGTTAAGAGACTTATTATTTTTTATATAACTCTTGTGACTATTAAATATTTGTTAGTCATTAGTTGGATGTTGTCCAATTTTATTTTTATTTTATATTGATGACATACTAATCATTGGCCGTAATAAAGTATAGATTAACAAGGTTAAGAAAAAGTTGGGAAAACATTTTTCTATACAAGAATTAGGCCTAGTCAAATCAATTATAGAGATTAGCACCATTTTGGAATGGGCTTCAAGGCATATTAATTTATGTCAAGAACATTAATTGGTTGAGTTATTGAGAGAATATTTATGAAATATACTAAGCTGAACTTAACTTCCTTGGCCAAGTATTTTAAGTTTGTACTTGATCGGATAAAGAACACATTGTGAGTATTGTCTTTGATTTTTTTCAAATCAAAGTATATATCACTAGGTTTCTATGGATTTTTTTGAGGTATCTATAAGGAACTTCACCACTAGATAAATTATCTAGCTATGTTGCTGTTGTGCTACTATTTAGCTATTGTTGTGCTACTATTTCACTGTTGTTGTACTATTGAAATTTTATTTTAAAGGAAGAAAATTACTAGATAAATTATCCTTCACTATCCAATAATTGGATAAACTAAAACTACCAGATGCTTGCAACTAAAGCCAAATAACTAAATAACTAACCTAAAGAAAAACATAGAATAATATCCAAAGCATTCTTTCCAAAAAAAAAAAAAGTTTACATTATCATAATGAATTTTAAAATTATAGAAGTTTCTATTCTAGAAAATTAATTTCAGTTCAAAACAATATTTTTAGGCCGGGTATGTTTTGTGGAATTTAATATGAGTGAAGAAGTTTTTAGTATATATTCTTTGTATTGATAATGTATCTTGAACTCTTATCATAATATATTTTTTGAGATATTTTGAATTATTATTGGATAATTAAACTTGAAATTTTTGGTCTTATGCAGATAAATTCAAAATTGATTTATTAGTTTTTGTTTATATAAAGTTTCTAAGCTGGATTCTATTTAATTAAAACTTCACTTGTTAAAATCAAGAAATTTAAATTTTGATTGAGTTTACAATTTTAAAAAAATATAGTCCCAAAATTTTTTAGTAGTTTTGGATTAATGATTGCCCAACCTAATATTTGAATAAGAGAAATATTTATCTTAAAGTAATAATTTATAAATTTTTACTAAATTAATGAATATTAATTAGGAGAGTTATCTTTACTCATAATTTTATGCATCAAATAGTAGTTTCATAATTAGTTTGCATTTTATTTTCAAGCATGTATAGAAACCAATAAGTTTTTTGTACCATTTTCAGAGATATGGCTCCTTTATGAGATATTGATGCTAAATAGCTTAATCTTACTTTGAATCTTATATGTTCATATTTCTACTATTTTATATCACTTTTATGATAGTGATTAAATTGCATGCAAAGTAGTAGTGGTACTCTTCTACCATTCTACCATGAGTTAAAAGCAAACCCTTAAAAAATCAATAAAAAAAAAGAGAAACTACTTGTCAACTAGAAACAATAATGGAGGAACAAGTAGAAGTATACAATAAAAGATTCCAACCACCTACACCTCCTCAAATACACAACTCACCCATGGTACGAATGGATCATCCCTTGGCACCAATTGTCATTAAACCCATTACTACAAGACCAACTATCCAAATCAAAAATTTCGAGTGGAAGGTGATCACTATATAGGGCTACACCTATTCCATAATATATAAGCTACATGATTTCCCAATGAAGATACCAACATTCACATGACCAACTACTTGGAGACTAGGCCAAAAGTTACCCTATTTTACTTAAAGGAATGTGATACCATTAAGTATAATAGGGTCACAGATAAACCTATTAGAAGAATGTTATTCTCATTCTTTTTGAGAGACTAGGCCAAAAATTAGTTGAACTCCATACGCGTTGACTCTATTACAAGTTGAAATTATTTAGTGCAAGTATTTCTTGAAAAAAATGTTCCAACAGAACAAAAACTACAAAAGTTTTACTTAGAAATAGTTATCAATGACAAACAAGCCTATCATCCATTGGATGACATGACAAACAATAGTATAGGCGTCTAAGTGAATGGGTGAGTTTCAACATGTAGTGGGGGTAAATAATTTGAATGTCTAGGAGGATATGATTACTAAATTAGCCATACAAGTAATTGCAAAACTCTATTTTGGCACCAATTGCAATTCAAATTCAACAATTACAATATTTTTTTTTGTGGTGGTTCAAATCATAGCAAAGAATATCAAGTTGGAAATCCATTTATGGAGTTGTCTACTGAACAATCACAATTTTTGGGGAGGTATCCACAATAACAATAACAATAGTAACTCAATTTGTATTCCAAAACATATAACCCATGATGGAGAAATCACCAAAACTTTTTTAAGGAAAAAATAACTATGTAGCTCCTTCACAAGAAATTTTTGAAGTCAAGGGGCACAAACATAGCCATCAATGCTCACTCCTAATTCACGTATAAAACCTATATAAATTTCTAAAATCAAGAAATTTGGAAGTCAAAAAGGGGTAAATAACAATAATGCTTTTAGAGAGATAACAATGTAATTTTCCAATTACATTTGAAATCAAGCATAAATTAGAAAGTAAAGAACATTGTAAAGCCATTATAATAAGGAGTGGGAAGACACTTGAAGAGCCATCACAAAATGGTGTATGGAAAATAAAGAGCTAGTACTAACATAATAACTCTCCATTTTCAAAAAATAAGGTTTGGGCAAAGCAAAGCCAAATATAATCACTCTTCAATTCGTAGATAGGTCACTCAAATACCCTAGGTGTAATAGAAGATGTATTATTTAAAGAGAAAAATGTCATATTCCTATCTAATTTTGTCCTATAATATATTATTAATAACAGAATTATTCACATCATAGTAGGAATACTATTTTTGGTCATGGGTAAGCTCTAATTTATGACCAAAATAGAGAATGAAAACAAAACATACAAGTGGAATAAGTAGCATTTGATGTATCTAGTGCTATAAAATATTCTTGTAAAAGTAATTTTGATTAGATGTGGTTGAAGCAATAGTGTTTAGATGGACTTAAAATTATCCTTGTACAAGTGGAATAACTAATATATCCACAAGTGACACACTAGCTCATTAGAAACTAGACTAATTTTTGACCTTAATGGAGTTAAAAAGATAAAATATAAAGGAGAAATTATGTGTTAGATGGACTCCTTTTACCCAAATAGGATAAAGTATTTTGAGAATTTGGGTGAAAGTGATAAAAAGTTAATCTCATCAATTAAACAACCATTTATACTTGATAAGAAATAATTACCAAACTAATTGTGGAATGAGCTCTAGCTGGTATTAAGACTATTAGATCCTCTTTTTGCATGCATCAAATTTTGCTAAAGGACCACCACAAACCATCAATTGAAGCTCATAGATGATTAAATCCAATTATGAAGAAAGTTGTGAGGAAAGAGGTGTTGAAATGGTTGGATGCATGAATTATTTTTTCCTTTTCTGATAGCTCATAGGTGAGCCATGTATAGGTTGTAAACAAAAATGGATGGATGGATGATAATGATAAAAAATGAAAGAGATGAATTAATTGCTTATAAATAATCACCTAAAGAAGGATATATATCAACTTTTAAAATTTGAACAATACCACATGTAAAGATCAATTGGCAATGTCATTTATTGTTCAAATGTTGAATAGACTATCAATTGATGAATATTTTTATTTCTTAACGGTTACTCTAACTACAATTTAATTTCTACTATATTAGTAGATCAAGAGAAAATAATATTCACTTATCCGTATGACACATTTTCCTATCATAAGATGTCATTTAAGTTACTTAATACACCTTGCACCTTTCAAATGTGCACGATGGTAATATTTCCTAACATGGTTGAAAAGATAATACAAGTATTTATAGATTACTTCTTGGTAGAGCTTATTTCACTTTTTGATTGACTTGACAACCTAAAGGAAATATTACACAGATATCAAGAAACAAAAATCTTACTCAATTATAAAAAAACTTATCTCAAATATAATAGCAGTCACTATGCATTATAATCTTCCATTCTAATTAATACGAGATGCGATGGATATGCTAACAAAAAAATGGCAAAAGCTTCCATGTCATATAACAAGCAAGAAAAACTTTAAATGAAGCTCAATACTAAAAAGGTACTTCTTGTATATATTTTTTTCCATTGATAAGTTTTGGCCCAACTTGATTGCCGATAAAGTACCCATATATACTAACCATTCTGCAATTAAATATCTCATGGATAAAAAACATGACAAATCTAGACTAATTTGATGTTCAAATTTGATGTTGAAATTACATCATAATCTAATTTGAAAAGATATTTTTTTTTTTACATTCTAAGTTACTAATTGAATAAATGATGAAAAAAATCATTTCTCCATATATTACACAACCTAATTCAAAATAAGTTTAATTATTTTAAATTAAATTAATTTCTATTTTATTTATTTTATTTATTATAATTATGATTTAATAAATATATCTCTACCAATTTATAAAATCATTATTCCCCATTATATGAAATTATTGTATTAGTCAAATAAATATGTCACTCATTTCTATAACTCCAAATAGGATGGTTCAAATAAAGTTATAGGAAATCAAGGTCTAGATACAATATTTATTGGTCAAAAATTTTATTAGACTAAGCACTACACCTTGGAGTGCTCCAATTATGTTTGCAAAGAAGGATAAGATCCTTCGATTATGCATTGACTATTGATAGTTGAATAGGATTACTATCAAGAATTGGTATTCATTACCAAATATTGATGATTTTTTTGATCATTTAAAAGGGGCATGAATAAAATATCATCAGTTGAGACTCAAGGAGGTTGACATCAATAAGATAATATTTAGAATGTGATATGAATATTTTGAGTTTACAGTGATGCAATTTGGTTTGATGAATATGCTAGTAGTATTCACAGGTCTCATGCATAGGATATTTTAGTCATATTTAGATCAAATTTTTATAATCTTTATTGATAATATTTTGATCTATTCTCAGTCTAAGAAGGAGCATAAAGATCATTTAAAGGTTGTTCTCCTAACATTATAAGAACATCAATTACATGCCAAATTGATAGAGGTGACATTTTTGGGACACATAGTATTGACTACTGGTTTCTCAGTAGACCCTTAAAAGGTCAAGGCAATACTTAGTTAGGAGAGACCAAAGTCAATTTTTAAGATATGTAGTTTCTTGAGACTGGTTGGATATTACATGAGGTTTATTGAGGATTTCTCCTGTTTAGCTACTCCTATGATTAGATTAACCTGAATGGAAGTCAAGTATGAGCAGACTGATCTATGTGAGAGTATATTTTCATAATTGAAGAGGGAACTTAATTTAGCTCCTATTCTGATACTTCCGGATAGAAGACAAAGATACATAGTATATTGTTATGCCTCGAAATATGGACTAGGACGTGTTCTGATGTAGTTTGGTAGAATTGTAGTTTATGGTTCATGATAGTTGAAGAACCATGAGTGAAATTATCCCACGCATGACATAATGTTAATAGTTATAGTATTTACCTTAAAGATATGACACCACTATTTCATTGTGAGTAGTTTCATGTATGTTTATACCATAAAAGTTTGAAATATATCTTTACACAACAACTACTCAACATGAGATAACATAGATAGATGAAATATTTGGAGGATTATGACTTCACTTTGCATTACTATTCGAGTAAGACAAATATAGTGGCTGATGCACTCAGTCAGGTGTCACATAGAATATTAGTTGGTAAAGCTTCCCAAGAATGTTAGATACTCAAAATTGTGGGATAATCTAGCTTATAATATAGTAATCAGGCTTAGAGTGTTATCGGAAGTTTAGTAGCAATGTCTTCCTTATTGGGTAAAGTGATTGTGTCATAGGGATAAGACTCATAGATATTGTTCATCAGGGACCAAGAAATGTTTGCACTAAATAAATACAACTAGTAAGAGAGTCAACATGCTTAGAGTTAAACCAAATGTTGGCCTAGACTCTCAAAGAAAATGGGAATAACCTCAGTCTAATAGCTTTATTTGTAACCCTATTATACATAATGTTATCACATACCTCCAAGTAGTTGGTGATGTGAGTGTTTGTATCTTCATTGGGCAATCTTTTAAACTAGATACTTTGGACTAACTATAGTCCTATAGAGCGATAACCTTCAACTCAAAATTGTTGACTTAGATAGTTGGCCTAGACTCTCAAAGAAAATGAGAATAACCTCAGTCTAATAGCTTTATTTGTAACCCTATTATACATAATGTTATCACATACCTCCAAGTAGTTGGTGATGTGAGTGTTTGTATCTTCATTGGGCAATCTTTTAAACTAGATACTTTGGACTAACTGTAGTCCTATAGAGCGATAACCTTCAACTCAAAATTGTAGACTTAGATTGTTGGCCTTGTAATTATGGGTTGAATTCTGGTGGGTACCAAGGGATAATTCCTTAGTACAATGGGTGGGTTGTGTATTTTAGGAGATGTGGGTGGTTGGGAACTTTTATCTCTTAGTTCTACTTGTTCCTCCTTATGTACTTATAGTTGACAAGTAGTTTCTCACTTTTTTTAATCAAATTTATTTAAGTATTCACTTTAACTCGATATAGAATGGTAGAAGAGTGCCATCACTACTTTGTGTATAATTCAATCACTCTCCTAAAAGTGAGATAATATAGTATAAATATGAACATGAAAATTAAAAGTAAGAATAAGCTATTTACTGTCAATATCACATAAATGATATAAAAAACTTGTTGGTTGTTAGACGTACTTGAAATTAAAATGCAAACAAATTACAAAATTACAATTTGATACAAAAAATCATGTAAAGATAATTATCCCAATTAATATTTATTAGTTTAGAAAAAGTTTATGAATTATAACTATATGATAAATATTACTCTTGTTCAAAAGGTCTGTTGATTAATCATTAATCCAAACATTCTAAAAAATATTGCAAATATATATTTTTAGATGAGCAAAAATTTTTAAATTAGAAACTCAATGAAGATGTATATTTCTTGATTTTAACAAGTAAAATTTTAATTAAATAAAATTTAGTCAAAAATTTTAGTCAAAATGTTTCTTGATAAATTTAATTAAAAGTTTTTATTTAATAAATCAATTTTGAATGTAACTACACAAGTCCACAAATTTGAGCTTAATTATCCAATAATAATTCAAAATATCTCAAAAAATCCAAAATGTACATTATGCCAAAAGTTTAAGATACAATATCTATACAAAGAATTTATACTAAAAATTTTTTAACACATATTTAATTCCACAAAACATACCACGCCCGAAAATTATGTTTTAATCCAAAGTTTTATATGCCCAAAAATATAAAATCTTAAAATTTTAAAATTTAGAATAATAATGTAAACTTGATTTTTTTTTTGGAAAGAATGTTATAGAAATTATTCTGTGTTGTTCTTTAGGTTAATTACTCAGTTCTTTGGCTTTAGTTGCAAGGATTCTACCGATTCAATTCATCAAATTATTGTACAGTGAAGGATAATCTATCTAGTAATTTTCTTCTTTTTCAATTAAATTTCACTCATACTACAACAATAGAAAAATAGCTGCACAAAAAGAGCAGCCCAATAACAACATAACTATCAAACAATTAGAGAGAGAGAGAATTATCAGATTCTCAAGAGAAGAAAAATGTAGTAGAACATTCTATTTTTTTTTGTTTTGTCTAAAGGAAAAAAGCACACACCTATCAAACAAAATTAGAGAGAGAGAGAGAGGGAGAGAGAGAGAGAGAGAGAGGGAGAGAGAGAGAGAGGGAGAGAGAGAGAGAGAAAACTCTTTTGTTTGTATGAGAAAACCCTTATCATAAAATAATGCACGCAAAAAAGAAAAACATCCCCCAGTTTGTTCATTTGTTATTTTAAAACTTGTTTGATAGGGGCATTGCACCCATCCAAGAGGTACCATGAGGATTTGTGCATAAAAATATAGAATGCGTAACTCTATTTTTTAATCAATTTATACTTGTTTCAAATTATATTTTTTTCATAACAAATTTCCCAAAGTTTTAATCTTAGATTTCTTTCAACTTTTTCATTTCATGCAAGAAAAGAATTTATTATTTTCATTTAAAATATTGTTTTCAAATAATTTTGTTGAAAGGGTTTCTAACTAGGAAAGATAAAGACCCATTGAAAATTGCACAAATTTCAAATTTTCTCGAAGTCATCTCATCTAAAATGATAACTTAAAGCAGTGAAACAAATATGTGATAAAACCAAATAAAGACTTCGTAATTTAAAATTATTAACTCTTTATATTTCACAAATTTAAGTGAATTATTGGTCACATAATCTTTATTTGAACAAAAAAATGTTTACATAGAGAGTATGACCAATTATTATTCAATACATGATAACAAACCATTTAAAATGAATTTTAACTATTTCTTTTTTTGAAAACAACTTTATTGAAGTAGAAATATCATTGTTTTAAATAAAATTTGATATACAACTATTTTTCTTTTTTTTTGTTAGTTTTTTGAAGATATTTTGTGTGCTTCATTAGTTCAGAAAGTTACAGTAAAAAATAACATAACAAGATGCAATAAATATCTTATATTAATTTACAAAATTATGTAAAAAAAATAATGACAAATAAATTTAAAAACAAGACAATACAAATTGAAAACATCATTAAACTAATGATCCATATTCAATGAAAACTCTCGTGTTTCTACAAAAATAAAGCAACTACTAGTTCATCCTTCTGGAAAATAAATATGTAGTTCACAATATTTAAAATTTAATTTAAAAGTATAACAGTAAAAACTAGGATACATTTAAATTATTTCTTTGATAGAATTATCATCATCCTTATATATAAAATATTTCAGGTTACATTTCACTTATACAATAACTACACCAAAGAAATTAATTATTAAATGGGCTAATCATTAATTTAAGAATGATGTCCATATTTTATTAATAATGCATACATTTTATTAACTATAATAATATTCTCTTAAAAATATGTAATAGCTTACATTATGTAAAGGTGCCCCAAAAATATTTTTAAGAAGCATCGCTTTTAATTTTTTTTTTTTTAAATTGCTACAAAATTAAAATATTTATATTTCAAGGAAACAAAAAAGTACTCATGCACTCATTAAAGAAGAAAAAAAGAACATGTTGAAGAAGAAGAATAAGTTGCCTATGAGGTGAAGCCTATTTGGGTCATTTAATAAGTGCCCTAGCAAAACCAATTGATAATAGAGGTGAAATTTCAACTATTGAATATTGGTTATTTGAATCTTTCATCCCATGTGTTATATCATGATGTTTGTATATGAGCCTCTTCCAATGAGATGTATTGCTATTGTTTTAATAATCCATATACCTACAGGGCTTGGTTACTGAGAATTCATTATTAGTGACAAACCTACTATTAAAACAATAGAAGCAACAAATAGATTCTCAATCATTAAGGTCAAAATTTATTTTATTTTAATGTAGCTATTAGTCAAAAAACATCTACTATGGCCTAGGTAGTTACTTCTTTCTAGGAAATGGGAGGGGTGTTCTTCTATGGCCTTTTGAGTAACTTCCAAACATGTAAGGAATCATCATTTGTTTTGGAATTGATTCCCCAACTAAAATCAATTTTATTCATTTAGCATAGATGTAATAAGATTGATAACTTGGGGAAACCCTTCCTCAGCAAGCCTCTTTTTAATGATAAGCTCCCAAAAGTTCTCATTAAGGCATCACTTTTGGCATCATTGTTGAGGATTTAACTAAAAATTGGTTGCTATTGATAAAAAATGTGTAACATTCACATGCCTAATCAAAAACTAAGGTAATATATTCTTGAAGACTAGAGCCCACCACTAACATCTAAAATATCCAATGAGAACAAACAAGTATATCACCTAGATGCATCAAAAATAAAACCAAATAAAAATGCTATTGAAAATAAATTAAGAAGTTAGGTTATGATTATTGAAATAAATATGCAAACAAGAATAAAGTTGAAAAAAATAAAAATACTCAATAGAAAGAAAACAAAGCTAAAAAAATTTACTCAAATCTACTATAAATGATGTTAGGGTTTGAATGGAGATATTCCACAAGTAAAAGTTGAAACTAACAAATCAATCACCTTCATACATACTTTTGGAATAATAAACCAATGACATAACACACTTAGAAATAAATCAATGTTACATAAAAAATATTTTATTTAAGATTACTAAATATGACAATGCAATAGAAATATAAATAGTCCAAAAAGGCACAATTTTAACATACTTGAGAGTAAAAAGTTAAAAAGCCTTTATATTCACATCTCAAAAGATAAATGATCAAAACTCAATTATATTGAATATCCATGTATCTTTATTTTAATGATCATCATGAGTTTGGGCATAAACTATGAGGCTTGATTGCCAAGAAGCTTGTTCAAAGTAGGAATATGATTTTTTTGGAAAATCAATTTGTATCAACCGTCATCCGAGCAGAGAGGAGATGAATTGATATAAGTTCCTATTTGTATAGATCTGATGCTAGTTGCTTCCAAAGTTTAGTTAGATCAAGATGGAGGAATAGAAAAGCAACCTAATGATTCTGAGCTTTGTTTAATGATAGATCTTGCAGCTAGAATTGGGCAAGACCTAGTTTTTATTAATGATACATCTCAATCTGAGCTCAAAAGATCATCTAGCTCATGCAAACTAGTGATGATGATGCTCAACAGAAATAAAATGCTTGGTTACTTGTTAAGGTGTTTGGTCAAAAAAATTTATTTATTTTGATGAGATCTTCTCACATAATAAAGAGTCTTTTATTTAAGTTGTTTTGTCTAGTTACTAGTTTAGATTTAGAAATTGATCAACTTGATTTAAAAAGATTTTTTTCTTTATTATCATCTTCAATAGATTCTCTACATGGACTATCCTTAGGAATTCATAGTGTAAAGAAAAAAAATATTTCATATATAAACTAAAAAGTGTATATATAAACTTAAATATGGTCATAGGTAGTGGTATAAAAAATTGTATATATTCATGAACTTTCATGATTTTCAGTATAACTCTTGTAACTATTATGTATTTTTCAGTTATTAGTTGAAGATGTCTGATTTATATTTTTATTGTATATTGACAACATCCTAATCTTTGGCCATTATAAAATATATATTGACCAGTTTAAAGGAAAGTTGGGAAATATTTTTTCAATGAAAGAATTAGGCTTAGTCAAGTAGATTCTAGTGATGAGCACCTTCTTGAATTGGCTTTCATAGCATATTTATATGTGTCAAGAACATTATATTGGTAAAGTCACTGGAGATATTTTATGAAATATGCTAAGCTAGAATCAACCCCATTGGCTAAATATTTTAAGTTTAGTACTGAGCACTATCCTAAAAGTGATGAGGAAAAAAGAAACATGAGTTTTATTTTCTCTGTGTTAGTAGTCAGAAGTCATATATATGCTATGGCTTGTACTAAAAGTGATATAGTATACCTTGTGAATAGTGTCTATATGCCTAGACAAGCTAAAACCTATACTTATAAAACATTATGATTATGATATGACAATTCACATGGAATCACATAATTCCACCTAGGGTTAAATAATAACATTTAGAGATGGAGAAGTATCATTATAATCCAAGCTATAGAAGTGTATAATTTTATCTAATATTAAGGCTGAGTATATTATAGCTATCAATGCATGAAAAGATACATTATGAATTAAAATAATTTTTGTAGACTTGGATGTTCAATAGGATATATATGCTATACAATGTGATAGTCAAAATGCAATACATTTCCCTAAAAAATCAACATTCTTTAATAGGTCAAAGAATAGTAACGTGCGATATCATTGGATATGAGATGTTTTAGATAAAAAGTATATTTTACTTAGAAAAAGTACACACAAACAATAATATAATCAATATGTTTGCCAAATCATTATCTAAAATAAATTACTTTAATTTGTGTTTTTGAACTTGTCTCCCCACATAGGGCATGAGAGAGTTTTGTTGGATTTGTTTGAATTTCGTAATCAAGTTTTATTTAGTTTGTATTTTTGTTTGGTTATTTTAATATTAAAATAGGAATACATATTTGGTATTTTAAATATGCATATTTTATTTTATTTTTTGTTACTATCATTTTAATAGGTTGAAGCACGATGAACAAAAAATATGTGATAATTGTACATGTTTTAAAATTCAAAAAAAAAAAAAAAGGACATCCTCATTTTTACAAAGAGGCATGTTGGGTGGATGGGTTGAGTGCCTCTATCAAACAAGTTTTAAAAAAATAACAAACATATAGTGGGATTGTTTTTATTTTTTTAGTGCATTTTTTTTATGACACATAAGGGTTTTCTTAGACAAACAAAAGAGATCATTCTCACTCTCTCCATTTTTCTTTGGTGTGTGTATTTTTCCAATGTACAAAATAAAAAATAAAGAGTGTTCTACTATATTTTTCTTTTGTAATGAATCTAATTATTCTTCTAGGTTGGAAGTGGGGGCTATGGAATAGTTGTGTTGCTGTTTTGCTACTCGTGTGCTATAGTTGTGCTGCTATTTTGTTGTTGTTGTACTATGATTTGAAAGTTATTTAAAATGAAGAAAAATAGTAGATAGATTATCCTTGTCTATCTATTAATTGGATAAATTAAAGTTGCTGAATCCTTTCAAATAAAGACAAAGAATTAACTAATTAACCTATAGAATAACACAAAATAATTTCTAGAATATATTTCCCAAAAAAATACAAAGCTTAAATTATTATTCTGAATTTTTAATTATTAAAATGTTATATTCTAGATAATTAATTTGGTTCAGAACATAATTTTTGTGTGTGGTATGTTTTGTGGAATTTAATACACGCGAAGAAATTTTTAGTACATATTATTTGTAAAGATATTGTTTTTTGAACTTTTGGCTTAATGTTTTTTTTTTCTTGGATATTTTAAGAATACACGTGAAGAAAACAATAATAATTAATTTGTGTTATCCATATTCCACAAAACATATATAACCCAATATGAAGAAATTTAATACACCCAAAATATAATTAATTTGGATATTTAATACACGTGAAAAATTTGTGGCGAGTTATCCATAATAGCAACAATAATAATTCAATATGTATTCCAAAATATATAACCCAAGATGAAGAAATCACCCAAAATTCTTGTATAAAAATAACTAAGCATCTCCTTCATAAAAAAAAGCAAAACCCTACCAAAGAAGAAAACAAATCTAGAAGAGATTTCAGCTTAATTAGTTAATTCCCAAACTCAATTATTTTAAGAATGAAACAAGATTGAACTTGTGAAATCAAGGTACATAAAATCAAAAATTAAGAAGTTAAAATGGGATAAATAGCTATTATGATTTTAGAGAGACAACAATGTAATTTGCCAAATACTACTAAAAACAATACTAAAATAAAGGTAAAGAACATTGTAAAACTGTTACAATGAGGAGTGGAAAGACACTTGAATAACCATCACAAAATGGTGAAATATAAAATAAATCTCTAGTACTAACATAATATCTCTCTCTATTTATAAAAAATTGGGTTTGAGCAAAGCAAAGCCAACTACAGTCACATTTTAACTAGTAGATTGATCACTCAAATACCCTAACTGCAATTAAAGATGTATTAGTTCAAGAGGAAAACTTATTTTTCTAGCTAATTTTATCGTATTGAAAATGGTAAAAGGACAAGCCTTCACATTATAGTAGGAAGACCATTTCTAGCTAGGAGTAGAGAACTAATTGATGCCCAAAATATAGAATCAAAACTAAGGATATAAGTAAAATAGGTAGCATTTAATGTGTTAAATGTTATAAAATATTCTTGTGAAAGTAATTCGTGGTCGATGTGGTTAAGGCTATAGTGTCTAGCCGTTGGACTCACACTAACACATTGGAAACTAGACTAATTTTTTTCTATAATGGTGTTAAAGTGATACAAGATAAAGAAGTAAGAAATTATTTGAGTTGGAAGGATTTCATTGCCTCAAATATTAGAATGTATTTTGAGAATTTGGGTGAAAGTGGTAAATAAACCAATCGCATCAATTAAGCAACCTTTTCTTTTATATTTAATTTAAAATAATTACAAAACCAATTGCAAAATGGGCTCTAGTTGACATTAAGGCTATTAGGCCCTATTTGTGCATGCTTCAAATTTTTCTAGAGGACCACCACAAGCCATCAATTAAAGTTCAAAGATATTTGAATTTAACAATGAAGGAGGTAGCGAGGAAAGCGGTGTTGAAATGGTTGGATAAATGAATTATTTACTCATTCTCTAATAGCTTGTGGGTGAACCATGCATAGGTTGTACTGAATAACAGATGGATGATAGTGATAAAAAATGAAAGAGATGAATTAATTCCTTGTAGAACAAGAACAAAAAGGAAGATATGCATCAACTTTTAAAAGTTGAACAACATACCCGAGTATCATTTTCCACTATCATCCATTGATCAAATGTTAAATAAGATTACCAAGTAATGAATATTTATGTTTCCTTAATGAAAACTCTAACTATATCAATTTTATGCTACCATAGAAGGTCAGTAGAAAACTACATTCCCTTATCCTTATGGCACCTTGGCTCTCATAAGATGTCATTTGGGTAATACAATATATCCTACATTTTTGAAAGGTGTATTATGGTGATATTTTTGGATATGATTGAAAAGATAATACATGTATTTATAGATGACTTCTTGGTAGTGAGTGTTTTTTTTATTTCCTTGACAAATAAAAGCAATGTTACAAAGATGTCAAGAAACATATATGATGCCAAATTGAAAAATAATATAATATCATGGTAATACATAGAATTGTTTTAGGGCATTGAATTTGAGCTAAAGAGGTTTAGGTGGATAAATAAAAGGTGGATTTCTCAAAAACTACCACCTCCCACATCTATCAAGGTAATTTGAGTTTTTTGGACACACTAGGTTTATAGGTGTTTAATTAAAGATTTTTCCAAAATAGCTAAACCTTTCTCTACTATGCTCATGCAAGGAGTGTCATTTGTATTTGATGAGAATGTATAAAAGATTTCAATTCTTTGGAGAAAAAACTTGTCTTGCATACAATAGTAATCACTCTGATTTGGGATCTTCCATTCAAATTAATGTGAAATGTGAGGGGCTATTTCATGGGGACCACTCTTAGGCAAAAGTATGACAAAAGGTTTCATGTCATATGAGAAGCAAGTAAAACTTTCAATGATGCTCAATACTAAAAAAAAAACTACTTGTACTTATTTTTTCCATTGATAATTTTTGGATGTAATTTATTTGCAACAAAGTAAATGTACATGCTAACTATTCTGAAATTAAATACCTCATGGATAAAAAAAATGCCAAATCGAGACTCATTTAGTGGATCATTTTTTTGAAATTTGATGTTCAAATTAAAGATTTGAATGTCATGGAAAACCTTGTACCTAATAATATTTGTAGACTAGAGGTCCCTAGGTATGAAGTCCAAATCAATGATAAGTTCAAGGATGAGTAGTTGCTAATCATTATCCATCTTGATTTTACTCTAATATACAAATTTTGTTAATTTTCATGTAGCAAAGGTAATACCATAGAAGTTAACATTATACCAAAAGAAAAAATTCTTTTCTATATTTAAACTCTATTATTAAGAAGACCTTATATTGTACAAACATTGCTAATCATTACTCAACTTTCTAATCAAAGTTATTAGGAGATGCATACCAAAAGAGAAACTAATGTATATTATTGTATTGCCACTTACTTGAATGTGGTGATCATTTCATAGGTAATGAAACAATCAGAAATATTATGTAATAAGGATTATATATGACAACCTATTTAAAGATAAACATGTATTTGTAACATGGTGTGATTGATGTCAAGAAAGCAAAATATCTCATATGAGAATGCAATGTTGTCATGCTCGATTTTGGAAGTAAAATTATTTGACTTACGGGTGATTGGTTTCGTGAAGTCATTCCCATTTTCTTTTAATAAGCACTATATCTTATTTGTTGTGAAGTATTTTTTGAAATAGGTGGAAGCAATTCCAATGCATAGCATTGGTGCTCATGTGGTGCTCAAAATCTTTATGCGTGGTGTTGTCGTAAGATTCAGACTACCTATTGCTGTCATAAGCAATGAAGGAGATCACTCTATCAATGATGAGTCTTTATTGTCCTAGTTTGAAAATAGACACCAAGTTCCCCAAAGCTTATCACCCGAAGACTAATGGCCAAGTAGAGACTTTAAATAAAAATATTGTCAAAACCATAAGTATTGGACATAAAAATCAATTATGTTTTATGGTAGATAAAATAGCTTAAGGTATTCATTAATATGTCTTCACATAGATGTTGCTCCAGTGATATATAATTTTTTCTATGATAATGCATAATAATAACAAATAAAGTTGTGGTCATTTTTTTCATTAATTACAACATGAATATCAATTTTCAGTGATGTCATTGGACTAGAGATAAATTTATCTAATTTTCACTGCATGCATAAGAACGTCCAAAACAACTCCAACCATGCTCAATGAGCTTATCATCCTAACATAAAGTTACAACTTGTTTATATGGCTAATCATTGAAAAGATTTAAAGAGATAACATATCACAAAAAAATACAATTGAGGTCAATTAGAGATGCATATCATTTTTAGTGGAAAGATTTATTATCTAACTAAAGATGTATGTTGCATCAATTCATAATCAAATACAACATATTCTTAGAGACAAGATCTTACTATTTTAATTTGGTCTATTCGATGAGATCTAAACTAATTAGACTATTTATATGAACCAAATGGAACCGCACACAAAATAAAGCAAGCTTTTAATACAAAATTTCATTTTATGACCTCAAAAAGTGGAAATGATGCCTTTCCAACAATAATGTTAAAAGTTTTCATGATAAAACATAGTTATTTGAATCTAAATATGTTACTCTAAAAGCAACAATACTCAACATACTTATAGAATGTTAATAGTAAACATACCAAATAATGTGGGATTAGAATCTCTTAAAAGAATTATGCAAACCATCACATAACAAAAAAAAATGTCCATGCACACCAATAACAATGTTTTGAAGTTTTATAATTTTTATTACATCAAAAGCCATTTCTAAATGTTTTACTTTAAGTTCTGATAAAATAATAATTTAAAGAAGTAAATCTATGACTAAAAAAATATTGTCACATCTAAACAAATTTAATGAAATAAATTATTGTTACTTGCATTTTTATTCAAATAAAGATTTTGATGATTACAAAAACAATGGAACAATAATAAATAAAAAATACTAAAAAGAATTTGTAAGCAAAAAATTTTATCTTGCATTGCAAGTGAGAATGAGATAATCTAAATCACTAGGATCTATGAGCCCAAACAATAATATGATACATAGACCTTAGGATGCAGATTAGCACATTCTAACCCAAAAATTATTGAATTCCAAAAATTTGATTCAATTTGAGGGAAATATGACATATATATAGAGAGAAAATGTCAATAATTAAAAAATAATATCCAATAGTGTTCTTGGACAAATATTTTATTAGCTAATTTTTGTAAAATTTAAAAAGTGAGAAGACTCATTTTAAAATTTCATTATAATTATAAAATGAATGGAATTAATACCTAATTAATGTTTAACATTCTAAAAATGAATTTTCAAATGGGTAAATTATGTAAATAAAAATTAAATTCTCATTGCATCTCATTGAAAAACTATACAAATTGCTTTGAATTTTGATTTCTAAACAAAAATCATGCCGTAAATGAGTTTTTTTTAATAGAGTAACATATATCTTAAATTTGTAATTCATAAAATATTCATTAAATCGATGAACGTTAATGGGGATAATGAACTTTCATGATGATTTTATGTATCAAATTTTAGATAAAAAACAATGATAAATATCTAAAATAAATTTAGCTGATAAAATGAGCATCGACAAGTATTTATGATTAAAATGTTTACACGTACAATATAAATAAATATTTTCACAATTTCTTAAATGTGTTATTTAAACTTTACTTTATGACAAAGTTCTTATTAAAAGAACACAATTAAAGGTTTCATTTATATCTATAATATCCCTCAAAGATAATTCAGTAATTGAAATTTCTCTTACAAATATGACTTTCGTTCACTAGGCACTCTTTTTTTTTTTGCATAAAAAATTATGTTTGTTCAACAACAATATTCATACCATCTATTGAAAATGATTTTAAAAATATATTAAAAAATTATTTGACAATTACTATCTAATATAAAAGTAGCATAAAAATGTGTAAAAGAATTAGTTTTCTTTAAATATAATTTGAAATGTATATCATCGTAATGAAGATTTGTGTGTGTGTGTGTGTGTGTGCGCGCGCGTGTGCATGTGTGTTTGTACATTTACAAAAGCACACATGTATATGTCTTTATCTTTAGTGATTCACACACACACATGTTTATGTTTGTTTTCCTTTGTATCATATGGGCCAACCATTGTATTGTTACGTTAAATGTATTAATTAGATTAGATTATAATTTATTAAAATTATATTTTTGAATTATTAATGAAATTATTTAATAAAAAAATAAAATAAATACAAAATTT
This sequence comes from Sapria himalayana, assembly GCA_029783825.1. Taxonomy (NCBI): domain Eukaryota; kingdom Viridiplantae; phylum Streptophyta; class Magnoliopsida; order Malpighiales; family Rafflesiaceae; genus Sapria; species Sapria himalayana. The sequence continues at coordinate 225,479 of JAREIK010003076.1, read as the reverse complement.
ATTTAACAAAAATAACATAGTCACACTCACAAAGCCAAGTGCCAAACAGCCAAACCAAAGCAAATTCAATATAAATAAAAATAAGTACAAAATATCGAAATCAAAAATCAGAATCAAGTATAACTCATAAGCAAAAGAATAACTTTAACATAAGTGTCACTGTCAGTGTGTCTTAATCCTGCAATCATCAACCATCAAGTAGCAACCTCATCAATCATCTATCGACGAATCATTATCATCATCAATCTCAATATCAATATCACTATCATATAAATCATCATCAGCAATCAACTCCTTCGCTTTCGCTGTAGTCCCACTCTCAGTCCCAGCATGATCCTTGATGCTAAACCTGGAATCCTCCCAATCCTTCATGCATGCTAAAGCCTCAATAATATCTGGACAGAATCTCGATCTCATATCTAAAATCACATTCACTGCAACAAAAAAAGTAGACTCTAATGCTATGCTCGACACCGGAGGAGTCAATAGATCCCGTGCTATCTTAGATAGCACGGGAAAGGTAGACTCATATGATTTCCACCACTAAATATATCAAGATTCTTAATATCAGAATGTGATAGGATTAAGCAGTAATCTATATCTAAGTGCCGAGACAGCTCACTCCTATTCAACGGTCCACATCGTCGTTTCCCCCTAGCTAACTGAATGGAAAAATCGTCATCTCTAAATATGGTATCAATGTTCGTACTCACAGTCTCACTACTACTACTACCATACCTAGTATCATAGTATGTGAAAAGATCAGTCAACTTCTCATGAATGAACCATTCAGGTGAGTCTTCCAGGTTCATGCATGAGGAAATATAAGTCAAAATATTATCTACCCCTTCCACCTTAACTCTAGGGTCCATGCATGCAGCTAGACAATAATGAGATGAAATAATAGACCTATACTTTAAGTACTTGGTTTCCATCTCTTTAACTATATAGCTAAGTGTCGGGTTAGCTCGATACTTCCTAAATATATTACTAATATTGTATATGTACCTGAGTGTAATGCTCGAGGAGCTCATTGGAGCTCCTCGAGCTCCATCGTTGAGCTCGATGGAATTCCATGAGCTCCACGATGGAGCTTGAGGAGTTCTTTCGTGGGTGAGGGGCAAGGGCGAGGGGTAGGGGCGAGGGCGACGGCTAGGGGCAAGGGGCAAGGGGTGAGGGGTAGGAGAGAGAGGGGCGAGGGGCAAACGAGAGGGGCGTGGGGTAGGAGAGAGAGAGGGGGGAGGATAGTTTGGGACTTATTAATTCAAGTGTCCTTATTTTTAATTTATTTATAGTTTTGTGACTTTTTTTACAAATATTAAAAGTTTAGTTTCTAATTGTTAAAAATTTCTTGGGAATTACCCCAAAACATAATTTCCCCAATTTAATAGCCCTCAAAATGAAAAATATTTAATTTTTAGGGAACTTAAACTGGGGAACACATAATTATGCCTCCTCTCATTACTAAAAGTAAAAATTTCTGCCTCATGTTTCTCACCAAAAAAAAAGCTAGCATTAACAAAAAAAAAAGATGCTATCTGTGAAAAATAATGTTGTGTGTATGTATACCCTATAGATGTTTTCAATAAACTATATACCTACCATTAGTATTTTTTTTATGTAAATATTTTTTATCTGGGAAGTTTTTCCTTTAAAATCTTTTAAAAGGGAGACTTATTAAAAATAATGCAAAGGTTCCCAAAATAAATAAAAAATTAAAAATATTTTAAATAAAAACACAAAATGAAAAATATTTATATTTTGTGGCTCTTAAATAAGAAAACTCAAATTGACCCCTTCTCGAATTTAAAAAGATTTCACCACAATGACACATCCCCATTAAAAAAATCTAAAATTCAAAATAAAAATAAATAATATTTTCCAAAAATAGTTTTGTGTACATGTGTACTATGTATATATTTTTTAAAAATCATATATTTTATATATATTTTTTGAAAAACTTATGCAATGCATACATTTTCAAAAAATATAGACATAAGGTCTTTGGAAAACATATATATAATATATTATCTATACGTTTTCCAAAAATCATATATCTTAATTCTTTGGTGCATCTACTATAAGTGAAATGTAACATGACATATTTTCTAATATGTTTTTTGGAAAATGTATATATTTTCCAAAATTATATAGACATGAGGGTTTTGCCTTTTTGGAAAATGTATATATTTTCCAAAAATCATATATCTTATATATGTTTTTGGAAAACCCCATGCAAAGTGTATATTTTCCAAAAAGCATTAATCTTAATTCTTTGGTGCAACTACCATATAAGTTAAATGTAGCATGAAATATTATATATATGAGAAAGATGATAATTCTATCAACAAATAATTAAAATGTATCCTAGTTTATAAAGGTTATACACTTATACTCTTAAAATAAATTTTGCATATTGTGGATTATATATTTATTTTTCAAAATGATGGACTAGCTTTTGCTTTATTTTTGTATAAAGATGAGAGTTTTGTTTGAATGTAGTTTATAAGGTTAATAATATTATCAATTTGAATTTCCTTGATTTTTAATTTTCTTTATTATTATTTAAAAAAAAAATAATTTTATAAGAAAATAGTTCTTATTGATTGCATCCTGTTAAATTATTTTTTAACTATAACTTTCTAAACTAATGGAGTACAAAAAAAATATTAGTATTCTAAATTATTTTGCAATCTCATCAATAGAATATTGAAATATTAATTTTGATATTTATTCTCAAGCTCCTCAAATTTTATGAAATCTAATTCTAAACATTTTCAAAAAAACTAACAAAAAACAAAGAAAAATGCTTGTTTATTAAATTTTATTTAAAATAATATTATATCTACTTAAATCAAATTGTTTTCAAAAAAAAAAAAACGTAAGACATATGTCGTATTTCAAATGATCTTTTATCATGGATTGGATAATAATTGGTCACACTCAAAATAAACGTTTTTTTTCGTAAAAAGATTTTGTGACCAATATTTAACCTAAACTTGTAAAATCTAAAGAGTGAATAATTTAAAATTATCAAGTCTTCATTTGGCTTATTTACACATTAATTTCACTCCTTTAAGTTGTAAATTTAGAAGACATTATTTTGAGAAAATTTGAAATTTGTGCAATTTCTTATGGATTATTAACTTACCTAATACTAATTCATTGAACAAAAGGAATAATTTTTTGAATGAAAGGAAGATATTTTAAATAAGTATAAATTGGGAATACATTCGTAAACGAAGGAAAATATTCACACAGTTATTATAAAAATAATATTTTAAAAGAAATGAATATTTATTTTTGCATTAAATGAAGAAGTTAAAAGAGAGCTAATATCAAAAATTTGGAAAATTTGGTACCATAAAAATATAATTTTAAAATGTATAAATTGAAATTTTAAAAAATTAGAGTCTTTGCATTATATATTTTTGTGCACACATATTCTAAACTATTTTATTTTAAACATAAATCAAACCCCAACAAAGGTTTCAAAGAAGAATAAAAGAAATCCTTATTTTCAATAAAAAAGAAGAACAACCAAAAAAATAATTAGTGTTTCAATAAAAAGTAGAGGGGTGGGTAGAGGTGTCAAACGGGCAGTGTCGGGCCAGCCCAGCCTGTTTTTTTAGAGCACGGCCGTGCTTTCGTGCCGGGCTAGGCAGGCACATCGGCACGGCGGGCCGTGCCGCGCCGGGCCAGGCAGGGTCGGGCCTAACGTAGCCATACGGGCCAAACAAGGCCGTACGGGCCATGTAATTTTTTTTTTAAAAAAAAATTATAGTTTTAAATTATAGTTTAATTATATAATATATTAAATTATATATAAAATTATAGATAATGTATAATATAATAAATTTATAAAATAAAAATTATTTAAATTTTATTAAATTTACAAAGTTTACATTTTTTTTATAATTTAAAATAAAATTAGTTTATAATTTATTAGAATTAAATAATAGAGTTATAAATTTTTAAATGAAAAAATAAAACAAAAAAATAAATACATCAATAAATTTTGTTAAAAAAAAATTAAAAAGTAAAAAAAACATAAACAAACCAATTGAAAAATAACCAATCAGCCATTAGATACCGAAGGTCCGAACCAAACAAATTAAAGTTTTAATATAATGTATAAATAATGCGTATAATCAATAAAAAACAAAACATCGAAATCAAAAAATAATAGATCATCATCAATCGTCAATCGGCATATCATGAGCATCATCACCCGCAACATCAAGATCAGTATCATATGGATCATCATCATCATCAATCAACTCTTCCACTATCACAGTGGATGCAGCTGCCGCCCCTGTCCCAGTCCTAGCTCCAGCACGATCATGGATGCTAAACCTCAAATCCTCTCAATCCTTCAAACAAATCAAGGCCTCAACAATATCTGGATGCAATCTCGATCTCCTATCTGAAATCACGTTCACTACCACAAAAAAAGTAGACTCCGATGCTACGCTCGACACCGGAGGAGTTGGTAGATCCCATGTCATCCTAAATGGCACGGGAAAGGTGGACTTATATGATTTCCACCACTGTAATATATCAAGATTCTTAGTATCAGAATGTGACAGGATTGAGCAGTAATTGGTATCTAAGTATCGAGAAAGCTCGCTCCTATGTGATGGTCCACTCCTACGTTTCCCTCTCGCTAGCTGAATGGAAAAATTGTCATCTCCGAACAAGGTATCAATGTCCGTAATCATAGTCTCACTACAACCACCACCATACCTAGTATCGTAGTATGTGAAATGGCCAGTCAACTTCTTGTGAATGAACCCTTCAGGTGGCTCTTCCAGGTTCATGCACGAGGAAATGTAAGTCAGGGTGTTTTCTACCCCTTCCACCTTAACCCTAGGATCCATGCATGCAGCGAGGCAATAAAGAGATGGAACGGTAGACCAGTACTTCAAGTAATTGGTCTCCATCTCTGCAACCATATGGCTAAGCGTCGGGTCAGCTCGATACTTCCTAAACATACTACTAATGTTGCATATGCACCTGAGTGCATTGCAAGTGGTGGGCATATAAACCGACAATCACATGTTAGTTGTGTCATAAAATATCTTCAGGAATTTCATAAATGAAATTCCTGAAGCCCAGTCAGTGTCGTCAATAATAAGTTCGTCACTCTTACTAGGGACGTAATCGGATATCATGTGTTCGTATCCAACACATGATTCCAACATCAGGTACGCGTAATTCCAACGATGTCTCACATCCGATTGGAATTTCTTCTTCTTAAGATTCGCAGACAAACAGAGACTACCAAACTCTTATGGTCTGCGAAGAACGCGAATATATTTTAGTGCATTACGTATATTATCCAACGCGGGGAAACACACCTTCATACCCGCTTGAACAATCAGGTTAATCACGTGACACATGCATCTGACATGAAAAATCTCTCCTAATGGTGCGTCTCTAATGTTCCTAACAAACATGTTAATCACTACTCAATTATTAGATGCGTTATCGAATGTGACACTAAAAATTTTATTTTGAATTTTATATTCGCCAAAGATTTTCAGCATACACTCAAAAATGGCCGAGCCAACATGAGGATGAAGAATCTCAGAGAACCCTAAAATTTTTTTATTCATAGTCCAGTTAGAATCTACATAGTGGAAGGTGAGACATGCATAAGATGATTCATCGTGACCTGTCTAGATATTGGACGTCACGGACACCACTCAACTATATGCCATAAATTCATTAATTATTTTTTGTTTTTCTAACTTATACAATTTTAGTATGTCATTCCTAGATGTGGACCTAGGAATCCTACGATAAGCAGGCTGAAAATGTCTGTATTATGCGCGCTACCCTTGGATCTTCCGAAAATCTGATCGAAAGATCCATCAATATGATAAGTCTGGCCATGCTGTCCCTACCCAACTCACTGGAGTATATGAAGGGAGTAAACTTTGAGACTAAACATGATCTAGTCTCAAAAAATGAAGTGTCAAGTTGGGTTTGCCTAGGATCTAATGGACCATGTTTTTTGGTGCATAATTCGACATGCCTCTTAAGATGCCCAGTCCCAAACGAACTCTTACATGTTAAAAGTCTCATACAATATTTACACTGTGTCATTTCTTCTTCCTCACCCCTAATATTTTTATTATTTTATTATATTAAAATGAGTCCAAACTACAGAAATTCTCCTAGTTTTTTTGTTTTTTAGAAGTTTGAGTTGAGACGACTGAAGAAATCAAAGTTTCAGCAGCCTCAGACCTCTATGTAATATTTTCATTTTCTAAATATAAATATGTTTCATTAGTATTTGTCATTCTTTTGGATTTTTGTTAAACATGACACTTATTTAGAGACTAGATGATAGATTTTAAATTTATCTATTTTAGGTCTAGAGAGAGCGACTAGAGAGAGAAAGAGAGAGAAAAAAACTTAAAATAAATTACCCGGTAAATCAGTCAGGTCGAACACATGCACGGTGCACCACAGTCTAGCTTAAAATTCAAAACCCAAATTGAGATTCCCGAAAAACCAAGTCAAATGACGAAATCCCAACTTCCCGAGTCCCGAGAGAGAGGAGCAAGATTTTTGAGAGAGAAAATATGAGATTCGAGAAAATAAATGTTTATGAAAAATATAAATGTTATAGAGAGCGAAGGTGGATTTTATAGATTAAAGAAATTTTTTTTTAAAAAAAAAGTCATTTTTTTGATTTTTTTTTGATTTTTTTAATTTTTTAGGGGGCAGAATCAAGAGGGTCATTGGATTCTGTCTCCTAGCCGTTGGAGGCGAGATAAAACGGCAACAATTTAAATTTTTTTTTGCCCGTTGGGGGGAAAATTGGGTCGGGTCGAGGTAGAGGTGTCAACCGAGCCTGGCCGGGCCTGCCCGACAAGAGGCACGACACGGATCGGCCGTACCTGGCCTGTGCGGGAAAATTGGGTCTGGACTGGCACGGAAAAATCCCGTGCCCGGGCCCTTGCTGTGCTCGGGTAAGGCATGAGCCATGTCGTGCCGTGCCTGACCCGGCATGGTTCGGTGCCAGTGGCACGCCACACTGGCACGGGTTCATCCCGTATCCCCCTTGCTTCGTCCCCTAGCAAAAAAGACCGCGGGTCGGGTCTGATTGGACCCGACCCGTGGCCCCCCAAGCCAATCCAATTCCACCTCCCCCCAACGGGCAAAAAAAAAATTAAAAAAAATTTTAAATTTCAGCCGTTGGATCTCACCACCAACGGCTAGGGGTCAGAATCCAACGGCCCTCATGATTCTGCCCCTTAAAAAATTTTAAAAAATTAAAAATATTCAAAAAAAATGACTTTAAAAAAAAAAAATTTTCTTTAATCTTTAAATTCCACCCCCCCTCTCTATAACATTTATGTTTTTCATAAACATCTGTTCTCTCAAATCTCTCATTTTCTCTCTCAAAAATTTTGCTCATCTCTCTCGGGACTCAGGATTTCGACATTCGGCTTGGATTTTCGGGAATCTCAACTTTAGTTTTGAATTTTGAGCTTTACTGTGGTGTACCATGCACGTGACCGACCTCATTGCTTTAACCGGGTAATTTATTTTAAGTTTTTTTACTTTCTCTCTCTAGTTTCTCTCTCTAGACAAAAAATAGAAAATTTTAAAATCAGTCATATAGTCTCTAAATAACTATTATGATTAAGAAAAATCTTAAAAACGACAAATACTAATGAAACATATTTAAATTTAGAAAATAAAAATATTACACACAGATCTGAGACTACTGAAACTTTGGTTTGTCTAGTCGTCTCTACTGAAACTTCTAAAAAACAAAAAACTAGGAGGACTTCTGTAGTTTGGACTCATTTTAATATAATAAAACAAAAAAATTATTAGGGGTTAGGAAGAAGAAATGACACAGTGCAAATATTGTATGAGATTTTAACATGTAAGAGTTCGTTTGGGACTGGGCACCTTAAAAGGCATGCCGAATTATGGACCAAAAAACATAGTCCATTAGATCCTAGGAAAACCCAACTTAGGCACTGTATTTTTTGAGACTGGATTGAGTTCAGTCTCAAAGTTTGCTCCCTTCATATACTCCAGCGAGTTGGGTAGGGACGGCATGGCCAGACTTATCACATTGATGGGTTTTCCGATCAGATTTTCGGAAGATCCAATGGTAGTGCGCATTATGCAGACATATTTTCATCATGCTTATCGTAGGATTCCTAGGTCCACATATAGGAATGACATACTAAAAATATATAAGTTAGAAAAACAAAAAATAATTAACGAATTTATGACATATAGCGTAGTGGTGTCCGTGACGTCCGATATCTGGACAAGTCACGATGAACCATCATATCCATATCTCTCCAGTCACTATGTGGATTTAAACTGGACTATGAATAAAAGAATTTTAGGATTCTCTAAGATTCTTCATCCTCATGATGGCCCGGTCATTTTTGAGTGCATGATGAAAATCTTTAGGGAATATAAAATTCAAAATAAAATTTTTAGTGTCACATTCGATAACGCATCTAATAATTGAGTAGCGATTAACATTTTTGATAGTAATATTAGAGACACACCATTGGGAGAGATTTTTCATGTCAGATGCATGTGTCACGTGATTAACCTGATTGATCAAGCGGGTATGAAGGTGTGTATCCATGCATTGGATAATATACGTAATGCACTAAAATATATTCGTGCTCCTAACAGACAACAAGAGTTTGGTAGTCTCTATTTGTCTGTGAATCTTAAGAAGAAGAAATTCCAATCGGATGTGAGACATCATTGGAATTACACGTACCTGATGTTGGAATCATGTGTTGGATACGAACACGTGATATTAGACTACGTCAATAGTAAGAGTGACGAACTTATTATTGACGACACTGATTGGGCTTCAGGAATTTCATTTATGAAATTCCTGAAGATTTTTTATGACACGACGAACATGTGTTCGTCGGTTTATACGCCCACGACTTGCATTGCACTCTGGTGCATATGCAACATTAGTAGCATGTTTAGGAAGTATCGAGCTGACCCGACACTTAGCCATATGGTTGCAGAGATGGAAACCAAGTACTTGAAGTACTGGTCCACCGTAGAGGTGTCAAACGGGCCGGCCCAGCACGGCACGGCCCGTTTTTCACGTGCCCAGCCGTGCTACCGTGCCGTGCCGGCCCGCTCGGGCACGGGCGCATGGCAAGGCAGGGCAGGCGGGGCGGGTCTGTTTGGACCCGACCCGCGGTCTTTTTACCGGGGGCGGGGCCCGGTTGGGTCACGAGTCACGACGCAGGCACGCGGGCCGGCGTGCCGGGCCAGGCACGGCACGACTCGTGCCGGGCACGGGCCCGGGCACGTTTTTTTATCGTGCCGGGCCGGCCCAGGCACGGCCGAACCGTGCCGTGCCTCGTGCTGGGCCGGGTCGGCCCGGCCCGTTTGACACCTCTAGTCCACCGTTTCATCTCTTTATTGTCTCGTTGCATGCATGGATCCTAGGGTTAAGGTGGAAGGGGTAGAAAACACCATGACTTACATTTCCTCGTGCATGTATCTGGAAGAGCCATCTGAAGGGTTCATTCACGAGAAGTTGACTGACCTGTTCACATACTACGATACTAGGTATGGTGGTGGTTGTAGTGAGACTGTGATTACGTACATTGATACCTTGTTTGGAGATGACGATTTTTCCATTCAGCTAGCGAGAGGGAAACGTAGGGGTGAACCATCACATTGGAGCGAGCTTTCTCGGTACTTAGATACCGATTACTGCTCAATCCTATCACATTCTAATACTAAGAATCTTGATATATTACAGTGGTGGAAATCATATAAGTCCACCTTTCCCGTACCATCTAGGATGACACGGGATCTACTGACTCCTCCGGTGTCGGGCGTAGCATCGGAGTCTACTTTTTCTGTTGCAGTGAACGTGATTTCGGATAGGAGATCGAGATTGCGTCCAGATATTGTAGAGGCCTTGGCTTGTTTGAAGGATTGAGAGGATTCGAGGTTTAGCATCCATGATCTTGTTGGAGCTAGAACTGAGACAGGGACTGCAGTCGCATCCACTGTGATAAAGGAGGAGTTGATTGCTGAGATGATGATCCATATGATACTGATCTTGATGTTGCGGCGGATGATGCTCATGATATGCCGATTAATGATTGATGATGATTTACTATTTTTTGATTTCGATGTTTTGTTTTTTATTGATTATACGCTTTATTTATACGTTATGTTGAAACTTTAATTTGTTTAGTTCGAACATTCGGTATCTAATGGCTGATTGGTCATTTTTCATTTGGGTTGCTTATGTTTTTTTACTTTTTAATTTTTTTAACATAATTTATTGATTTATTTATTTTTTTGTTTTAATTTTTCATTTAAAAATTTATAACTCTATTATATAATTATAATAAATTTTAAACTAATTTTATATTACATTATAAAAAAATATTTTAACTTTGTAATTTTAATAAAATTTAACAATTTTCATATTATAAATAAATAATAGTATATAGTATCTATAATTTTATATATAATTTAATATTTTATATAATTAAAATAAAAATTAAATCAAAATAATTAAAAAAAAATTTTTTGCCTGGCACGTACGGCCTGGCCAGGCCAAAGCGGGCCATGCAAGGCCCGGCACGGGGGGTCGTGCCGGGCCCAGCTTTTTTTAATCATGCTGGGCAAGGCACGAAAGCACGCCCGTGCTCAAAAAAATGGGCCGGGCCGGCCCAGACCGGCCCATTCGCCACCTCTAGGTCGGGGGACCACAAGTCGGGTCTGATTGGACCCAACTCGCAGTCTTTTTTTGCGGGAAGGGGAACTAGACACTTGGATTGGCATTGGCACAAGTGTACCGAGTCACAGTGAACCCACTGTGACCCGTGACTCATAAGGGTGCGGGACTGAAGGTGCGAAATGCTGGGCTGGGTGTGAACGGTGACCCAGACCTTGCCTAATGGCCATGCCACGAGCCACCAAACAGTGCCGGATCAGGCAGGCACGAGGCCCGGTTGGCCTCGGCATGGCACAACATGGGTTGTGCCTTACATGGGCACAGCACGAACCCGGGCAAGGGATATTCTCGTGCCGGGCCGGCCTAGGCACGACTGAACTGTGTCGTGCCTCGTGTCGGGCCTAGCCGGACCAGCCCGGTTAACTCCTCTAGGGGTGGGTCTAGGGGTGTCCCTCATTTACAATAAAAGATACTCAGGCCCCAATATTTTGTAAAAAAATATTAAAATACCTTCAAATACTTTAAGCTATACCCAATCATCACCATATGAATAACTTTTTAGAAAAAACAATGAATAAAGTCAAAGCATGTTATCTATATCCAAGGCAAACTTGATTATTTCAAATCTAAGGATACTTACATTATTGCTATGATGATACTATAATCTATATTAAATAGATAATTTGTATGATTCTCTAATAGTAGGTATCTGATGTACTTGCCTATTTTTTACATTCATCTACATATCTACTTTAATTATCACTACGATCATAGTTCATGAGATCAACTACTTGATCAAATAAATGAGTATAACATGTGCTACTCTATCCAAATGAATAATATCCAATCTAGTTGATCATATGATTATAGATAATTTAGTTATAACATAACTACACATGATGGATATCTAATTATCACATTATGATTTCTTTCATGCAATGTAATATATCATGGAGTTGATTAACAATTTTAACATCAATATTAATTCATAGAAATAATAAATATCAAATTAATGAATAAGATATCTTATTAATTAAAATAGGTTATACAATAAGGGCAAAGTGTGGTCATCTTTAGACCACTATTCTAACAACTTATATAATAGTGATCCATGGAATACATCATATACATAGGTGTACTCTATAGGCAATATCAATTGATAAACAACCAAAATAATTCACATAATTGTCTCACTTGTATCCACATATCATGAAACAGGTTTCCTCTTTTTACACAAATGATGTACAACCTTATGATATGACACTTTCAAGAAAAAGCAACTTCCAATCTCAAACTCTAACACTTACAATTATTTTTTTTGTAACCTTTTCAACTCAACCATACCATTCAGTATGAATGAATAGAAATAGGCTTAATTCCTTGTATTATTTCTACAAAACTTTATTTCCTTCGAAGGAAGCAACATTTGTAGCTCTTCAAAAAATAAGTCACAAACTCTTACACAATAGGAAATTGTGATTAAAGAGTCTTAATTTCTGGCAACTCTCTTGCCTTATTCAAAACAGCAAGAATATATTGCTCAACTTAAGTTTTCCACAATATCAACTGCTAAATAGTGGTCAAGAAAACTCACTTTTAATCGCAATAAGTTTTTCACCAACATGTAATATGACTCATCCCTAGTAATAATTAAGCATAACATGAAATTCTAATAACTAATCCATTCCAAGCATTACATCATATATGAAAATTTTCAAAAATAAAGGATTGACGCACTGATAAATTACCAATTTCAGACATCTTACTCACAAAAATCAAACTATCCAACAATGAAGCAACACATAAATTAAAGTGAAACTCTTTGAGTTTCATACCTAAATATTTACAAACAAACACAAAACAAAAGAATAAGAAGCACCAATGTTAAATAAAATAATTTTTCAAGTACTATAAATATGGAATATTTTTTCCACCTCAACATCTACAAGTTGCTCTTTCTATATGATTGATATGATGGAAAAAGTTCATCTCGAAGTCATAAGTATTGTTCACATATTTTTTTGTCAATTCTAAGTACTAGAAAGTAGAGGTACCCAATTGGCCATTGTGACTTGAACCTTGAAGGCATATGGATTGAGCAAAAGTAATTCTCATTAGGATTAAAGTAACTATCTGTGATCTAAATTACTACAATTATAGAAAGCAATCTCTCTTTGTGTCCTACTTGAGTACAACCAAAATATTTTATTCTGTTAAAACATGGTCCACCCAAAAAATTATTATCACCTCATTGGTAAATAGAAGAACCTAGCTCCGAGGTGGCTTGAGAAATGCAAGAAGTCTATGACTTTTCTTTTGATAAAGAAAAAAAAATCTTTTTGACATGATTTGAACTATTTTTTTCTATTTCATGGATATGCAAAGTGTCATCCATCTCTTATTCTAACAAGATAGTACTTTATATAAGATCATCATACTCTTGAATCATTTTCAAATATACATAATGTTTTAGCCCTTACTTGAAATATTGGATTTGCTTGTCATCTATATCAACCTATTAGGAGAAAAATGTATTAGCTTTTAACTCATGGCTCAAACTTAGTCACACATATTACCTTGCATGAGTTTTATGAACTTTTGGATCTTTGATCCTTTTATGGCCTCACTGAAGTACTTAAATTTTTTAAAAAAGTCTTCAGAAATAACTCATGTCAAATGGGTTCTATCTCGAAGCCAAGTGTTGTATTCTCACCAAAAGTATTCTTCCCTAAAGAATAGGGAAATTAATTACCATAAGAACCTTAAGGTTTAATGGGACCCCTAAGTTCTCCATTTTTCTTTTTACATAATATAGACTCTATTAATAAATGATCGGGTTGACCACTAAAACGAGGAGCATCCTACATAGAAAACTCATTTTAGCATCATAATCTTAGACATATTTTCTCCTACTTTGATGCTAACTATGGACTAATTGGTACTATTCTATTAAGAACCAACTTCACCATGAATCCTACTAGGAAAAATAATTTTGACACTCCTTGGCATTTTAACATTGTTCTTGGGCTACTAACAATGAGATAAAATAATTCTTATAAAAAAGATAATTTAGAATGTTGGTTTTAATCTTAGATCCTAAGATTTTTTTATTTGATTCATATAATACATAATCAAATAATTTGATTTATATTTGCTTTGTATACAATATAAAAGTTGAAATATTATTAGAATGCTCAATTTCTTTAATATCATATAAGGTAGTTATCACTATTAAGCTCATCATAATAATATATTCTGATAGCTATTCCCTTGGTATTTTACTACTAAGCCAAAAATTCATCTCTGGCCAAGAGTCTTTCACAAGTTTATACCTTTTAGGCAACTTATCAACTGCTCTTGACTATTTTTTTCGAATGTACATTTTTATTCTTTGACATCTTCAATCATAATTACAAAGAACTGATGTGGTTTAAAAGTATTTTTCCATTTGGCTTCATAAGCACCATTCTCATACAAATAAAATATGCTTCCCTCAAATCTCACTGGTAGAAACCATATGAGTGAAAGCAACTGAAATTATTGTTACCACATTGAGTCGCAACCACTCACATATGTTTTAATAAATTACTTATCATCATCCTTCACGATAATGATGTGACTCTCACACTAAAGGTAAAACTCTTAAAAGAATATTCAATAAAATATCTAGATCAATAGAGGATCAATTATTTTAAGACTTGTACAATGGAGTAACATGTAAAATCATTCATAATTTTGGCTTCGTAGGCATCATACTCACAATGATTAATATACCTCAATTTTGGAATATAATGTTTTACTTCATGTATCATTATTGAAAACATTGTTACTTCCTTTCTACCATATGTGTGAGCGAACCTCATACTTTACTTGTGTCTATCCACCAAAATAACAGACATAAACTCACAAACAATTTAAACCCAAAATCAAGTTCTATATATTTATCATTTTCATTAATTTCTAATCAACAACATAAATGAAATGCAACAATTAATCATAAAATCATTTATATATCACATGAATCATAATTATATAAGTCATAGAACTCAATTTAGCCTCACATTAGAGAGAGATTCATATGAGGTTCAAGAGAAGAGCCTCATGAATCTCAGGTTCCCAATAATAGTTCTCACCATAATCTATGATACAAACCTTAGTCATATGATATTTTAATTTATTTCCTAAACATTCAATAGTGAGAGTTCGTTTGAAAGTTTCTTCTTATTTGGTGCTTAATTTATCAAACATTAAAATATATTTTGGTTTTTGAGAATGATGTGCATGTGTAAAAATATAGCGAATTTGTGTTTATTTATTAATTTTTGGTATTTTAGAGAACTTTGATGAATAGTTTGGAAATTAATGAGTTTTTATAGATTTTTAGTAGAAGAGATAGATCTATAAGTTTCTAAAATTTTCGACATCAATTTTTAGCAGATATATTTTTAATGACTATAATATTATCATAAAGTTGTAGTCATACCTAGCTCATAAACTTTTAATAACAACGACATTAATTCTCCATCATAACAATCAAGTACTACACTAGAACTCAAGGTCATAGCTGATTTTACAGAGCTATGACTTTATCTTTATATGGCTCAGTAGTCTCGAGTCAAAGTTAGGGTTCTTTTATAAAGAAACAACTTTTAAGGTACAAAAAAATTAAAGACATAATTACTCAGGCCAATGTCGTAATAATTATTCAAAGCTATCTATTTTGGGTCACTTGATATTATAGATAAAGTACATGAGCATGGCCATTTTCAAGGCCACGACTTTGGTCCTCAAAGGAAGGAATAGTCATAAATTATACATACAAGCTAAATGCAAGTGTTGAGGCTAGTTTTTAGAGTTGTGGCCACATATATAATCAAGAAAGGAAAATGACCAATGCCATAGCCTCCACATAGTACCATGACCATATAATAATGTTGGAAGTCATCTCCAACTCACAACCACTTTAAAGCACTATTCCATCTATGATTACAAATAATGAAGATATGAAGCCATAGTCATTTTACTACATTGTAATTTGTGTTATAGAAAGATAAGACTTAAGTCATTGTCACTGCCAATGTTGTGACATTTTGTGACAAAAAGATTAAGATGTCAAATAGAGATGTGATCATTTTCTAAAGTTGTGGTCACAAGGTGAAGAGATGAAGGCTAGCATGACAACGTTCATTTGAAAGTTATGACTTTCTACTTAGGAAAATGCAAAACTACCCAAGTTTAAAATTACAAGTTAAAGAATTTCTCGGAGAGTTCTTACTTCTTCTCGTTCTCCTACATGAAAAATAATGCTATGCCATATATAAATTCGATGGGCAAATTTCATACTTTCTAGGAGTTCCATAAGCATGTAAGGGATGAATGAATTATGTTAACCCCTTGAGTTTGGGAGCATGGCTCTCAAACCCATCTCTTCTAAAGATAAATTTGAAAATTTGTATGAAATTAATGTGGTCTATGATTTGTATTATTTGAATTATGTGATGTAATTGGCTTCAATGATTGATGCAATTATATTTTGAATATATTTTATATTATGGATATTGATGGATGATAAGTAAATATAACTCAAATCAAGGGTTCAATTAATGGTGACTCTGTGTATCATTCTAAATGTTCAATAATAAGAATATGATAATAAGGTGATGATATTCATTCTAAATGTGATACATGAAATAAACCTGTATATCAAACCTTAAAGTTGGGGTATATTAATCATTATGAGTGTTGTACTTATGAAGTTGAAAGTGCAAACACTTTTACATTCTAATCCTTTGTGTATATCTGAATGATTGGTTATTAATTGAGATAGATATTATATAGAATCATCTCCCAAGGAGTTCACATTTAATATGAAAGTTGCATCATTACCAAGGAGGATGGTGATAGGTAATCCTTATGATATGTTAAGTGTGTTGCAACTTGCAAAGTGGTAATTAGAGGTGTCAAATGGGACGTGTCATGCCAGCCCGACCTATTTTTTGTGAGCAGGACAATGCTTCCATGCTGGGCTAGGCACGACACGATTACTGTACCGTGTTGTGCCTGGGACGACACGGTTTATTCAAACTAGGCCCAGCATGGCCCGTTGGCCCAATGATAAATTTACCGTGTCGGGTCAGGTCGTACGGGCCTGTTTAAAAAAAATTAAAAATTTTGTTTTATTTTTTAATATTAAAATTTTTGTATTAAGCTATTTATAAAATATATATTATATATAGATAATGTTTAAAAATTTTAAATTTGTAACTTGAAATTTGTTGAATAGACAATAGTTATAATGTTTAAAATTTTTTTTATTATTTTTAATAAATTTAGAATATAATTTATTAGAATTAAATTATATAATTTTTAATGAAAAATTTAAACACAAAAATAAATTAAACATAAAATTCCTTAAAAAAATTTACAAAGTCACAAAAACAAAAGCAAACCAAACATCCAATCAGCCAATACTGAACCAAAGAAAATACAACATAACGTAAATAAAAAAGCATACAATCAATACAAAACAAAATATCGAAATCAAAAATTAGAATCAAGAATAATAGAAATCATCAATTGTGTCTATGAGGCATCAAAAATCAAAATCAAGTGGCAATGACAAATATAATGTGGCGTGACATTGGCAACTAGTGTCTAGCAAAGGACAGGGGCAACCGGCAACCACGTCAATCATCAATTGGCATATCATGATCATCATCAATCACAACATCAAAATCACTATCATATGGATCATCATCATCAACAATCAGCTCCTCCACTTTTGTAGTTGATGTAGATGCAATCATTGTCCCAACACGATCCTAGATGCTATACCTCGAATTCTCCCAGTCCTTCATGCATGCTAAGGCCTCAATAATATTTGGGAGTAATCTTGATCTCCTATCTGAAATCACATTCTCTGTAACAGAAAAAGTAGATTCTGATGCTACGCTCGACACCGAAGGAGTCAATAGATCTCGTGTCATCCTAAATAGCAAGAAAAAGGTGAACTCATATGATTTCCACCACTATAATATATCAATATTCTTAGTATCAGAATGCGATAGGATTGAGCAGTAATTGGTATCTAAGTACCGAGAAAGCTCGCTCCTATGTGATGGTCTACCCCGTCGTCTTCCCCTCGCTAACTGAATGGAAAAATCATCATCTCTGAAGATGGTATCTATGTACATACTCATAGTCTCACTACTACTACGACCATACCTAGTATCGTAGTATGTGAACAGGTCAGTCAACTTTTCATGAATGAACCCTTCAGGTGGGTCTTCTAGGTTCATGTACGAAGAAATGTAAGTCAAACTGTTATCTACCCCTTCCACCTTAACCCTAGGATCCATGCATGATGCATGCAGTGAGACAATAAAGAGATGGAATGGTGGACCAGTACTTTAAGTACTTGGTTTCCATCTCTGCAACCGTATGACTAAGTGTCGGGTCAGCTCAATACTTTCTAAACATGCTACTAATGTTGCATATGCACCTGAGTGCAATGCAACTAATGAGAGTATAAACCGACGAACACATGCTCATCGTGTCATAAAAAATCTTCAGGAATTTCATAAATGAAATTCTGAAGCCCAGCCATTGTCGTCAATAATAAGTTCATCACTCTTACTATTGATGTAGTCGGTTATCACATGTTCGTATCCAAAACATGACTCCAACATCAGGTACGTGTAATTCCAACGGTGTCTCACATCCGATTGGAATTTTTTCTTCTTAAGATTCACAGACAAACTGATACTACTAAACTTTTATTGTATGCGAGGAGTGCGAATGTATTTTAGTACATTACATATATTATACAATGAGGGGGAACACACCATATCCGCTTGTACAATCAGGTTAATCACGTGATACATGCATTTGACATGAAAAATCTCTTCTAATGGTGTGTCTCTAATATTCCTAACAAACATATTGCTAGTCCATTATTAGATGCGTTATCAAATGTGACACAATAATTTTATTTTGAATTTTATATTCCCTAAAGATTTTCATCATACACTCAAAAATTGCCGGGTCATCATGAGGATGAAGAATCTTAGAGAATACTAAAATTTTTTTATCCATAGTCCAGTTAGAATTTACATAGTGGCTGGTGAGACATGCATAAGATGATTCATCGTGACTTGTCCAAATAACAGATGTCACGGATGCCACTCCACCATATGTCATAAATTCATTAATTATTTTTTGTTTTTTTAACTTATAAAATTAAAGTATGTCATTCCTAGATGTGGACCTAGGAATCCTACGATAAGCAGACTGAAAATATGTCTGCATGATGCTCACTACCCTTGGATCTTCCGAAATCTGATCGAAAGACCCATCAATGTGATAAGTTTGGTCATGCCTTTTATACCCGACTTGTTGTGGTATATGAAAGGAGTAAACTTTGAGACCTGGACTTGATCTAGTTTTTTGTTGCATAATTCGGCATGCCTAGTTGCATTGTGCCATTTTTTGGTGCTAAGTTGGGTTTGCCTAGGATCTAATGTACTATGTTATTTGGTGCATAATTCAGCATGTCTCTTAAGGTGCTCAGTCTCAAACGAACTCTTACAAGTTAAATTTCTCATTTAATATTTGCATTGTGCCATTTTTTCTTCCTCACCCCTAACATTTTTTTTTGTTTTATTATATTAAAATGAGTCCAAACTACAGAGGTCCTCCTAGTTTTTTGTTGTTTAGATGTTTGGTTTGAGACGACTAGAGAAACCAAAGTTTCAGCAGCCTTAGACCTTTGTGTAAGATTTTCATTTTCTAAATTTAAATATGTTTCATTAGTATTGGTCATTTTTTTGGTTTTTGTTAAACATGAGGTAGAGCCTATAAGAAGATAGATTTAGATATTCAGAGGAGAGAGAGAGACTAGAGAGAGAGAGAAAGAAAGTAAGTAAACAAAAATACTTAATTTTTTTAAATATTAATTATTAAGTTACAAGTTTTAGTTAAATAATAAACAAAAATTAAAAATACTTGTAAAGTAGTGAGGTAGATCATGTGCACAATAGTTCAGTTCAAAATTTCAAACCCGAGTTGTAAGTCTCGAAAAGCTGAGTTGAATGATGAAATCCTGAGAGAGAGAGAAGAGCTTTGAGAAAAATTTGAGAGAATAAGAATAAATATTTTTGAAAAACATAAAATTTATACAGAGGTGGGGGGGGGGGGGGGGGGGGGGGGTTTATAGATTGAAGAAATGATATTTTTTTAAAAAAGTAATTTTTATGTTTTTTTTAATTTTTTATTGATAATTAGGGGGTATAATCATGAGGGCCGTCGGATTCTGCCCCCAGCTGTTGGATGTAAAATCTAACGGCTAAAATTAAAATTATTTTTTTTTTCGAACCGATGGGGGGTGGAGGTTAGACGAAATGTTTCTATCGTGATATGAATTTTACTATTTATGAAGAATATATATTCTTATTTGAATGGAATAAAATGTACTAAATATTTTTCTCAGTAATAATTATGTTTGTTTTTAATAAATTTTATGGCGAGCCTGAATTTGCATAATGATTTGTTATGCATTTAGATATTTTGATATAATTATATTACGTATTAAAAAATGTGTTTTATACAATATCATTGATAAGTTCTTGTTTCGTATATTTATTGTAGGTCATGCGTTGATGTGATGACTAGTGTCTTCATCTAAGTGATAGTAGGTTTTGGGTTCTAACATTTTCAATGTTGCATCTCTAAATTTCGAGACATAAGAATATCAAGTTATTAATATTTTTATGATCTCATTCAAAGGTAAAATTATGTATATTTGGCACGATTTTTATCAGTGATATTGTTTTTTTCATTTTATTAAAATTGTCTGTCTTTTTTTTATAACAAAAATTTAATAAATTGTATTTTGTACCGTATAGGGTTATTTATTGATAAATATAAAATATGTACTGTGTTGATGAGTTTTATGATTGATTTAATATGTATTTTATAACATTAGTATATTAGATTGTGGAAGGAGTGAAAATAGAGCAAAATTGATTAATATATTATACTTCTAACAACAATGAGGTGATATTTATTAATTTATATATTATTCCTAGATATTTTTTACATATAAATTTTTATTTGTAAAATATGTGTAAGCTTGTGTTTTTTTTTTCATAAAATCCTTATTTTTTTAAATATTAGGATAAATTTCATATGTTCCAATAATTGATTATTTAAAGCTCAATAAATAAGTACTATTAAAAGTCAACAAGTGATTTAACAGCCAATAAATAAGTGGCATTGTGGGGTATATCAGGTTAGATTTATCTCGCATAGCGTAGTTACGTAGTTCAATCCATGTTTGGTTTATTTTGTGAGAGTAGTCAATATGAACCCAAGTTGACTTAGCCGCATACAAGTGGCACTGGGCCTTGCTAGTGTCCACTTCACGCCTATAATTATGCCTTGCTAGTGTCCACTTCACGCCTATAACTATGCCTTGCTAGTGTCCACTTCACGCCTATAACTATGCCTTGCTAGTGTCCACTTGCAAGTGGCACTGTCTAGCGGTCACTGGGCGTGGTATGAGTGGGGCCGTGGCTTGTATATATTTAGCATAGCCTGGCATGGCCATGCATTGGCTACCTGATCACCAATACTTGTGTGTTAAGATTGCTTCTTAATTTTGGACAAAAATAGATTCAATGATTTTTATGTTATAGCATGCTATGCTGCCAGTTGGTTACGGTTGCTGCTGGGGAAGGCAATGAATGAGCTTTTCTGCATGATTGCACGTGAATCTATTTATTTTTCTGTTGGATATGAAGGATATACTTGACGGTGACGACTGGGACAGAAATTGTGCGCTTGCCACCAGCTGCCCCTCAAAAAATGGATCAAATTGGATAGGCAAATCTGCCGTCAGGCATCGCCTGCTTTAAGTTGGATAACACGTACTTTTTTGGGGAAGAATTCTTGGAAGAGAATGCTGGGAAAGATGGAGTTGTGTTGAAATATGGGAGCGGGAGGCACAGAAAGGATGTGATGAAGTTGGATTTCTGTGATCTGGATTCGTATCACTTGTGTCGGGAGTTGAAGGGTCCAAATATATTCCCTTAGTCTTTGATTTCGGTGGCAAAATATATATCGTCTCTCATAAGAGGTTGGGTTTGTCGGGCACTTTAGAAGTTTGGGATCCCATAAGCAAGGAATCATCCTCCCTCCCGCTGCCCCCTTCGAAAGAGCGACTCCACGGATTCCCCATAAATGCCTTTTATCTCAATGAAAGGGGAATTGTTGTGACTTGTGAATATGAATGGAATACAAATGTTTTTTTAACATTGAAAAACATGGTGCACTTGGCCGGGTGAGGTTAGGCTTGACTGTGATGAATCAAAAAATGAGCTGCCAGATTGGTTCTGTGAATGCTTGCCACATGGACGTGTTCATATTTCTCCCCCTCCCCATCGGAAGTGGCTGGGTTGAATGGGATACCAGTTCCTTGATACAATGATGTTGTGGATGTATGTTTTGAAAAAAATAATGATTCTTCTCCCTCATGGTCCAGATGAATGGGATACCAGATGTGTGATTTGGTTAAAATTTATTGTGGTAAGATTAAGAATGAGATTAGTTTCTATGTCAGTGTTGGTATGGCAATGCTCTTCGATTCTAGGGAGCATGGTAAAGAATCCGGGGATGCCTGTGCAATGGAGCCATGTCACACCTGTAGACTTACCGAAAAATTCTTACTATTGGTCTGCGTTCAGATTAGAAAAGCATGCATACCACTTTGATTTTCCTGTGCCTGCTCGTCATGGACCTCATCTTCTCGACATTGTCGGATCCTTTATGTGAGCATTTGTTAATTCATACTTGGTTTTAATTATGTAGTGGGTCCTGATGGTCTCTTTCTTTTCACATGCCCATAGATGGAGTTTGCTGGAAGCACCATGACCGAGTAAAGAGGGAGGAGGGTATAAAGGAGAAGATGACTGTAGTAAGTGCCTCTTATGTTTGGTTGGCATTGTTTTTATTTTATTTTATTTTTGTTTCTTTATATATATATATATATATATATATATTACTTTTTTATTTTTTTTAATGTTTGTTTGGCATTTTTTATTGCATAAATAATAGGGTTGTTTTCTATTGCATTTGTTATAAAAGGAGAAGATGACTGTAATAAGCCCGGTTTGGCATTTGTTTGGCATTATTAGTGTGTTAAACAAAAACTTTTTGTGAAACCAACACGGTTTATAAACTAATTTCTTATCTATTGGTGTAGGTTCTTTGGCAGGAGGGTTGTTTCTAGCAGCATGAATTCAAATGAGAATCACCCACGGCGAGCTTCGATTCCAAAACACTGTTCCAAAAGTTATTGAAAAACCCTCTAGTTTATTTAGCTGTATTGATGGTATTATCTTGTGTGCACAATAAGGTTGTTAAAATTTTAATATTTTTTGGTTATGATATATGTATTTTTTTTTATTTTTTTTAAATGAGTATTAAAATATTACTATCTTCATTTTGTATCTCATTTTTCTTAATTTTTTTAAGTTATTGTACAATTTTTTTATATTATCTCCATTTTTTAATAAAAGCTGGTATCAATAATAAAAAATTTCATAGTGTTTGTGCAAGTTGCATTTGATGGTAAAATCCATCATGTTATTTCTTCTGGTGTGGACCTCGTTGAAAATTTAAGTATTCAAGTTACAAGGGAACCAATCTCTTTTAAGGATGAAAAATCTAATGTGGGACATGATCTTTAAAAGACAAAAGAAGTCATGTTTATCAAAATTTTACTTCTCTCACTCTAACCCAATAAAACTTTGGTACTAGAGAATGATGATCAAGTTAAGAATGAAAGATCCTAGACTCACTGCAACCAAATATCTAGCATGATTTTTGAGTATAGATAAAAATAACTACTATCCATTACATTAAACCCCTCGGAAACTCATTCTAAAAGTTTGAAGAATATGCACATAAATATATATTTTTTGACTAGAATGTTTCAAAGTAGAATGAGTTTAATGGCACAAGATCGTTGAAGTACATGAATAATTTTTTCCGGTAGATCGAATAATACTTCCGAGTGATGAGGGTCAATGCATACTCATATAAGGTTAGCACTTCAATATATCTTATTGACTTACCAATGCTTATGTGGTGTCAGAGAAACGATGATGTCTAGATCAAAGGTATGCTCATTAATACTTGGGAGAAGTTTAAGTGAGATTTTCATTAACAATAATACACATAATATGTTGAGGGCGAGGAGGCAACGTAAAAATAACCAAGGTAGATATCTTATTTCTAATATGACTAGGATAAGTAGGCAACTTATATGGATAATTGAGGGCTAAATTTGTTACAAATTTTTGTTTTTAAATTTAGTAAACACTAACATTATATGAGAGGAGACTTGGATTTTTATTAATTAAATTTCTTGTTACTTTAAGAAAATTATATACGTGCTTTATACATTAATAAATAATCTGTATATAAATTACATTAATTAAATAATCGCGACAATTTAATGGATATTTTATACAAGATTATTTACAATGTATTTAATTTAATTTGATTAAATTTAAATATAATTATTAGTAATAAGTAATATTTAATTTGATTAAGTATGAAACTATAAGTATTTGATTAATGATTAAATAATCTGTATAAGAATTTTGTTAATTCAACAATCACGAAAATTTAATGATTAGTTAATATAAATATATAAACAATCTATTTAAACTTATTTGATTAAATATGAAACAATAATTTTTTTACCATTTAATTAATTTTTATTTTTTTAAATAAAAAACACATGGTATATAGCATGGTCCAATGGCCAAAAGAAAATTTTAGATGCTACATACATATGACTATATACATACATACATACATACATATAATGTTGTAATATGTATATATATACATTTGTGATGTTATATATTAATGTGTTACAATTAAAACGCCTATTTTATGACTAAATTAATTTAAATGGCTATCAAATTTATACACGTCACAACCTCAATCATCTATATATGGATTCACCAAAATAAAGTGTATAAGCATATATTGGTTAGATAAGATAGATAATAATGTTATACATATGTATAAATTGGTTTGACTTATCGAGTTCTAAATGAAATTAACTTCCTAGATTAGTTTAAAAACATAAGAATTCTTCCTATGCAAGAAATAAAAGTATATATCATATAACAAAACATTAAGAATGCCAATATTGTACTAATATTTCAAAATGGTAAAGGCACGAAGAAGAAAAGAAAAAATAATGGTAAAACTAGGGATTATATAAAATCCAAACACAGTCTTAAGTTTAATCCTCAACCCAAGGTTTAGGAAACAAATGAGATTTTTTTTGTTTCCACTTGAGCTTGTTCATTGGAAAAAAAAAATTATAAGTTTTTGTTTGAAGATCAAAATAAAAGGAAGAATAATGAGACTAGACCTTTAGATATTTATGTTATAGAAATTAATTTATTTGCTTTTATTTCATGGGTATTGGATTTTGATTGAGGATCTCACATTTATCTTAAAATGAATGCTCTAAGAAATATTAAATCATTAAATGAAGACAAGATAAATTAACTATAAGTAATGGAGCAAGGGCCAAGAGTTGCTATTTTTACTATAAGAACTTATTATTTATCTTTATCTTGTAGACTTATTTTGGATTTTAAAAAATTATTATTATCTTCTTCTATGAGTAAAACTATAATTTCAATTTTAGTCATAGATGAATTTGATTTTATTAATAATAATAAAAATGTTTGTTCTATTTATCATGATAAAATCTTTTATGATGATGTTTACTTATTAAATGTCATATATGTCCTAAACATTAATAATTCAAACATAAAAATCAATCTTTAAGTTTAATATTAAATTGTTCAAAACTAATGATTTTAACATAAAATATTTAATGATAAATGTATTTCAAAACTCAGCAGAGGTGGAATTTTATATTTATTTGATTTTGAATCGTACGAATGATGTGAGCGCTATTTATTAGGTAAGATGACTAAACCCATTTAACTAATCATAATGAAATGTTTAATGATTTATTAAGCTCTATAAATAGTAATGCATGTCAACCAATAAGTTCAATTACCAATGGAGGTTATTGACCAATATATATAATAATGAATATTCTAGTGTATTTTATAAGATATTAGATGATGTATAAGCATGAAAATGAGCTATAAGTAATTCAATTTCATGACTTTGGAATTGTGATGAAAAGTCTTGAAATCATTATATTTTTTGGTGAAAATTAATAACATTTAAAACCTTGTTAGCATAATCTTTTAATAATACAATATTTTATATAATGATTACAATATTATCTTAGAGTCATAACCATATTTATCTCATAATAATATAACATCTATGATATTAATTTCATGCCACAATAAGTATTCCATTAAAATTAATTTCATGTGGTAGCCATATTTAAGGTTGTGTATGGCTTTTATATAATCTCTAGTTTATCATTATTTTTTCATTTCTTCTTCTTGACTTTAACATTTTGAAATATTAGTACATTATTGGTATTCTATATATTTTGTTATATGATATATACTTTCATTTCTTGCATAAGAATAATTCTTAAGATTTTAGTGATGTATGAGTTTATCAATGTGATTTTAGTATTCATTCTTGGTTGAAACTAGAGGTGATAGGTGAGCATGACAGCCCGGGTACGGCTTGTTTGAGCCATGACTAGCACGACATGACATTGTCCTGAACCGTGATTGGACCGATGTCATGCCGGCTTGAGGCATTGCTTGGGTCATGCTAGGCCAGGGGGTGTTGAGCCTCGTGCTTAGCTAGGTACTACCCGTCTGACTTGCCTAGTTCAACGGCATGGTAGGCTATCGTGTTCGGACTAGGTTTTGGGAAAGGTTTGATTGGATCATGCTCGACCTGCCTGATTCTTTTTTAAAAATTAATATTTTATTAAAAAAAACCACCCAACCTTTTACATGTGGTGGGTTTCTTTTTTAAAGAATCCACTATGTTTGGCTGAGGGCATCCTCATGGGACAGTCTAATCTCACGTGTACATTTAGTGACATGACTATTGAGATAGAAACAAAGTACTTAAAGTATTGGTCTGACATTTCATCTTTTTATTGTTAGGTTGCCTGCATGAACAATAGGGTTGGGGTAAAAGGGATAGAGAACATTTTGACATACATATCCTTGTGCATGAACCATGAACACCTACATAAAAGGTTCATTCATGAAAAGTTATCTGAGTTATTTATATACTATGATATTATGTATGGTAGTAGTTGTAGCCAGACTCTGAGTACGAACTCGGACACCATATTCGGTGATGATGACTTCTCCATTTAGTTAGTGATGGAGAAATGATGGGTGTACCGTTGAATATGAGCGAGCTATCTCCGTACATTATACTGATTACTGCTCAATCCTATCACATAAATAATAACAAGAACATTGATATTTTATAATGGTGGAAATCATATTAGGCCACATATCTCGTGCTATCTAAGATGACAAGAGATCTATTGACTTCTTCAGCATCGAGCATAGCATCAGAGTTTTCTATTTCTATTACAGTCAATGTGATTTTGGATAGAAGATCGAGATTGCGGTCAACTATCATTGAGGCACTAACATGCATAAAGGTTGAAGGATTTGGAGGATTTGAGGTTGGACATCCAGGATCATGCTAGAACAAGAGTTAAGGAGTTCGCTGGTAGTTGATGACTCGTAAGACTTTGAGGAGATTAAACCCACCACTTGTGATACCATCAGGTGCTTATGCATGATGATTAGTTACATATTTATACCTGTTGACATTGAGATTGAGCTTGCATTATTATGATTGATATTGATGACTTTTATTTTATGTTATTGTGAGTTATGATTTTGTGTTATTTTATTTATTTTTAGATTGAATGATGAACGATAGATGTATTTTTTAAATATATTTTATTATTATTATACTTTGTCATTTGTGTTAATGATTTTATTTTTTATGGGGATTTATGTGAAATAAATAAATAATATAATGTCACAACTCATAAAAGATAATTTAAAATTTGAAATTTGTAAAAAAAAATATAAAATAATTAATCCACAATTCTACAACTAGTGGGGTGGAGATGAGACCAAGACGGTTAGTCGGGTGCAAGTCAGTCTCAGACTTAGAGTCCTAGTTATGCTAGGTTAGGGAGGATCTAGAATATTCGAGCCCGATTGCTCCAATTGGCCTGACTCGGCATAGCCCAGCATGATCGATCCATGAATCGAGCCTGAACCAGGCTGGCGAGATTCGGCTGGCTGGTTTGGCCATAATTGAGTCGTGTCGTGCCATGCTCTGGCCATAATTGAGTCGTGCCATGCCATGCTCACGGTGGCCTGACTAGGCCACCAAAAACTGGGTCATGCCAGCACGACACAACTTGTTTGACACCTCTAGTTGAAACTCTTACATAATTAGTTATGCAAATTTTTGTTTGCAATGACTCTACTATCTTATTAACATAATTTTCAACTATACAATATTTTCTTTCTGGTTATGATATTATTTTGAAGTTATAGCCATATTTATCTAATAATAATATAGTAACTATGATATTAATTTTATGTCACAATAACTAAGTATTTCACTGAAACTAAAGGTCACTATCATTTTGTAGTACCATGACTTTCTCTTTACCAAGACAACCTTATCTCATATTTTTAAGTAGAAGCCATAATCTTTTCCCAATGTTGCAAGTTTTGGTGTACAATTAATTATAGTGCCAAAATAACTCAGGAAAAATTTATGGTAATTATCCAAAACCATGACTTTTGGATGCATAATATTATATAGAGTATTATTTGAGTAAGGTCATTTCCAAAGTCAAGATTTTTGCCCTCAATTGAATAAGAAGTTGTGACTTATATGTAAGGGCTAATTTTCAAAACCATGGTCACTTCTCAATGCCCCAACCATATGATTTACAAGATAGATCAAGGTCGAAGCCCTTACCATTCCTATCACTATTGTTTTTTGAATTCATAAGAAATACCAAAACTAAATCAGCGACAACTTCTTAGTATCGTGGTAATGTATTTCACAAGAAAGACCAAGGCTAAAGTCATAGCCATTTCCCATCATACAGCCATTTGATTCATTAAAAAGACTAATGTCGAAGCCATGGCTATTCTTAGTGTCACAATTATTTGAGGCATAAGAAAGAACAAAGTTGAAGTTACAATCATTCCGAGCACTATTGCCATTTGATGACAAGGAAAGAGCAAGGCAGTGGTCCATCAACAATGATGTGACTTTGAGTTATAGAGTCAAAATTCACAAATTACATATACTTCTAAATGCCAAAACTTTGTATCACATAAAAACTAGGAGGAATTTAAACCTACAACCTTGTGCTTAAAAGACAAAGACTAATGTCACAGCATATTCTTAAAGTCATTACTTTTTAAAAACACAAGTGTCACATTTGCAAAGTATAAAATCAAAAAGAGTAGAAAATATGAGAATTTTGAATTGGACTATTCTTATCCAATCTAGACCAAAACAAAGTGTAAAAACAATACCAAGGGGGATTTTTATACTTTCTAAGGATTCAATGAGCAAATAAAGAATGCAAGATAAAAACTAATCTCTAAAATTGAGGAGCACGACTCTCAAATCTCTAATTTCTTGGGTGGATTCAAGAAATTATTCAAAATAATATGATATTAGGCTTCATGTCAAGATTCTTATCAGGGAAGTTATTGGAAACCCAAAATTTATGATACTTATTCTTCTTTTATATCTCATATAAATCTCTCCCCAATCTTAGGCTTAATTGAAGTTTAGGATTTGTGTAATTATGGTTAATGTGATAAATAAACTTCTTGATATTAATGGATGTGGTTAATTTATATTGTAGAATATAAACGAGTGATTACATAAAAGATTAATTAGGATTATAATTATTAGTGGGGCTCCTCATTTTATCATAATGGATGGTGATAAGCAAACCACAAGGCTCATTCTTGTATATGATATCATAAAAGTGATATTCCTTTTGATCATGATGTATGAGATAAACATATATGTTAAAACATAAAATTAAGATATCTTAATTATTATTGCAAGTATGATGCTCATGAAACTAAAATTTTGAATGATTTTACATATTCTATTGTACATATATTAGAAGAATTGATTCTCAATTATTGTAGATATTTTATAGAACAGTCTTCTAAAGATTTCATCTTTAGTGTGTGAGTCACACCATCACTAAAGAAGCTAGTGTCATACAACTCATTAGACATGCTAGTGATTACAACTCACAAGGTGGTGATAGTCCTTTGAGTTAATTTCACTCATATGGTTCACACTAGTGATATTTTAGGGATGCATATATTGATTATGTGAGTATGATATTTATGAAACCAAAAGTACAAATGCTTTAAAACTAAATTAAATTTAAATCTTTATGATACTTAATGTCGAAGAATAATAAAACACATACTAAGTAATCATCAAGAATAATTGATGAGTTGCCTAAAAGGTAATGGATTTATGAACGGTCCTCAAGCATAAATGATTTGTTGTCTTTATAGTAAAATACCAACGGAACAATTACGAAGAGACCATAATTAGGATTGGCTTAATGATGAAAATTACCTTGTATGTTGTTATGGTAAAGTAGCATTTTAACAATTATTCAACCTTCATTCTGTATTCATCCTAAACATAAATCAAATTATTTGAATATGAATCATAGAAATCAAGTAGAAAAACTCTATGATCTAAAATTCATACCAAAATTTCTAATTATTTTTTCTACTAAAATTGTGTTAACTATTAGCTGACCGAATTATTAGTATAATCAATGTGAGATCGATATTTAGATGAAATTTATTTTACTACTTATATGATTCATATACTTGCAAATCTATGTTGACTACATATCCTCGCTAATGAGATTTTGAAGTACTATCAAACTACTAAAATTTGGCAAAATAATAAAATCATAATAATTATCAATTTGTATTATGTTTATATGTAATTTTAATAGATATGAAAAAATTTAAGGTGGAATGATGTTTATAAAACATTTAATGTGAATCTTTTGAAATATTTAAAATACTATGATTAGATCGAGGTAGTGAATATTAACATAATAATTAATGGCTATCTTATAAATTATAGAATTAGTTCACAATTAACTCCATCAAAAATGAACCAATGGAATGATGTTTTTGAATGAAGAAATAATGAACAAATTTATATATATGCTTCAATCTATGATGAGTCAAATTAATCATCCAATATTCTTTTTGGGTTATGCTCTACAAATTACAATATTCATACTTAATCAAGATATATATAAGGTGGTTCAAATGACACCAAATAAGACATGGACTAATAAATGTCCCAATTTATCATTTCTTAGGATTTGTGTTTGTGAAACTTATGAAAAATGTTAAATTTCTTACAAGTTAATATTTATATAAGATATATATTACATCATTAGATATTCTATAGAAACTAAAACATATTATTTCTACAATATTTTCAAGAACAAAGTATTTGTTACTCGGAATAATATCTTTTTAGAAAAAGAGTTTATATCTAAAAGGATTAGCAGGAATAAAATTCAACATAAAGAAGTTGAAGCACTATTAAACAATACTGAACAAAATATGAAAACTTAATAGGATTCACAAATTATTGAACATATACACGTAATGCATGGTCTAATAAGATATTTTAGGATACTTTAGAATTCTAAGATATATAAAATTTTCATGATTGATAATTAGGAGATAATCTTTATAAATCATGGTAAGCCCACATCATACCAAGAGATTATATCTAGATTAGACTTCATAAATAAACTTGAAGCTATGAAATCAGAGATTCAATTCATGTATAATAATCTAATCTGAGACTTAATTTATCACTATGAAGGTCTAGAAATCATAGGATATATATGAGTTTGCTAAAAGAAAATGTATATGGATAGGAATATACATACCTTTAAATTATAATTGGTTGTAAAAGACTTAATTGGTCACTATAATGAATTTTTTTCACTAGTTGATATGTTTAATTCAATAAGAATTATTCTTTTCATAGTTTCATTACTATAATTAATGAAAATTTATTAGATGATATGTATACGTGACACAACTAGAAGGTTTTTTCGATCCTAAGAATTCTGGAAAGATACAAAATCTTCTAAAATTTATTTATTGATTGACGAAGGTATCTTAGACTTGGAATCTTAATTTTGTTGAAACAATTAAAGTAATTCGTTTTATCAAAAAATGGAGATGAAACTCGTGTTTACAATTATTATTAGTGCGATCATAATAATTTTTTAGTGCTTTATATCGATGACATTCTACTCATATAAAAGCCTTCTAGAATATCAAGTCTTACTTGGAAATTATTTCTCAATGAAATACTTAAGCGAATATGCCTTAGTGATATGTATAAAGATCTATATGGATTGATCTAAAAAATGTATTGACTTATGTTAGAGTACATATATAGACATGTTACTAAATACGTCTAGGATGAAAAATTCTAAGAAATAATTTTTGTCTATGTCATGCGGTACAACTCTAAGTAAGACTCTATGTCCTAGGACACTATATGTGTTAGACTGCATGAATATGATTCCATTAGATTTTGTAATAGATACATGATGCATATCATATTATACACTCGACTTGACATCTCATATATCTATTACGACTTTATTATAATTCTAAAACATATTATTTGTGATATGGAACCAAAATTTTCTTAGAAATTTTTTTTTATCTTATGGAGATTTATAGGTATACATATCGTACAGGTATAAATGAGAATGTAAGTCTATATATTGATCCTACAATGAATGTAAAAATAGTTTGACCATGAAACAAAAAACTAACTGCTCAAGTTGAATAAATAAAATTGGATCTCAAAAAGATACTTAGATTCTATGATTAATTTACTTCATTGTGTATGATGTGAAATTATATTATTAAGGTAATGTTATATTTGATTATCAGACAAAATGTAGTTCAATATTGAATATACCCATTAACTTATTGATATACAAGGTAGTTATCAACCTTAGACTATCACTATTAAGAATAATATACTCATAGTTATGTCTTTGATATTTTACCATCGCAACTATATTTGTTATATTCATGAGTTATCCACATGTCTATTTTTTTAGGGAATACATCTTCAACTATTGATGACTGCTTTGAGTATATAATTTTATTCTTTGACCTCTAAAGTCATAAAAGATATGAAGTGATGTGATACTAATTTTTTTAAGTCTATTTTATTATTATGCCCTCACTTTTGGTGGTGGAATATCTTTGATTACAAGCTAGAATACTACCCTTTACCCTCTTATATTCTTTCCCAACCCCTAAACTAATACAACAAGAAAATCCCAACTTTGTAACAAATATTCTGCCCTTGATTATGTGGAGTTTTTTGTGACATTCTCCTTGTCCATGGGGCTTCCTTTTTACTATCTTATGAGCCGTGTTTTTTGCACTTTTTGTCCATAGCCGATGGCGGGTTCTGCAATATTAGAGCTCAATCCTCTGTTCTTCCATTTCTGCATGACTTAGTGATGCTCCTCCTTACCATCATGATCTTGACTGTCAAAATGATAATGCTAATCCTGTATTCCATTTGAGTCTCATCTTCTTAGCAGTCTGTATTATTAGGTGCTTGCTACTAGAAACTCAACATAACTTACAGACTACCAGACTTACTGACAACTTGACTCGATACTACCACTACTTGCAGAAGATGTGATACTAATTGTTTTAGTTATTTTAGCTTTGTGAGCACCATACTCATGCCAATTTACATATATATTCCAATTGATTTTACATATGAAAATTATATAAGAAAAAGTGATTCGTAAGATTGCCACAACCTTATGAAATATTTCTACTTGTATGTTTTTCATAACTTTTCTATCATCATAATCCATGACATCTAATACATGATCCCCATACTCTATTAAAATTCTTAGGTTAGATGTTCTACATAACTACAACATCATCTATAAATCAATTATTTTTTAGTATGCATAATGGAATGATCATAAATTCATTTGTTCTTTTGACATCATGAGTGGCATACTTACATTAGTTAATCTTACATAAATTTAGTAATTCTAAATATTGATTTATCTCACGATATAAGTGTTTAAGGGTTGATACTTTCTTTGAGTAGAATCTTGTATGTGTGTCCCATTACTTATCTATCACTAGAGGTGTCAAATAGGTCATGCCGAGGCGGCATGGCTTGTTTTTTGGTAGCCCACTTGGGCCACCATACCAGGCTAGGCATGCCAATGTATAGGAGATGTGCCATGCCTGGCACGACACGGCTTAAAAAGGGCAGGCTTGGGATGGCCTGATCAGCCCAATTTTGCTGGATTCGGGTCAGTTAGTGCTGGGCCTTGGGGATTTCATGTTAGGACGTGCTGGGACATGTTGTTTCAGCCCGTTCGGAATCAGGTCATCTCTAATTCTAAGAATTCTAATTATTAATATAAAATTAAATAAATAAAAAAATAAATATAATAAAAAAATAAAATTACAATCACAAGTCACAAGTCACAACTCACAAAAATAACATAATATAAATATTATAAATTTCAATAATTTCATTTTTGTAACGTAATACAAGTACAAAATAACAAAGCAAGCTCAAAAGAAAAAAATTAATATATCAAAGATCAATCCCATAAGCATCTGAATTAATACAAGAACAAAATAATAATGCAATCTCAAAAGACAAAAATCAATAGACAATACATCAATGATTAATCCCATAAGTATCTGATGGTATCACTAGAAGTAGGCTCAATTTTAGTCCTCATCAAAGTTTCACGAATCATCATCTGCCACTAACTCCTCTTTTGCTACAATTTTAGTATAATCATGGATGCTCAAACTTGAATCCTCCAAATTTTTCATGCATGCTAATTCCTCAATAATATCTGACCGTAATCTCAATCTTCTATTTGTAATTACATTCACTACAGTAGAAAATGTCGACTCCAATACTATGCTAGACACTAGAGGAGTCAATAAATCCCATGCATTCTTAGACAACACGAGATATGCTGACTCGTATGATTTTCACCATTATAAAATATTAAGATTCTTATTATCTGTATGTGATAGGATTGAACAGTAATCAATATCTAAGTACCGAGATAGTTTGCTCCTATTTGATGGTCCACCTTAATGTTTCATCCTCAAAAACTGAATGGAGAAGTCATTGTCTCCGAATATAGTATCTATGTCCATACTCGGAGCCTGACTACTACTATCACCATACCTATTATCTGTAAAATAAATTGCTGGCTGAAAACTATGCACTTGTGGAGAATTTATTCTGAAGAGAGGCTTTTTCTTTTATTTTATATTTTTACAAGCAATACAATGATTTATTTATACGTTGTAGTCTGACCTTCTAAAACTAAAAATTAAAAACCATTATCACCCGTAAGAGTAACTACTGACTCTTGACATTTCATCTTCCACACTAAAAGTGAACATTTAATGTTTATTCAACAAGACTCTCCCATAAATTTAAATGCTCCTATCATCTTTTTTACCAAGCATTCTTTTGCAGCTGTTGAGTAGTATCGTAAGTAGCAGTTTCGTGAAGATATCTGCGACATGGTCCCAACTTGCCACTGTCCTAATTCTATATTTCCTTCCTTCACTTGATTTCGGATGAAGTAAAAGAAAATCTCAATATGCTTGCTTCTCTCATGATTCACATGGTTCTTGCTCAACTACATTGCTAATTTGTTGTCAACTCGTATCTTCGTCGCACCGAGTTGTTGTTGCTTAATCTTGCCCAACAAATTTCTGAGCCATTTTGCATGACGCACACACAAAGATACTGTCACATATTCAACTTTACAAGTCGAGAGTGTCATGATTAGTTACTTCTTTGAAAGCTAGGTAAACGCCGTGTCACCCATAAAAAACACATAACTCGATATGCTTTTCCGATCATCCATGTCTCTTCACCAATCATTGTCGGAGTACCCGACCAACTTGTAATATGTTGCATTTGTATAGAATAACCTGAGTGACATTGTTCCTTTGATGTACCATAGGATTTGCTTCAACACCTTTCAATGTGAATTAACTGGCTTTTTTATGAACCAACTTATAATGTCGACACTTAATGCAATGTCCGACCTTGTGCATGTGAGATAACGAAGGCTTCCCACTAAACGTATAGTGCGGTTAGAAATCATCTCATGCCTTGCTCCTCACAATACTCTATGAAAACCATCGAAGTATATTCGCCACCTCTATCGGACCCTACAGATTTGATGTGTCTACCGGTTGCCTTTTTCACCAGCACTTTGATTTTTTTTGAACACCTCGATCGCCTCGGATTTTTTTTAGAAAATAAACCCAAATTTTTCGTGAGAAATTATCAATAAAGGAAATGAAATACCTTTTGCTGCTAAAAGATTCATGGGTAATTGGTCCACATATGTCGGAATGAATCAACTCGAGAGGTTGTTTAGCCCGATATTCTACCTTCTTTTGAAATGACATTCTCGCATGCTTTCCGAGCATACATTCTTCACAAAATTTTCCATCGTATTCCATATCTGGTAGTTAGTGCACCATGTTCTTCTTTGCCAACTTGTTTAGGCCTTCATGATGTAAGTGACCAAAATGAAGATGTCATAGTGATGTCTTGTCTTCTACGTTGACTTGCAAATATTTTTCTTGTACACTTCTCAAATTTAGTTTGTACATCTGATTTCTTCTCATTTCAACTTGAGCGACTGAATGCCCTTGCTTGTCTTTCAATAGTAATATCTGGTCTTTCATAAAAACTAAAGGTGTCAAACGAGACAAGCCGGGCCGGCGCGACCCATTTTTTGTGAGCATGACCATGCTTCCGTGCCGGGCCAAGCACGACATGGTTACTATACTGTGTAGTGCCTGGCCTGACATGGGTTATTTAAGCTAGGCTCGGTGGTAATTTTTTTGTGCCGGGTCAGGCCCGTACGAGCTTGTTTAAAAAAAATAAAATTTTTATATTTTTAAATATTTAAAATTTTGTATTTAACTATTTATAAAATATATATTATATATAGATAATGTTTAAAAATTTTAAATTTGTAACTTAAAAATTATTGAATATACAATATTTATAAAGTTTAATTTTTTTTTATTTTTTAATAAATTTAGATTATAATTTATTAGAATTAAATTATAGAATTTTTAATGAAAAATTTAAACAAAAAAAAATTAAACAAAAAATTTCGTTAAAAAAAATTACAAAGTCACAACTCACAAAGATAATAGCAAACAAAATGTCCAATCGACTAATAGATATCAAACCAAAGCTAATACAACGTAATGTAAATAAAAAAGCGTACAATCAATACAAATCAAAAATTTGAATCAAGAATAACACAAATCATCAACTGTGTCCGTCACTGTGAAACATCAAAAATCAAAATTAAGTGGCGATGACAAATGACATGTGGCATGGCGTGGCATTGGCAACTGGCATCTGGCAATGGCAGGGGCAACCAGCAACCACGTCAATCATCAATCAGCATATCATGATTATCATCACCCTCAATATCAAAATCACCATCTATGGATCATCATCATCAGCAATCAACTCATCCGCTTTCGCAGCAGATGTAGTCTCTGTCCCAGCTCCAGCATGATCATAGATGCTAAAATTCGAATCCTCCCAGTCCTTCATACATGCTAAGGCCTCAACAATATCTAGACTTAATCTCCATCTCTTATTCGAAATCATGTTCACTACAACATAAAAAGCATACTCCGATGCTATGCTCAACCCCGGAGGAGTCAGTAGATTCCGTGCCATCCTAGATAGCACGGGAAAGGTGGACTCATATGATTTCTAACACTGTAATATGTCAAGATTCTTAGTATTAGAATGTGATAGGATTGGGCAGTAATTAGTATCTAAGTACTGAGAAAGCTCGCTCCTGTGTGATTATCCACCTCATCGTTTCCCACTCGCTAACTGAATGGAAAAATCATCATCTCTGAAGAAGATATCTAGGTTTGTAATCACAGTCTCACTACTACTACAATCATACCTAGAATCATAGTATCTGAAAAAGTCAGTCAACTTCTCGTGAATGAACCCTTCCGGTATGTCTTCCAGGTTCATACATAAAGAAATGTAAGTCAAAATATTATCTACCCCTTCCACCTTAACCCTAGGGTCCATGCATGAAGCGAGTTAATAAAGAGATGGAACGGTGGACCAGTACTTTAAGTACTTGGTTTCCATCACTACAATCATATGGCTAAGTGTCGGGTCAGCTTGATACTTCCTAAACATGCTACTAATGTTGCATATGCACCTAAGTGCAATGCAAGTCGTGAGAGTATAAACCAACGAACATATGTTTGTCGTGTCATAAAAAATCTTCCGGAATTTTTATAAATGAAATTTCTGAAGCGCAGTCAGTATCGTCAATAATAAGTTCGTCACTCTTACTATTGATGTAGTCAGATATCACGTGCTCGTATCCAACACATGACTCTAATATCAGGTACGTGTAATTCTAATGATATCTCACATCTGATTGGAATTTCTTCTTCTTAAGATTCACATACAAATAGAGACTACCAAACTTTTGTTGTCTACGAGGAGTGCGAATGTATTTTAGTGTATTACGTATATTATCCAACATGGGGAACACTCCTTTATACATACTTGTACAATCAGGTTAATCACGTGACACATGCATCTGACATGAAAAATCTCTCCTAATAGTACATCTCTAATATTCCTAACAAACATGTTAATCGCTACTCCATTATTAGATGTATTATCGAATCTGATACTAAAAATTTTATTTTGAATTTTATATTCTCTAAAGAATTTCATCATACACTCAAAAATGGCCGGGCCATCATGAGGATGGAAAATCTCAGAGAATCCTAAAATTTTT
The DNA here is from genome assembly GCA_029783825.1 of Sapria himalayana. Taxonomy (NCBI): domain Eukaryota; kingdom Viridiplantae; phylum Streptophyta; class Magnoliopsida; order Malpighiales; family Rafflesiaceae; genus Sapria; species Sapria himalayana. The sequence goes on along the minus strand of JAREIK010003076.1, from coordinate 186,741 downwards.
TTATTCATTATCCATTTTGAATCTACATAGTGGCCTGTCTGACATGCATAAGATGATTCATCTGGACTTGTCCAGATATAAAATGTCATGGACACCACTCCACTATATGTCATAAATTCATTAATTATTTTTTGTTTTTCTAACTTATAAAATTTTAGTATATCATTTCCTAGATGTGGACCTAAGAATCCTATGATAAGTAGGCTAAAAATATATCTGCATGATGCTCACTACTCTTGGATCTTCTGAAAATCTGATCGGAAGACCCATCAATGTGATAAGTTTGGCTATGCCTTCTCTAACCAACTCGCTGTGGTATATGAATGGATTAAAATTTTAGACTGAACTCGATCCAGTCTCAAAAAATATAGTGCTAAGTTGGGCTTTTCTAGGATCTAATGCACCATATTTTTTGGTGCATAATTCAGCATGCCTTTTAAGGTGCCCAATTCCAAATGAATTCCTACATGTTAATTTTCTCATACAATAATTGTACTGTGCCATTTCTTCTTCCTCACCCCTAATATTTTTTTTATTTTATTATATTAAAATGAGACCAAATTTTAGAAGTCCTCATAGTTTTTTTTGTTTTTTAGATGTTTGGGTTGAGACAACTGTAGAAACCAAAGTTCCAGTAGCCTCAGACCTCTGTGTAAGATTTTTATTTTGTAAATTTAAATATGTTTCGTTAGTATTAATCATTTTTTTTGGGTTTTTGTTAAACATGAGGTAGAGTCTATATGATAGATTTAGATATTCAGATTAGAGAGAGAGAGAGAGAGAGTAAGTAAACAAAAATACTTATTTTTGTTAAATATTAATTTTTAAGTTAAAAGTTATAGTTAAATAATAAACAAAAATTAAAATACCCATAAAGTAGTGAGGTAGATCATGTGCACGGTGCACTATAGTCCAATTCAAACTTCCAAACCTGAGTTGTGAGTCCCGAAAAGTCGAGCCTAATGACGAAAACCTGAGTCTCTAGAGAGAAGAGCAAGAGCTTTTAGAGAAATTTGAGAGAGAGAATAAATATTTATGAAAAACATAAAATTTATAGAGAGGTGGGGGGGGGGAGATTCGAGTGTTACCGCGAGTCGGGTCAGAGTGGATTCAAACCCATGCCCACATGTTTTCCCATTTCTATATGGCACTGCCGCATTGGCTGTGCAGGTGTGGTCAGTCTCGATGTCTCGTGCCGGTGGGCCATGCCACGGAATTGTGCTGGGTCAGGCAAGTCATAAGGCCCGGTTGGCCTTGGCACGACACGACATGATTGGTGCTGTGGTCGAGCACTGCATGGGCCCGGGCATGAGAAATTCCCATGTCGGACAAGCTCAATCACGACTGAATCGTATTGTGCCTCGTGACAGTCTGGGCCGGCCCAGCCTGTTTGACACCTCTAATAAAAACCGAGTAACTTTTCTTCATGTGTTGTCCCATACATAAAAAGTTACTCTTTATGTCTAGTACGTAATATACATCTAGGATTGACCCAACGAAACCATCCATTTGTAAATAATAAATCGTACTTTGACCTTTGACCTCAATCTCCTTGTCATCTCCAAACAATACAGATATAACTTCAACCTTTTGTATCTCTTTAAAACAATGCTCGTGCCCACACATATGGTTGCTTGCAGCCATGTCGAGGTACCACACCGTGTCGTTATTAGTATTGACTTTGTTATATGCCATTAAGAGAAAACCATCTTTCACCTCATCTTCCGTGGCTAGGTTGATTGTCTCTTCCACCTTTTTCTCGACTCGATATTCTTTTGCAAAATGCCCAACCTTTTCACAATTTTAATACTTATTGAAATTGCAATCTTTCGCATAGAGACCATATTTGACACACTTGTAGCACTCGATGTTGGAATAATTTGACCGACCCCCTCTTCCACGACCACGTCCTCTTCCACACCAGTTCTGTTGGTTTGATCGCCCCTTATCATCATGATACCCTTCTTGACTGCGGCTTTTTCCACCACGACTATTTCTTCGACCACCACGGCCACGCCATTTACCTCGAAAGTTTTGAGAATAGAATATCTTTTTGTTATTGATTGATGCTTTGGTTTGAAGTGTCTGCATCAAGTGTCTCTTCCTCCTCCTTCTTATGATATTGATGTGCCATTATGGAATCGACAAGCTTATCGACCGTGAATGTTGCTAGATCCTTTCACTCTTCTATGACACAACACATTCTCGAAATTATCGGTTAACGACCTCAGAATTTTCTCCATGGCCTGAGAATCAGACAACTTTTCTCCGTCTTGGTTGAGTTGATTTACCATGGTTTGAACACACGTGATGTAATTGAACACACCTTCTGACTCATTCATCTTAATTCCTTCCTACTCATTGTGAAGTGTTGGAAGGCGAACTTGTTTAACTCGGTTGGATCCTTTGTACGTAATCTCCAAGATATATCATGCTTCTTTGAAGTTTTCGCACTCGCAATCTTCTCAAAGCCCGACTCATCAATAGCTCGGAATAGCATGTACAATGCCGTCTTATCTTTTGATCACGTTTCTTTCAACGCCTTATTTTGAGCCGCCGTATATCTTGTGTTAGATTTTCGTTTTTTCAAAACCTTTTTAAATAACCTCCCAACTATCCACAGAACCGAGAAGAGCTTTCATTTGGATACTCCAATTCTCATAGTTCACCTTCGTTAATCGGGGTAGGGACACATTGATTATACTCCTCATCGCCTCTGATACCAATTTGTAAAATAAATTTGCTGGTTGAAAACTATGGGACTCGCGGAGAATTATTTCTGAAGAAAAGCTTTTTCTTTGATTATATATTTTTACAAGCAATACAATGATTTATTTATAGGTTGTAGTCTGCCCTTCTATAACTAAAAATTAAAAACCATTATCACCCGTAAGAGTAACTCCTAGCTATTGATATTTCATCTTCCACACTAAAAATGGACATTTAATATTTATTTAACATTATCATAGTATGTAAATAGCTCAACCAACTTCTCTTGAATGAAACCTTCAAATTAATGTTCCTAGTTCATGCACGAGGATATGTATGTCAAAACATACTCTACCCCTTCCACCTTAACCCTAGGATCCATGTTGGCAGCAATACAATAAAGAGATGTAATGGTGGACTGGCACTTTAAGTACTTGGTTTCTATCTCAACAGCCATGTCCCTAAATATTGGGTCTTCTCTAAACTTTCTAAACATGCTACTAATATTACACATGTACTTGAGTGCAATGCAAGGCATGAGAGTAAAACTGACAAACATATATTCGATGTGTCATAAAAAATCTTCAAGAATTTCATACATGAAATTTATGTGGCCCAGTCAATATCATCAATAATAAGTTTGTCACTCTTACTATTGACATAGTTGGATATCACGTATTCGTATCCAACACATGACTCCAACATAAGGTATGTGTAATTCTTAATGGTGTCTCATATCTGATTGGAATTTCTTTTTCTTTAGACAAGTAGACAATCATAGACTACCAAACTCTTATTATCTACAAGGCATACAAAGAAATTTTTGCGTTACGTATGTTTTATAAAGCAGGGGAAAAAACCTTCATCCCCACATGTGGTATGAGGTTGATGACGTGACACCTACATCTAACGTGGAGAATCTTTCCTAATGGCCCATCTCTAATGGTCCTAATAAACATATTAATGGCCGCTCCATTATTAGATATTTTATCAAATATGATGCTATATAATTTATTTTGAATATTATATTTTCTAAAAATTCTTATCATACACTCAAAAATCGTTGGGCCATCATGAGGATGAAGAATCTCTGAAAATCCTAATATTTTTTTATTTAGTATCCATTTAAAATCTACCTAGTGAGCCGTTAGGCGTGCATAAGATGAATTATCATAACTAATCCATAAATCAGATATCACGGACACAACGCCACTATATTCTCTAATTTATTAATTATTATTCTTTTTCTAACATATATTAATTTAGTATGTCGTTCTTAGATGTGGACCTAGGAATCCTATGATGTCCATGCTGAAAATAAGCCTGTAAGATACTGACTATCCTTGGATCCTCTAAAAAATCTAATCAGAATATCCATCATGTTGATCAGTTTGGTCATGCATCCACTCCCTAACTCATTGCAATATATGAAGGGGGTCAACATAAAGGTTATACTAGATCCAACCTCAAAGACCTCACCATTGAGTTGGTTTTGCCTGGGATCTAATTCACCATATTTATAGTGTATTGTTCGGCATACTTCTTAAGGTGCATACATGCACTCCTATAGGTTAATATTTTTTTAAAAAAATATTTATATTATGCTGATTCTTCATTGGTACCCCTAATATTTCTATTTTGTATAATATTAAAGTGAGTCCAAACTATTAATTTTTTTCTAGTTTTTTGTTTTTTAGATATTTGGGTCGAGACAACGAGAAAAAAAAAGTTTTGATAGTCTCAGACCTTTTCATAGGGTTATCGTTAGCCATATTAAAGTTATCTATATTTAAGTTAATGTTAATTTAATTATTATCATTAAAATTTCTATTTGTCATTTTTTATTTTTATTTGTTTATTTATTATATTCTAAATTATATTTTTTATATTAAATATTATTGTATATTAAATTAATAATTAAAATAACAATAAAAAAACTAAATAAAATTTTAAAAATAAGCATAAAACCCTATTTGCTTGATGATGTACGATGTCCAATATCCGAATATGTTGTCTATACCACAATCTACACCCAAGTCCCGAAAAGAGAGTGAAAGAGAAACTATATGAGAGAGAGAGAGAGAGAATGTCGATAGAAATAGGATATAGATTAGAAAATGAGAAGAGTGTATATATATATATAATTTTAAAAATCATTTTTTTGAATTTTTTATTATTTTTTTTAATTTTTATTTTGGGCAGAAAATCGACGACCTTCAGATTTTTGCCCCTAGCCATTGGGGGTGAATCCACATCTAAAAAATCTATAGTTTTTTTTTATTTTTTTTTTGAATGTTGGGTCGGTTCAACTCAATGGTTCCAGAAGCTTCAGCTTCTATGTTCAGCATAGGGTTGAGGCTCGATGGGTCATGAGAATCAGGTGGATGAGTGTTAGTGGTAGTTGGGTTTGGACTATGCCTGAACCCAGCCCGAGAATTGGTGCACGGTTTGGGTCGTGCCGAAGAACTATATATGCCTTCGGACCAAGAAACTAGGGCGTGCCTGGTCTAGCACGATGTTAAGGAGACCTTAGCACGATATGATAAACTGTGCCTTGAGCTAGTTCGATACGGGCCCATGCATAGTTCTAGACCATGCCTTGCCGAGCTAGGCATGGCTCAATCAGGTCGTACCTCATGTCGGGCCTAGGATGCCCAACCCTCTTGACATCTCTATCTATTACCAGCTACCATAGCAAGCATGCATAATTCTCTGTTAGAATAAAACTTTAAATCTCTATTCTCAATATTATTCACATTCACCAACATTCAAAACACACTACTTTAACAATTAAATATTATACAAACTCAATCATCACACACACACACATAAAAATCCTAAATTGCTATTTAGTATGACATTATGGAAGAATCTACATAAGATATTTCATGATTCATCTCATTAATTGAAGGTTCTCAATGATAGGCAACTTTATGATTTAAGTCTCAAATCATACTCCTAATTAACTATTAGTTGTGTTTGCCCTGAATTCAACCCTAATTAGGGGTTGAAATTTACACTGCCTAGGGTTTTCATGCACTTTTCCTAGAAAACCCCCTTCATATCTTTGCAATTTCAAGTCTCCTTTTCATATCTTTGCAATTTCATCAAGCTTCTATGTAGAGGTTTCAAACGGGCCGGCCCAGCACGGCACGGCCTGTTTTTCACGAGCACGGTCGTGCAACCTTGCCGTGCCGGGCACGGCACGGTTCCTGTACCGTGCCGTGCCCGGCACGGCACTGTGAGTTATAGGCGGGCACGGCACGGCCCGTAGGCACGGCAAGGCCGTGCCGTGCCGTGCCCGACCCGTAGGCACGGCAAGGCCGTGCCGTGCCGTGCCCGACCCGCTCGGGCACGCCTTGCCAATACTGGCCAGGCCAGGCGGCACGGCAGGGCAGGCGGGGTGGGAGCTGCAACGCGGGACCGGGTCAACCGGGGTCAGGGTCCCGGGAGGCCAGCACGAGCACGGGCTGAAAATGCCAAAATGGCAGATTAGAAAATTTTTTTTTTTATTTTAAATTTTTTTATTAAGTTACTGTATAGACTTTAGAGTATTAGTAATAATTAAAAAATATAATTTTTTGTAAAAATTATAACATTTAAAATTAAATAAAACAAACAAAAATTAGAAAAAAATTTTTTTTTTTCAATTAAGTTTAGCTTTTTTTATTATTATAATTTATTAATTATATATTAAAATTTAAAGTTATTAAATTTTAAAATAAAATTTAAATCGTAAAATAATAAATAAATACATTAAGTTAGTAAAAATTATAATTAAAAAAAATAAACTACACAAATGAAAAATTACCATTCATGCTTTTGAAACCAATAGTCCGAACAAAACAAGTATAAGTTTCAACACAACGTATGGTACAAAGTACAAACAAAACGTATAAATAAAATAAATAAAAAAACATCGAAAAAAAAAGCAGATGAGCATCAATCGTCAAGCGGCATATCATGAGAATCATCAGCCGCAACATCAAGATCAGTATCATATGGATCATCATCATCGGCAATCAGCTCCTCCGCCATCGTAGTGGATGTGGATGCGACTGCAGTGTCTGTCACAGTCCCAGCTTCAGCACAATCACTGATGCTAAATCTCGATTCCTCCCAATCCTTCAAACATGCCAAGGCCTCAACCATATCTGGACGTAATCTCGATCTCCTATCCGAAATCACGTTCACTGCAATAGAAAAAGCAGACTCCGATGCTACGCTCGACACCGGAGGAGTCAGTAGATCCCGTGCCATCCTAGATAGCACGGGATAGGCGGACTCATATGATTTCCACCACTATAATAAATCAAGATTCTTATTATCAGAAGGTGATAGGATTGAGCAGTAATCGGTATCTAAGTACCGAGACAGCTCGCTCCTATGTGAAGGTCCACCCCTACGTTTCCCTCTCGCTAGGTTAATGGAATAATCGTCATCTCCGAACAAGGTATCAGTGTCCGTACTCACAGTCTCACCACCACCACCACCATACCTAGTATCGTAGTATGTGAACAGGTCTGTCAACTTCTCGTAAATGAACCCTTCATGTGGCTCTTCCAGGTTCATGCACGAGGAAATGAAACTCGGGGTGTTTTCAACCCCTTCCACCTTAGCCCTAGGGTCCATGCATGCTGCGAGGCAATAAAGAGATGGAATGGTGGACCAGTACTTCAGGTACTTGGTCACCATCTCTGCAACCATATGGCTAAGCGTCGGGTCCGCTTGATACTTTCTAAACATGCTACTAATATTGCATATGCAACGAAGTGCAATACAAGTGGTGGGCGTATACACCGACGAACACATGTTCGTCGTGTCATAAAATATCTTCAGGAATTTCATTTATGAAATTCCTGAAGCCCAGTCAGTGTCGTCAATAATAAGTTCGCCACTCTTACTATTGACGTAGTCGGATATCACGTGTTCGTATCCAACACATGATTCCAACATCAGGTACGTGTAATTCCAACGATGTCTCACATCTGATTGGAATTTCTTCTTCTTAAGATTCGCAGACAAATAGAGATTACCAAACTCTTGTAGTCTGCGAGGAGTGCTAATATACTTGAGTGCATTGCGTATATTTTCGAACGCGGGGGAACAGACCTTCATACTCGCTTGAACTATCAGGTTAATCACATGACACATGCATCTGACATGAAAGATCTTTCCTAATGGTGCGTCTCTAATATTTCTAACAAACATATTGATCGCTACTCCATTATTCGCAGCATTATCGAAAGTAACACTAAAAATTTTATTTTGAATTTTATATTCCCTAAATATTTTCATCATACACTCAAAAATGGCCGGGCCATCATGAGGATGAAGAATCTCAGTGAATCCTAATATTTTTTTATTGATTGTCCAGTTAGAATCTACATAATGACTCGTGAGACATGCATAAAAAGAATCATCGTGACATGTCCATATATCGGACGTCACGGACACCACTCCACTAAATGCCAAAAATTCTTTAATTATTTTTTGTTTTTCTAACTTATATATCTTTAGTATGTCACTCCTAGATGTGGTCCTAGGAATCCTACGATAGGATGGCTGAAAATAAGTCTGCATGATGCGCACTACCCTCGGATCTTCCGAAAATCTGATCGGAAGACCCATCAATGTGATGAGCCTGGCCATGCCGTCCCTACCCAACTCGCTGGAGTATACGAAGGGAGTAAACTTTGAGACTGAACTCGATCCAGTCTCAAAAAATGTAGTGCCAAGTTGGGTTTGCCTAGGATCTAAGGGTCAATGTTTTTAGGAGCATATTTCATCATGCCTCTTGAGGTGCCCAGTCCCACATGTACTCTTGTATGTTAAAAGTCTCATACAATATTTGCACTGTGCCATTTCATGTTCCTCACCTCTAACATCTACTTGTGTTATGATTTTAAAATGTGTCCAAACTACAGAAGTCCTCCTAGTTTTTTGTTTTTTAGAACTTTGGGCTGAGACGGCAGGAGAAACCAAAGTTTTAGGAGCCACAGACGTCTGTGTAACACTAACATTTTCATTTTCCAAATTTAAATACATGTTAGGTGTATTTGTCATTTTTTATTTTTCGTAAGTTTTTCTAGAGAGAGAAGCTTTAGAGAGAGAAAGTACAAAAAAATGTAAAATATATTACCCGGTAAAAGCAATGAGGTCAGTCACGTGCAAGGTGCACCGCTGGAAGCTCTGATGTTCAAAACTCAAGTTGAGTTTCACGAAAATCCAAGCCGAAATCAAAATCACGAGGCTCGAGAGAGAGATGCACGGTTTATGTAAGAGAGAGAAAGTATTGAGAGGTTTTATGTTTTTGAAAAACATAAATGTTATAGGGAGGGGGGTAGAATTTATAGGCTAAAGAATGTTTTTTTTAATAAAAAAAGATATTTTTTTTATTAATTTTTTGAATTTTTTTTCGATTTTTATGGGGCAGAATCACGAGGACCATTGGATTCTGCCCCCTAGCCGTTGGAGGTGAATCCAAGGGCTGAAAATCGGTGGAGTTTGAATTTTTTTTTTTTTGCCGTTGGATTTTGCTCGGATCGGTTCTATGGGCGTCGGGACTCGGGTTTCGGCAGAAAAGACCGCGGGTCGGGTCTGTTTGGACCCGACCCGCGGTCTTTTTACCGGGGGGGGGGGGGGGGGGGGGGGGGGGGGGGGGCAGGGGACGGCCGGATGGGTCACAAGGCGTGAGTCGTGACTCACGACTCACGCCACGGCAAGCGTGGCACGCCGCCAGTGCCACGCGTGCCTGCGTGAACCGGCACGGGATGGACCCGTGCCGGCGTGCCGTGCCAAGGCACGGCACGGCACGCGAATGTCTTAACCCGGGCACGGCACGGGCCCGTGCACGGTTTAAGAACGTGCCGGGCCGGCCCAGGCACGGCCGAACCTTGCCGTGCCTCGTGCCGGGCCGGGCCGGCCCGGCACGTTTGACACCTCTACTTCTATGTGGCTTTTCAAGTTGAATGTCATGACTGAGATAATTACTATCTAGAACAAATAATTATGATGACAAAAATGTTGTGACTGATGACACAAAGCTAATGCTCTTTGGAACATAAAATTGTGGTAGAAAGAATATGTCAACCAAAAATTGCCTAGTATTGTTTAATTTGGCTCTACTAAATATGCCATGGTATTGAAAAATACCAAGATTTTTAGTACTAGTATGACACTTAATTACTATGATGTTAAAATAAGGTTACAACCAAGATTTTGTTTTTAAATAATGTTCCCATGATTCTAAGATAGTATCATGATCACAAAGAATATATTACACAATGAAAGATTGTGATAATCGTGTAGTAGAGTTGGAACATGCAAAGATTTTTATGACTTGTTAGTAGAGTCGTAACAAATAAAGGATATCATAACTTCTCAATATATATATGCTATTATAACCAACTTGTGACATTACAAATGTCATAAATTTACTTTGTTATTCTTTTCTCCATCTTAACTTTCCACCAAGTCAATCACTTCTACTCAATTTATATTCAATTTTACTATTATTAATCCAATTCCATAAAAATCATAGTTTAATGAAATTTGTTCATTATAAGCCCATATTCTATACAAATATATCATACAAATAATATAAAACAGCACCAAAAAGTCGATACTTTGAGTTTCGAACAATTCCTTGAGCATGACAAGCTGACATTTGTATAATCTCAATGAGTATCACTAGACAATAGTAACAAATATCATTAAATACTTTGAGAAGTACTATTGATTTATTCTTGCTATATGGAGGATAGTAAGATGAACTAATTGTAAATGATTATATAGATACTAACTTGCGATCTAACAAGGCTGACTATAGATCACAATCAAGATCTATGTTTTATATAATGGGAGGTATTGTAAGCTAGAAAAGTTCAAAACAAAGTACAATTATTGATTCTACTATAGATATTAAATACATACCAGCTTAGAAGAATCTAAGAAGGTAATTTGGATCAAGTTTATTCATGGTCTAAGAATAATTTCTAGCATTACAAAACCAATAGACATATTTTGTAATAACAATTAGGGTCATACTAGGACAATGAGTATGAGATACATGTTTAATTGGACCCAGTACATGCATGAAATTATTAGTTATGTACCCAATATTGAAATGATGTAATTAACATTATTATACAATTCACTAAATCGAAGAGATAGCTTTTCATAAATAGTCAACTCTACTTACGGTGGAGTTATGTGCTCAATACAATGTGCTCAATATTTGTAGAATAATAATAAATCAAGACTACGGTGGAGTCTAACCAATGATTATGTTATGTTGATCATGGATATGTGATATGAAGTCAACAAAAAGATACTTATTAAAGTATATTATACTGGACCAATGCACTATTACAATACTAAATGGATACAATATCATAAATAATTTTTATATAATAATAGTTTTTAGTCCCTAAACTTGCATTGATAATGATTCCAACATGAGAGACTCTATGTTTTGATACAACCAAATGTCATTTGTAATATGATAATAATATTGACTATGATTGGACATAAACTAGATCACATGGAGGAATGTGTAAATAGCATGCAATTTGTCGCTCTTCTAAAGAGAGATATCTCTTGATCCCTCGATAAGTAAGACTAAAATATAACACTATGCTTAAATAAATTAATAAAGGATTTTTGATATCATTTACTTTGTTAGTCTATTTTAGTTGAAAAAGAATAATTGAACCATATATGAGAGATTTAATTCATACATTATGATTAATTAAGATATCATGTAACAAAAAGATTATAATATCAATAATGGATTAAGTAATAATCATGTAACTTGGAATAATCATAATATCTTATTAGAGGTTAGTGATAATTTTGTGAGGCCAAAAGAAGTTTTATGCGTTATACACACTTTACATGTAGAAAATAAAATCATCCGGATGAAAATTGGAATTCATAATTTTAAAATTCAGATCAATCTTTCTATGCATGAATGTGATGTCATAATATATATGTGATATATATGAGAGATAGAGAATTAAGAGCAAGAGTTTTTTGAGGTAACCAGAGTGTTGGCACAATAGTTTTTGGTTTATAGATTATTGGTGAACAATTTTATCTATGTGGATTACTTGTATATGATGTTATTGGGCTAGTTGTACCAAAAAGTACAAGATGTGAATTTTCAAAAAAAAAAGATATTTTTTTTGTTATATAATCAATTAATTATATATTGAGTTCATTCGATGGGTTATGGGGTCCGTTATGTTACAAACTCATAACTACAATGCTCTAATTCCTAATTTTATTAGGATAGGTAGGCAACTTATATCGACAAGTGTATTCCATTTCTTTTAGTAAATTTTTATTTTAAAAATTTAATAATTGTCAACAAAAATAACAAAAACTAATTTATAATAGAAATAAATAATACTTAATGATACCTATAAAACAAATAAAAGAGTGTGGATTGACTAAAAGATGGATGCTTGAGAGTGTGATGCTTGAATCATTGTACCTCATATGTGTAAACAATTCTTTAACTCATTGTATTACACCCAACACTTGTCCTGATTTTGGCGACTACATTATAATGAGAACAAATAGCAGGTGTCATCTTCCTTCTAAAAATATTGGTTTCTATTGTATGTCTGTTACATAGATATTACCTTATCCCATTTGGTCTAGAAACTACTGTAGATGCTTGAATCAGTCTATGATAAATGTTAGTGAATATTTGAAGCTTCATTTTACTTCAAATTTGTGTTTGTAACACATAATATCTATCTAAATGGAATTAAAGGTAAGATCTATTAAATCTATCTATGGTGATAATAGTCCTCTCATCAAGATCATTCAATCTACAAGTAATAATCTAAGAAAAAGAGACAAATAAAAGATTATGAAGTTTTGGAATAATTGTAGAAAATGAAAAATTATTCAATAACATATTGACTTCATATTGGAACTATCTTGGCTCATGGTATGGCTTTAATGGTGTTGGTGGTGGTTGTAACATTGACAAAGTGTCACTAATTTTACAAAGCAACATCTCTTATACCATGTGTAATAAAAATCATATTTACAAATAAAAACTAAAATGAGAAACACTCCTTTCGACGAATGTTCATAGTCATGTAATACACCCACCATATATAGCATGAACTAAAATATCATTAACCAATTTATAACAAAATTAAATCCTACTAAATGATACTCAATAAAAACAAGTGTGTGATTTGATTAGAAGATGGATGTATGAGATTGGTTTCTTTCAAAACATTTACTAATTCTAGCTTAGACTTTGATTTAGAAGATTGAATAGTATATAACTTGCATGAAAGAGTTAAGTTTTTAGCAGCTACAAGTTACAAAACTTTAAAAAGAATTTGTTTTTGAAAATAGCTATTGAATGATTCTCTTACTGTGAAAATAATAAAAGTTCATCATATTGAATGAATAAAGTATAAGGAGAGATAAGGAATTAATGATTTTTTTTTGGTTTAATTTTCAAAAGAAATAATATTTATGAACTCAATATAAACATCATGACTAAAAATATAAAAATAAAATTGAGTAGCATAGGAAATAAATTGAGCAAGATGAAAAAAAAGTTATTCATGTTCTTATATATAATAATTCAAAACATGTGATATCAGATTAGAAATTTTTACTTTTTAAAGTTTCAAGTTGTAAAATATCAATTTATTTCAGTTGAAATTTTATTTTTAAATTTAATATGGACAATTTCATATAACAAAAAATACTAAAATTGAAATGGTGTATATATATATATATATTGAACTTTATATTTCACAATTTGTCTTGGTTTATTGTTTGAGGAGATGAAAATCTAATTTCTAAAAGCCTTCGAGAAATTCATATTCAAAAGTTTGAAGTCTCATTTATATGTCATCAATCATCCTTGCATGTCATTTCTTCAAATATTTATAGTGCATAAGTTATCTATTAGTGTGCAAATATATTAATATCAAAGGAAAACGTAAGTTTTGACATTATAATGGACACTAGTAGAATTGTTTGATCACATGATTTTTTTAGATAGATTGATAGCACTTCATATGGTCAAGATTTTAAATTCATTAGAAAATATTTATGAAAATTAATCAATATCTATTTTTTTTTGAAATGTGAGACATACACGATAGATCAACTCATTGCTTTACGTTAACTAATTATATGAAGAACTAATAATTTCCAAATGTTGGTAGAGTCTTAATACTAAAATGAGACATTACTTAATTTATTCTTTTGATATTTATATTAATTATTTAAATATTCACTATGGGTTGGATGATAAATTGACACAAATAGCTATACAATATAAAATAAATTTTACATCTTTAACTTGAATAGTCAGATCTACACAAGTAGCTAACAAATATAAACTCAATGTCATTAAGAGAAGTTGTCATAGGAATCATATGATAAGAAAGTTGAACATACTTTAAAAGAAATATACAAATTTAGAATCTTTTCTAAATTTTAAGGGAAGTGTCATGCTAGTTATCATTCTTACTAATCATTATCTTACAATTTGTTGATTATATGAGAAGTTTCAGGCCATTTATCATTCTAACTAATCATTATCTTACAATTTGTTGGTTATTAAATAAGTGGTTATTGAAGATAAATGAAATCTAATTTAAGTTACATTGAGTTGTGATTGCTTAAGGTCTAAAAAATTTTATTTTTAGATATTTTGGTTGACATATCTTATATAGTGACCAATATCAAAACTAGTTTGTAACTATAAATTTGTTTACAATATTCATATAACATAATAATTTCAACCTCTTCTCTAGCATGCTTTGTATTTTTATATTCGCGTGATTTCAAATTAAAATTTACATTCATTAACCTTAAGTTTTTTACGATTTTCATCATTTTGATGATTACAATCCATTCAAAAGTTATCAAAAAAAAAATTTTATAATAGTTGAAATAGTAGGAGGAAAATTTTAAATTAAATAAAATAAATAAATATTTCAACATTGACATGTTGACCATTTATAGCATTACCACTTACTAGATATCTTTAAGTGTGAGACTTTAAAAAAGTCTTAGTAAGAACCCAAGAGGTTAAAATGTAGAGAAGATAGATCAGGCAAAAAATAATATAAGACAAAATTAAAATAAAAATATTTATGGGCAGTTGAGGGTAAAATATACTATAAAAAAATAGACAAATTACATTTTTTTCATGTTCTTAGCAATTGTCATTTTCATAAAATAGTCAATTAAAATGATCGACGATTGACTTTGCAATTAAAAAAATATGATTCACTTAAATAAGACGTGGTTACATGACTCACGACCCATGTACCCCTTTGGTCAAATAAGAAATCACGTACACCTCATGGGTTACCATTGCACAATCCATAACCTATGAGCTCGGTAACTCATGGTAGTTCATGGCCGGACACACATGGATGAAATTCTCATAGGCACCACTAGCATGCATCATATCTCTTCTAGCTCAACTTTGCTTGTGACTTTGTGTTGCATTGAGTCATGTCAAGTAATCTAAGAGTCAAAATAAGGGCACCACCAAGAGTCTTGCTCTACATAAAGTTAGCATTACTATGAACCAAAATGAGTATCTTCAATCTCCTTATTGGAAGAACAAATGAAAGACAACACTATAGTGATTTCCATGTGTACTATGAGAATATCCACCAAAATAATATTTTGGGATTATGGCCTAAGTCTTCCCTTCTAAAGCGAAGCTAAACATCCTTCTCACTCATATATTTGAGTTTTCAATGTAAGATATTAGCGATGAATCCTAAATCACAACAATTCCATGATCCCCACATAATCTAACCTTAGTGATACATAACGTTTTCACTTTGCTACCGTTGACTACTATGAATACATTGTTGACTAGTTTCTTCTAGCCTTAACCAAAATATGTAACAAAATTAGCATCATCCAATATACACATGGACATTAGGTTCATACATATATTTGGAACATGTGGCATATCCAATTTATATCAATGGCGTATTACTCTAATACTAATAATAATAAGCATCCATTGGTCACTAATATTCACCTTAACCATACTAGTCACTAGATATGTAGGAAGATAAACATTCACAATGAGAAGTAACATGAAGTGAGATGGCAAAATTAACTACTCACTTATCCTCAATAAATGTGTGAGTGAACTCCCCTACTATATGTCTTGACTTAAGATTTCCATCTACATATCTCTTCATAGTGAACACTTAACAAAAATCAACAACAAACATTCCTAAAATTTATGTTAATAGTTCCCAAGTCTCATTGAAATAGAGGATATTTATTTATCATGTCTAATATGGAAAATGACCATCCTTAAAAAGAAAATGACTCAAAATGAGTCATGACTATCCTAATAATGTTAAAAGAAATAATAAAGAATGTAGATAATGGGAGAAAGTATGAATATTACAAAGTGTGTGAAATCATGTTCTAAATACAAGTCATATATCTTTTTCAGAGCGTGATTAGAAAGTGAAGTTTAGATGGACTGACAACCATATCACCATACTTCTTGGTAGATTAATATCTAGTACGAGTTGGTTGTGTATGTTGCATTCACTTAGTATAGAATCTAACTCCTAGGTATTCAAGTCTTATAGTCTCTATCTCATTATGGACTTGAACTAAAGTTGACTAATGGACTAACTATTATGTCATGTGTACACAAGTAAGATTTCCTCACTTGAAATTTTTTAGTCTCTTTAGAGTAGAATTGATTTATACACATTAGTATATATGATGACTCTATAAGTGTGTCATCATATGGAGGACCAACAAGTTTATTTGTAGCCGACATGTTGCTCTCTCACAACTAGGTATCGGAGTGAGGTTATAGTAGAGTAAGAAGAAGTAATAGGTTTAGGTATATTTTTTACATTCTTATCATTCATAGGCTTGTTAAAAATGAGTCATGCTTGAATTTATTGGGTCTAGATGCATGCATAAATCATGTTGTGAAGTGTGACATGGTGAATGTGGAGTGTGGAATACGCATGATAAAGTGCTAGTGACCCTCATTTATGGTATGATGTAGATAGAGATCATTATTATAATGTACATATTGAGGAGTCGCAACATATCATTAAAATTATAACTTTGACATCTCTATAAATCTCTTCTTGAGCACAAAAATCATGACACTTGAATGACCGCGATGAATGCTACTTCTTTTTATAATACAAAATCAGGGTGCTAAAAAATTATCTTTACTTTGTTCTTTAAAAATCTTGAATAGGAATGTCATGATATAGAGAATGATCATGACTAATAATTATTATCTCTGGTCTAGAGTATAAAATCACGTCATTTGAAATGACAATGACTATATCTTATATCTCTCAATCACTACATCTTGGCTCATAATGTGATATCAACTAGACAACAATAGCTAAATGATTGTTCCAAATTAGTGATAAAATCATGACATACAAAGAATATACTAATTATTTTAGTAGAATTATGACTAATAATAAATTTCACAACAACCTAAAGCTATTGTAGAGGTTATAAATAATCGTGACAAGAGAGTTATTATTACTCTCCATTACTTCTAACCCTACAAACCATTAATCCAAATATTCGATTAATATCACCAAAATTTTTTATGATTTCATTAACATTCATTAAATCCTCTCAAAATTAAAATTTCATGAGATTTTTTCTTCTAAATGCTTAATTTTATGCACACACACATATGATTATTCCTCAAATAATACAATTTATTTGATATTTTGAGAACCAAACAAACTCTTACAATAAAAGTATTATTCATCCCAAAATAATAAATCTTTCTTCCGGTATCCACAATAAGTTCATAATAAGAAGCACATTACAACATGATCATGGATAACAAGAGATATATATTTCAATGTGGTAAATAATGAGGCTGGTATAATCGATCGTAGGAAACAAAAATCCTAAAATGAAAATTCCATAGTGGAGGGCATAAAATGAGGAATAAATGTAGAACATTTCTCTAAATTTTCTTTCTTTTCTATTCTCTCTATTAATTGAGCAATCACATCACATACACATCTTGTTGTTTTTCTATAGAATTCATGACATATTCTAATGAACCAATAACAAAGTATATTTATTAGTGGTTCTCACTAAAACCTTTTATATATGTGATCCAATATCCCTCCACACAATGCACATTATTTTCTATTCATGAATCTCGATCTATGATATTTTGTTGACATTTCTCAATAATGAACAAATATTATTTCTCAATTGAATTTGTGCTTTTCATCACTTTTAATTTCCTTTCACTTTATTAGCTTCTCCAAGATGTTTAGAATGGATTCTTTAACTTTTTTTTTGGACGGACATGAATATGAGTTCATTCTTCAATAGAATAATCTTTCATGATGCATCTTTTTGCTTCGTCTTTACTTGAAATTTATTTTTTATTCTTTTGATGTATTATTTTTACTTGTTATCTTTTTCCTCCAATTCTTACATCAAGGAAATAATTATATATATCTTATCTTCATCATCATATGCCCATTTCTACAATCACCATCACATATTTTTTTGTCCAGCATGCATATGAATTATCCAAATTATTCATTTTTCATTGGAAAATAATATTCGACAGGATCTATCTACTCTTCATTATATGGTTGCCTCTTTCTTTCCAATGCTTCCATGCCAACCTCGAGAGAGGATGACCATCTTGCCTAAGATCGATCAACTTTTCCCCTCTAAGAGTCTCATTTTTCAACTTACCTCATTGAAGCACTTTTCTAACACTTAACAATAGCAGCAAAAACATCCATGAGCACATTTCGTCTTTATCTTCATACACCATGGCTCACTCTCACTTAGATTGGCACATCATTATCAAGGAATGGTGAATGAGTTGTCTAAAGAATGCACCCTCCAAAAAAATTGAGGATTAATTTTTTAAAAACATTTCCACTCATTGATTTTAAATCCCTTAACACTGGATATGTGGAAAAAGCATCTTGTTCTATGTCATGTCATTTAATTTGGTATTATAACTTTCTGAGTTCTTGCATCTTAGTTTATATTTGGACCAATATTACAATGAACAACTATTTTTTCAAAAAAAAAAGAATAATGTTTAGGATAATTTTATCAAAACTTTTAAGACATTATTATTTAATAAGTAGCTTGTTCTATGTCATGTCCTTTAATCTAGGATGCTCTGGCTCATAAGTTTTTGCATCCTAGTTTGTCTATGGATCATTATTATTATTAACTATTCCTTTTCAAAAAAAAAGAGAATAAATTAAGATAATTTTATCTAATAAATTAAGTATAATTTAATTTGATTCAATTGAAGTCATT
The DNA here is from genome assembly GCA_029783825.1 of Sapria himalayana. Taxonomy (NCBI): domain Eukaryota; kingdom Viridiplantae; phylum Streptophyta; class Magnoliopsida; order Malpighiales; family Rafflesiaceae; genus Sapria; species Sapria himalayana. The sequence continues at coordinate 167,685 of JAREIK010003076.1, read as the reverse complement.
AAACAAGTGTAAAGTTTTCCTAAATACTCCAAGTAGCTTAATTAATTTATGTTAGTGAGTAAATTAAATACATTTTTTAGAATAACCTAATAATAAGACTTTTTAATGCAGAAGCAACTTTGAGTTCTAAGTAAAAATATTTAATTTACTCTTAAGTTTGCATATTCATTTTATTAGCTATCCTTATTTACTCTAATTACAAAAACATGATTGATTCATATTTAACTATAATCAGGGAAAATTAGTTTAAAATCAATAAATTGAGTATACTTTAGCTTAGAATCAAATTATGTCATCAAGTAACCTGTATTAGGTTTTACAAGACAATCTTCACGACTTCAAATCATTATGTAAATTAAGTATATATGGTAAAATAGCATAACTATATTACTTAAAATTGAAAGTAACTTTGAGGAATAAGTAAAAACATTATTACTCATCCCATCTTACACTACGTGTAACTTACTGTGTAAAAAAAATTTCAAGGTAGGAATTAGTCTCATACAACTTTAGTAATGATTTCAAATAATTTAATTTATTTTGAAACACATATCTTCATTTTACCCTTCTATCCTAAAATATCTATGTTATAACCATGAACTCCATTGCAACTCATGGATCTCCTTCACCATGGTTAGAGTTTTTTTATTATAAATATGACAATTCAAATTAAACTTAGTAAAATTGTGGGTAAGACTTGCCCAACACTTTTTAAATAATGAATTAATTAGCAAGTTATAAAATTGTAAGTAGGCTTTTCCCAATTGGAAGCCAATCAGATAGCCTGCAAAGACACAGGACTTCTTTGATGCGAAAAATATTATTTAAGTCATCTTTTATATTATGAAGGCATAAAATATTAAGTATCAATCACTAAAAATTATCAAATCACTTATCTAAGAGACTATTTCATTATGTACTATATTTTTGACTCTCCTATTAATCAGCAAATGAATCTACATAAATAATACAAAATTTATCAATTTAATATTTACAAGAAAAACTCATGAAAAAAAAAACAAAAAAAAAATATCAAAATCTCACTCATCATCACCCATTAGGCAACTTTGAGCCAAGTGAAAAGCTGTGAAACTCTAGCCACAAAACCATGACAAATTTGTTGTAATACATAATGTTTCATTTCTATTGACATTGATTACTGACACAAAAATAAATAATTTTTATATAATTAAGTATAATCAGTTTGTAGAAATTATAACAAATAATAATTTAGTCATATCTCAGATATATGAAAAATAATAGTCCATGTAAATCTCATGAATAATTCTTCACTTTCAAATTATTTTACCTTACTTCCATAGTTATTTAGAACTTCCAAAAAATTGTCATTAGTAATAGAATTAATCTAGTGAAAATTCTTATTTCCATTTATGATATTACACCATATATCTCTTTTCTCCCAATGAAAAGACTCCACAAATATAGTCCAAGCTCATATGATCATTATATTCTTTATAATAACATTAGCAAATAATGGATGATATTGAATGGAACACCATAAAATTTTATTTACTAAAAATAATTACTATATAAAATAAGATATAAATACTTTATAAAATAATTATATGATCTTATTTCAAATCACATGAAGTTTTAACAAAATGATCAAAGAATTGAAAGAGATACGCCATCTCATTTCCTTGAGTTTTATTGAAATTGATTTGAGCTAAAATTTCATAATCATTAATGCAACGCATGAACAATCATCTTTTAGCTTTTCAAAGTATGACATGTTAAATAACTTTCTCCTACTCATATCGTGATACTATATTTTACAATGGCTATTGAATAGATATTGAATATGTCATGAAAATCATGATTGTAGAACAAATATTGCACAAAATGGAAATTCTTGATTGTAGAACAAATATCAAGACTTTATATTAGAAAAAGATGAAGATGTTGAATTGATTCATAACTATTTTCTGGAGTTACATCCTCAAGATGAAGAGATGAAGATCAAAGTATCGACGTTATTCTGAAAGTCATGACTTCCTACTTGGAATAATATATAATCATCGAAGAATTGAAGCATAAGGTAGAAAAACTAAGAGATTTCTCATTCTTCTTCCTCTCTCTCAATGAAAAAAGCAAAGGTATAATAACTACCAAAATCCTAGAGGAAAATTTTGTACCCCCTAGGGGTTCCAAAAGAAGCAACGAATATGATACATAATGTAATCTCTAGAGTTTGTGGGTGTAGCCCCCAAACATTCCATCTATAGGTTGGATTCCATAATTTTTACCAAATAACTTGGATCTAGGATTTATGTAATTTGAATATTTGTGATGTGATATTAGTTATTTATGAATGAAAATGTTTGATTTATTGTGTTTCATGAATATTGATGGATAATGATTAAATATAACTCAAATTATGGTTTTGACTATTGGTAAGTTTGTGGGAGATTATCATGGTGTACTATGATAGTTAAACCATGAGGCTCGCTTATGTATATGATTAAAAGGTAGTGCAACCCTTTCAATTATGATGTGTTAGATAAACCTACAAATTGAAATCTAAAATTTGGATATGTTAATCATTGTGAATATAATATTTACAAATCGAAAATGTGAATGCTTTTATATTCCAATTTGTTGTAGTTCTTGGCTGGGATGAACATTATATAGAATATTCTTTTAAGTAATTAACCTTTTGTGTGGGATTAATATCATCACTATGAAAGTTGATTATATACAATCTTTGGGATATACATGATTTTATTCACATAGTTCATATCAATAAAACTTGAGAGAAAAATATATTAATTGTATGAGTGTGATACTTATAAAGCTAAAAGTGAACATTTTTACAAACCATATCAATCTTTGGTATTTATGATAATGAAAGCCAAAAAATAAGAATATGCATACAAAGTAATCATTAATAGCAATTGATCAAGATTCCTCAATAGTATGGAATTATAACTTTTGAGCAAAAATAAATTATTATATCGATAGTGAGATACCGGGGGGATAACTATGAAGAGACCATCATTGGGATGGACTCAATAATAACAATGATCTTGCTTGACACAAGGGTGATTAATCATTGCACAATACAACAACTTTTATTTTATATTCGGCATAGTAATAAAATCTAATTTACTACTTGTATAGCCTGTATACTTATGGATTTATATTGATGCGATAATTTAATTAACTTGCTTTTAGGATATTACCTAACTGATAAAATTAGGTAAAATAACAAAGTTATAATACTGGTACTTCTGACAAGCTCAGACTATTTCTATATGAAAAAATGAGACCATCAGAACCTACTAAAGTCGAACTGCACATCCAACTCAATTTCCATATTACTTACTACTTAATCTAAACAAAGAATGAATTAAAAATAAAAAATGAAAGGAAACACACTCACATAAAGGCATCTAGAAGGTCATCAAAATGAAATCTATTCCGATCAAGCACAAGAAAATTTACATGGTATACTTTAATGCTAAAAGAAATAAAGAATAAATTTTCTTTGGTAAATTTCATCATCTACCATATTTTATTCCTTAGTTTTTCTCTCTCGAGCAAATATGTATGTTTTTCTAGTTTAAACACAGAATATGAGTAAAAATTTTTATTTTTTTGTAGGGGCATATGGCACTAATGCACAAGCATACCTCGATTCATTATCTTGCTCCTTAGAATCAACAAACATTGCCACACTAACATCAATTGATAATTTTGAGTGAAATTAAATGCATGAAAGTGGCAATATCAATATGGACTGCTAGGGACTAGAATAAGGCATAAATTTTTAGAAGAAAATTTCACAACAGCTTTGTATCCAGGATCTCGTATCCCATGAAACCTAACCAGAGTTGACAAGGTATAATTTGAAGACTCCTTCTTGAACATAGATTGATATGATGCATCAAATTTTTATTCAGCATTATCAAGCCTGACCTCATCCGGCCAAGAGCACCATGATATATTTTCAATGTTAAAAAAGTCATATTTTATATTCATATCCAGACCTATTCCCTTTTAATTAAGGTAATAGGCAACTAAGAGGAATCTGGCGGCATATTTAGGTGGGAGTGGGAGGGAGGATGATACCATGCTTATGGGATCCTAAACTTCTAAAGTGTTGGGTAAACCAAATCTTTCCTTGGAGAGGATATATATTTTTCCTCTAGATTCAAAGACTATAAGATCATATTTGGGACCCTTCAACTTATCTCCATGAGTGGGATTCGAATTGAGATCACAAAGATCCATTTTCATCACATCCTTTCTTCACCTCCCAAATCCAAATCCCATAAATATTCCATCCTCTTCCAAGAATTCTCTCCCAAACATGTGCAATGTATTATTAAACTTCAACAACTTGTGTCTGACAACAAATTTGCCCTGTATAATTTGATCCAATGTATTTTTATGTAGCAACCAAATCATGGCATGTACCTTCTTACTTCTTAGGGGCTTTGAGTTTGCATACTTGTTCCCACTTTGGACATCGAAAACAAGAAAAGTTTAGCATCCGATATGGTTTAGGTTTTATACAATACCATTCGTGATAAATTAAAGAAAATTGGAACAATGCCTATAATAAAATCATTTAATTTATTTTCTTCAACAAAAATTTAAATATTTGCCTATAATAAAATCATTTAATCATTTAATAATGCTGGTAATAAAATACCAAAATTCAGAAACAAATTTAAAATAAAATAAGGAAAATTATGTTACGAGTTCCAAATTGAATATTTGTATTTTGGTATCAATATCAAAAATATTTAAAGAAAGTATCAAAAACATAAAATGTTTATGTTTTCTAACCTAAAAAATTAGAAACTAAGTTTTGACTTCACTATATTTTAAATAAATTATATATGATTTCCAAATTCAAAAACAAGTTTTTTTTTAATTTTAAACTTTTATATATTTTTTTAAAAAGTGTAAGTATTTTTGAATTCCAAAACCTACATTTTGAATTCGAAAGTAGTTTTAATTTTCGAAAACTAGTTTTTTTTTTTTGAAAATCTAATAAACACACAGACACACACACACAAATGCCTACACACACACACACACACACACACTCACCCACACACACACACAAATGCCTATACACATACCCACACACACACACACCTACACACACACAAATATATATATATATATATATGGTTATAAGTATATGTGATATATGTTTACACACACACACACGCACACATGCGTGTGTGTGTGGAGTGGGGGGGTAAGCATTAATAGATTTATATATGTGTGAGTGTATTTGTTGATTTATGTATATATGTGTGTGTGTGTGTGTGTGTGTGTATTAATGTGTCGGCGTGTATGTATATATATATATATATACATATATCACATGTTTTTATAAACACACACACACACATATATTTTTAATAGATATATGTTTATAAATAAATGAATAATTAATTGATTAATTTATTACTTATGCATGCATATATATATATCAACAAATACCTACATTTATATGTATGCGCGCACGGACACACACACACACAAAAGGTAAATTAAAATGGAAAAACAAAATTTGAAAATTTGTATTCAAAATATTTTTTATATATCTAATATGTCATCACAAGGGTATAATCAAAAATCTAATTTTCAATGTAATAAAGCATGAATATTTCAACGAATGCTAGATATATTTCTCTAGGTGGCTTTGTCAATCATTCTACTTAGATGCTGGGGTAGGGATCTTACCATATGCCTTACCTAACCCTTGGGCCCCACGATCAATATATGGTGGGCCAAGGGATAATAAAATATGGGTCGAGGGGATGAAGAATGTTACACAAAAATATAAAGATTTTATATTTTGATGTATTTTTTTTTTTATTTTCAAAAAAATAAGCTCTTTTTTTTGCAAATATATTATGAAAAATACATGATAACATTAATCGAATTTAGGCACTGCAAAGTACAATACATATGTGATTGGATATAAATAGCAATGACAGTTCCACTAACATTGAAATTTTGTAGTTGTGCAAACTATAGTGGGCGATGAACTACCTGAGACCCATGCCCATCTATAATTAATAAATTTAGAAAAAAAAATAAAGTTTAATTAATTAATTAGTTAATTACATTTAATGGAAATATATATATATATATATACAATTGATCAATGTCATTTATCATGAAAAAAATTTGAGAAAAGTATGTAAAAGGAGTCCAAAATAGAAATATTTATATTTTGGTCCCCCTCTAAAAACATTTTGACCAAATAGTTCCTATTCTATAAAATATATTTAACTTTTAGTATATATTTTTTCTTTTCTCCAAAATTGCCTCAAAATTGCCTTCATAGCACACAATGAAAAAAAAATCGCAAACTTTGTTGAAACAATATATTTTTCATGAACAACATTTTTTCTGAAAGAATTATTCATGAAATTATATAACATAGTTATATATATACCTTAAAACAATATAGTTATATAGTCATATATATACCTTAAAACAATATAGTTATATAGTCATATATATATATATATATATAGTTAAACACATATAGTATAACATACACTTAAACTATATTATATATGGTTATATAGATATATTTTACATATATAGTATATCCTATATCTAAACTATATTATACATAGTTATATATACATATATAATAAAATTATCTATAGTCAAACTATATACATATTTAAACTAAATTATATATACATAACTATATAGTTTTAACACATATAATTTACAGTATGTAGTTCTAAACTCTCTCTACACACACACACACACACACACACACATATATATATATATATATCACTAAATAATTTTGACATATAAAGTATAATATAAGCGACGGGAGCAGTGTATTCGAACATTATTTATTCTATACCACAAAATAATGGAAATAATGATGGTTATGTAAAAATAGAAAAAAAATTAAAATAAAACAAAAGTTAGAAAATTCAATCCAATACATAAAAACAATATCCAATATACAATAATGCCAAATTGAATAATATGTGCTAAGGACTTATTCACTTATACAAGAAGTCTATAATTCAACTAATGCCTAAAATTATATTTTGGTCAAAAATATATTTCTAGGATATAAAAGTATAAAAATCTAAAATCTAATAGAAATACATAAATTTAGATTTAAGTGAAAATGCTTTGGGTCTCTTTATGTGTTATTATTTATGTTATATAAATCAATTCTTCAAATTCATGACTTAGAATTAACAATGTGGTTGCATCTTGATTGATGGAGCAAAGATGAGATCATGTCTACAACTTTTTAAATATTAAAATATTATCTAAGCTCCAATTTATTATAACATACAATCATGCACACAAATAAAATAAACATAGCAGCACACACACAAAGAAAAATACATTATACAAGCTAGAAAATTAAAATAATAATTTAATAATATGCACACATAAAATGTAAATTCTTATGTGATAAGGAGAGAATGGACACAAGTGTTATTAAAATAAAATTGTATGAGTGCAAAGGAAGAATCAACATGCAAAGACATTTTGATGAAAAACTTCTGCCTTGAGCTTATGTAACCCACAAAACAAAAGAAGAAAAAAAAGTATCCTATGCATATTAAAAAGAAAACAAAATGGACTACATGTTGCATTTTTTTCTAGGTTTAGTAACATAGGATTGGAGCACTTCTTTATCCATTAAGCTTCTACTCGTGCCCTTGGTGAAATTGAGATTTTATTCAATTCTCTTTGTCTACCATACTTCATTCTTTCAAAAAACAAACAATAAAAAAACTTTTAAATCTATCCAACTTTGGCAGACCAAACAAATCTCCTCCTCTACCCTAGGTAGGGATATACATACTAGTTTGTGACTTAAAAAAATTAAATTGTGCTAATGACAATGATTTTATGAACATAGTGATAATATTTTTATTCTTTTGTACTTGTTAAAATATAATTAACTTTTCAACTAATATATCTTGTATCCAGTGATAGTGCACATCAATGTACTTAGAACTACTCTGAAAGGTCAGATTTTTAAAAAGAAATATAGTACTTTGACTATCGTATAATATATTTTTTCTATCATATTGCACAATACAATCTATGTATCATGTCACATATGTAAGCTTGTATGAAACATTTTCTTTGATAATGTTATTTTGCTAGATAGTGCTATACATTTTTTGTAGCTTTGATTGTCATTATATAACTTCCCCTCTAAAGGTTATTAAATTACCTAAGGTGGATCTACGTAAATCTAAATTAATGACCATATCAAAATCAATGTAACCAATAATTACAAATTTTAACCTACCCAAGTACTAATATAGCTGAGAAGTCCCCCATATATACCTCAAGATAGATTTCATTATGGCCTAGTGATATTACTCGAGTTTTAGAAAAAATGATTGACATCGACAAGCTATGCTATATCTGGTCTAGTACACACCATAGAATACTTAAGACTAGCAACAAATGAGTCATAGAGGATATGACTCATGACTCTCCTTTCCTCATTAGTATTGGGACTATGCTCGATACTCACCCTAAAGTGTTTAGTTAAGGGAGTTAAAACTGACTTAGCTTTTCTCATAAAAAATCTCTCAAGAAATTTTTTGATGTATTATTCTTAAGATAACTAAATATACGTAGAAGGCCTATCCTATATGACACTTATCCCTAAAATCTGCCTAATTGAGCAAATGTCTTTCATAAAAAATATTTTTCTCAGCTCCACCTTAAGCTTGTCAATCTTTGCTTTTTCATGACGAATGATTCGCTTGTCATCAACATACAATAAAAATATAACTTTATCATCACTCGATTGATGATTGAAAAATACATAATAGTTTAAAAAATGTACTAAAAGTTATGAGACTCGAATGAATAAAATTTTTTGTACTGCTACATAGGAGCTTTTTTAAGACCATACAAGATGTTCAATTTATAAACAATATGTTACTTCTCTTCTACAATGAATTCCTCAAGGTGATTCATGTAGAGAGTCTTGTAAATATTACCATGAAGAAATATAATATTCCCATCGAGTTGATTATTTTATAAATTCAGACTAGCAACCAAACTCAAATCTACTGGAATAAAAGATAGTTTCACTATGAAAAAAGAATCATCAAAATTAATTGTTTTTTTTTTGACTAAACTTTTTAATTACTAACCGGGCCTTATGTTTTAGCTGAGAATCATTATAACTAACTTTTAGTCTAAATAGTCATATTTTTTTCAAAGCCCACTTTTCTTTAGATAAGGGTACTAGATCAAAAATCTAATTCATATAAAGAGACACAATTTCTTCCTAATAGCCAAAAGTCATTCCTTTTTATTCTCAAAAGAGATGACCTTTTCAAAGATTTCATGCTTACTTGCATCCATGAGTAATATATAATGATGGAATCTAGAGGATATATGGTAGAGCCTAGATGATCTTTTCAGTCTAGACTGAGATGTATCATCATGAATAACTGGGTATTTCCTAGTTCTAGCTAGAACATTGCTCCTCACCTTCTCAATAGGTATATCCAAAGACTCAAAATTATTAGGAAACTACTTAATTTCTCTTTCTTAATAAGAATAATCTCTAGAAGGAATGGACATCAAATTTCTACAAATAAGAAAATCTATGAAATCACTCTCCTCTCAACTTAGTTGGCTACCATTCAAAAATTGGTCCTCTAGAAAGCTTATATCTTTATTTCAAACAAGCTTGCTAGAAACTAGGTTCTATAGTCTATCCCTACACTCTTCATGTCTCTAGCTAAGGAACTGACATACAATATCATTGAGTGGCATATAAAGTGCTCTCCTTCTTAGCCCTTGTAATGATTATTGTTCCCTTGACTAATTTTCATTGACCACCACCAAAATAACTAATATAACCCATGTCACCCAGCATGTTAATAGACATCTATATCACATTAATATTTTATATCTATACACAAATATCTTCCATGCTTAAAATTTGTGACATCCCACTATTGCCCATCTTTACTATGCCATAATCACCAAGTATATATGTAGTAAATAAGTAAATGTGTGAGATGATATGAAATGATGATGTTGTGTCAATAAAATAATAACTTTCATGAGATACTATATTAGTGGAATTATCACTACTAACTAGCATCAAGTTATATTTTGAGGTGATGTCGATCTCTCCCTTGGATCTATTTCCTCTCATGCATTGTTGCTATAGTTATTTCTAAGAACAATAGTCTTTTTTCATGTGTCCCATCTTGTTATAGTAGTAATATGACTAATGTTTTGCTTTGCAACTTGCCGTTGGAAGAATGAGTTCTATCAGGATATGTGTACCTCGTGGTGCTCCTGCTATGTCTCATAGAAATAAGAATACTATAATAAGCTCCTCCCTTTTCATTTTTCATTTTTTCCCCACTTCTTTAAACAATAAGTTTTTGAGATAACATGTATTTTCATAACACCTCTAGGTAGTTACATGCTGAGGAAAACAACAAAGATATCCTATCTATCCAGAAGTGAGCTCAACATTAGACAAATTAGTAGATTATCTCCTATGACCATTTTCATAGAGGAAAGCTAATTTACTAACACTTGAAAGATATTGATGTCTGTTGACAATAAATTAACATCTTTGAATTTTAGGTTAACTAGAAATATAAATTTTAATAATTTATTTCTAAACATATAACTTTTAAACAGACTCTAATTTCTCCCACAATTTATCTGTATTCATTCATCAGCAACATACTTGCAACCATATAGTATAAGTCTTCCCATTTTCTTTCCCTCATTTTTTTAAATTTCATCTTTTTACTCATAAGGTCAAGGTCATACAATTATTTGATGACAAGGTCGTTATGTATTTTATTTTTCCAAATAGAAAAATTGATCCTGATAAAATTTATTATTATAGAATACTTCTTGATGACAACAAAGAATAATATGGATCATAAATAATTAACATGGACAAAAATATCTCAAAATGTTACTGAAATCATTATATTGATATCAGAAAAATTAGATAACAATATAATATTAATGAATAAAATAGATACAAATTCAATATCAATGTAATACATCCTCCTCCAGATAGGGATATCAAAATTATATGGTGATATATATATATATATATATATATATATATATATATATATATATATATATATATCACCATATATTTTTGTCATATATTGTATATTTTATGTAGTTTTTGATATATAACTATATAATTTTAAGCTATATATATGACTATATATATTTAACATAAATGTATATAGTATTCTAAATAGTGTTTTCCAAAACAACATAATAAACTCTCATACTAAAATAATTGCATATCCCTGAGAAATAACTTTTCCCACCAAAAAAATAAGGAAATAGAAACACAACATTCAACATTTTAATTTTATTACACACAATATGTACATCATCACAATATGTAAAAAAAACAAAGATGGTACAAGTCATGGAAGTGATGGAGGTGACCAATATGATTTCTCTTTAAGATCATACTCCTAAAAATGAAAGTTCATCGACACATGCTCAAAGGGTGGTAGATAAATGGATAACCCTTCTAAATCTCCCCTCTGTATAGTTAACCCATCCAAAATCTTAATCATCATACTATATAAAGATTCTTGTCTTCGTCCCATAGAATATAGTGCACCCTCAAAGCTTCCTGTTGCATAATAAAAATATTTTTGGTTTATACTATATTATTATATTCCATTAATCTAAAAGTGCTTCCTATTTATGATTCCCTTCACATTATTGATGTCACTTTCCTTCATTATTCTTTTCCAATATGTTGTAGCTATTTTATGTAAAATTTCAAAGAATATGGTGCTTCCCATCAATCCAACTATCATGTCTTCCATTCTTTTTATGAGAGTTCATAAATTAGGTCTTTAAATTTTCTAATCTCTTCTAATATTCTTGTTCATAGGGAATGCATCTCCATTTTTGATATTCCTTTGTTTTCTCTATATTCTACTACACATTTTCCAATATACAAGATATCCACAAATATACCATTATGATAGCTAAAGGAATGCTCAATGCAAGCTAACTTTTTATGAGAGTTCATATTCCTCCCTTTTTTTCATCTCTTATGTGTCACCCATAGTGAAAGATTGACTTTCTTCCCAAATTCTCACTTGTACATCTCATTCAAACATTAGCTTCTTTCCTTTTTTTTGTTTAAATTCAATTTCTCTATTCATGACCAACAATGTCAAGGAGGATACTATTAGACATATTATATATATATATGTTCATCCATGAAAACTTCCTAGACTAAGTACAACAAAATAATAAAGGAAAAGTGAACTAGTTGATTAGAAAAATCACCCTCAGGAAATCTAAGAATCAATTTATCTAAAATCATTCCTACATCAAAGTGGTAATTCATGTAAATGACATATAGCAATATTACTCTATCCAGAATTATAGTAGAAACATGGTGAGTGGGTAACAAAAATGATCATATGAAATATAGCCATACTTTACTCAACTCCATGAGTTCTCCACTCAACAAATTTTTGACGTTACTCTCCAAGTGCCTTTACCACATGTCAATAGATTATCGATAGCTAAAAAAATCATCTCCCTATGGAGAGATTCGAAATTTACATTATCTTCTACTCTTGGAAATTCAAGTAATTCATTAATGATTCCATATCAAATTGAACCTAAATATCTCTAACACAGCATGTCTTTCCATGCCTATCCTCAAAATTCACATAGAATTCTCTTACAACCAAGATATTTCTCCATTCTCTATGCATTCAAAATATTCTCTAATTCCAATTTTTTATAGCATTTCCAAAAGGAGGAATAAACTAATTGAATCTCCCCTTTCCAATAAGCCCCTTTTTTGCAAAGTATTGAATTCATTCATATTTTGAAAATTTTAGTTACAAAAATTTTCCTAGGCATCATGACTTGAGGTGGAATCTTTATGGAGCTATATCTTTGTCTCTTCCCTTTCTCCATATGCCTCATCTATATAACATTTTTCTTTAAAAAATTGCGATCTTTCATCATAGATTCAACAAGTAATGAGGGTTTTGATGATTAGTCATGGTATTAGTTGAAAATTATGATTTTATTGTGGAGGAAATTTAGAGGTTAAGTATTTATAGCTATGACTTGATAATTGAAAGTTGCATCTATGTGGAATTAATTGTTTTTCTATGAATAAAATATCATAACTTTAGGGCAAGCACTTTTCTCAAAGTCATGACATTGCATCAAAGTCTTGACTTTCTTATATAGCTTCTATAATGCTCTTCATTCTATAACACAAAAGTCAACTCGAAAAAACTACTATAGTCTTGTCATTCATCTTCTATGATGCATGTTCTTTTTTTGATACCAACATCATAACTTTTAAAAACTATCACAGCTTTGTAACATGGCTTCTAATTGGCTTTTCTTTTCATAATAATAAAGTCATGATTTTGAAAAACTATCATGACTTCAGGTAAAAAAAATAAAATAGCAATTAGATTGAATCTCTTATTCTTTTGTATGTAGTAGAAAGTGTAAGTGTAATCATACATATGCAATTTTTATTCTCACAACATTACAATTCATAATAGAAAACAAAAAAAAAATCTCAATTTATCTCCTATGAAGTACTACATTTAATGTCCGTAACTAGACCTTTAAAATTTCCTCCTATATATCAAAAATCTCTATTATCCAAATGAACTTTTCAATATATTATTTTACATTCTTCTTACTTGTATTTTTAATATTATTTTTGGATGATAGAGCAATGATTATTTTTATCCCTTCATTCATATGATTAAGTTAGTCATTTCTTTTCATTCAATTTTTTTAGTTTTGACATTAGAAAAAATCTAAGAATTTTTCAATTTCATGAGCAGACAAGTCATCAACTTTCTTTAATTCATCTATAAAGCTTTATAGTCCACTTTTACTTCTTCCTCATAAATAGATGAGACTATACCTTCAAATTCATAATCAAGATTGTTCATCATAATTTTTTGTGTAATAGCTATAGAGATTATATCTTTCATTTTGTTTTCTCATTGGATAGTTTATGCTATAGCTTTCGCGTCCTCTTCTAAAGTTTCATCTATAACTATTTTTACCTTTACTATAGGAATTTCAAATAAAGTATTTTTTAGATTCAAACTAATTTGTGACTTCTTCTTTCTCGCTCTATTGTTTAATTATTTCTTCTTAATGAGCATCGAATCTCCTCAAGTCTCTCAGTAATTCCTCAATGTTTAACTATCCAATAAGATAATAAAAATTGTTGAGAACCATAAAATTTTATCTCATCATGTCTTCCACACTTCCAATTCCAAGAATTCTCTGTATACTGATGATAGGATTGATAATAATCTCAATAAGGTTTGAAATAGAAGTTACTTCCTCGAGTATGATAAGTCTTAAAGTAATTATATTAAGGGTTATTCTCGCTCATTGATGTAATTTTTGTTATTTCCATTTGTATGCTTCATCAACTTTTTATAGCTCTTTAAGATAACTTGTATTGAAGTCTTGGTAAAAGTTATTTTCCATTTAGATTTGATATTTAAGTGGCTAGAAAGAAAGAAAAGATAATAAATCTAAAAGTTAACTATACATATTCGAATAAGGTAACATAACTTAGCCATTAGATCTAAGAATATTTATCAAATATAAAGATATCAAATTTACTAAAAATTATTTTTTTACAAGAATAATTAAGTTAGTTCATGTTCAGTAATGAAACTAACCAATCTTTAGCAATGATACTAAAAATTTATCATGGCTTTGTTACTCTATCTAATTTATTTGGTTAGGTAATATTCCAAAAGATTATTAATGAGTATCTCATCAATATAAGTAGTGTAAAGTACTTATTATCTAAATATCGATTCCATTGAAATTTTATTCGTAGTTTGGTATTCAACAAAAGATAACCCATTTTTAGTATAATTAATACTAAAATTATTAAACAATCTTAGGTCCAAGTTTTATTTATCTAATTTATGTGATGTCATTACTTCATTAAATATATATTATACTATAGATAGTATGAAGCTTTAAGTATTGTGCAATGATTTATTTTTCTGTTAGAATACAAGGTGGTTGTCACCATTGAGTCCTTTTCAATGGTGATCCCATCATAGTTATTTCTTCAATAAGTCGCCACTATGATAATAATTCATCAATCCATGAGGAATATTCACAATCTCATATTTTTTAGGAAACTTTGTCAAATACCTTTGATGGTTACTTTGTATGCACACACTTATTCATTGGCTTCCATTGTCTTAAAGACTAATAATTAGCATTGTTGGTATGTATTTGTACTTTTGGTTCCATAAGTACCATACTCATTCAATTAACATATAGTTTCTTCAAATTTCATCAGTAAAAACTATATGAGTAAAGGAACTCACAAGAATTATTACCACCTTGCAATTCACCACACACTTAACATATTTAAGGATTACCTATCATGATCCTCCTTGGTAATGATACAACACTCATATTGAATGTGAATCCCTTGGGAGATGCTTCTATATAATATCTATCTCAATCAAGAACTAGTCTATAAGATATATACAAAGGATTAGAATATAAAAGTATTTTTACTTTCAATTTCATAAGTATCACACTCATAATGATTAATATACTTGGGCTTCAAGGTTTGACATATACGTTTATCTCATGCATCACAATTAGAATGACTATCACCACCTTATTATCATATTCATAAGTGAGTCTCTAGGCTGACCTATAACTGTATATCACAATAACCTCACATAGACTCACCAATAATTGAACCCCTAATTTGAGTTATATTTAGTTTTCATCCATCAATATCCATAACATAAAATATATTCAAACTATAATTGCATAAATTATTGAAACCAATTACATTTCATAATTCAAATAATAAAAATCATAGACCACATTAATTTCATACAAATTCCCAAATTTATCCTTAGAAGAGATGAGTTTGAGAGTCATGCCCCCTAACTATAGAGATTGACATAATTCATTCATCCCTTACCTACTTATGGAACTCCTAGAAAGTATGTAAATTTCCAATAGAATTTATAGATGTCATAGCTTTTTCTTGTTTCATGAGGGAGAATGAAAAGATGTAAGAGCTCTTCCAAAAATTCTTTAAATTGTAATTTTACTCTCAAGTAGTTTTGCATTTCTCCAAGTATGAAATCATGACTTTCAGATGAAAGTTATCACTCTAGCCTTCATCTCCTCATCTAGTGATCACGAATCTAGAAAATGACCGCATCTCTATTTGACATCTTGATCTTTTTATAATAGGTCACAACACTTGCAGTGATAATGACTTGAGTCTAATCTCTCTATAACACAAAGTTACGATTTAGTAAAATGACCATGGCTTCATGTCTTCCTTATTTGTAGTATATAGATGCTCATAGTGCTATGAAGTGGCTATGATGTGGAGAAGACTTACAACATTGTTATATGGCCATGACACTCTGCGGAGGTTATGGGATTGATCATTTTCCTTTCTTGATACATATGTGGCCACAACACTAAGAACTAGCTACAACACTTGCAATTAGCTTGTATGTATAAGTTTTGATTATGCCTTCCTTTGAGGACCCGAGTCATGATATTGAAAATGATCATGCTCAAGTAATATCATCTATAATATTGAGTGGCTCAAAAGGCATAGCTTTGAATAATTGTTATGACATTGGCTCGAGTACTTATGTCTCTTTTATTTTTTCTATCTTAAAAGTTATTTATTTATGAAAGAACCCTAACTTTGACTTGAGACTACCGAGTCATATAAAAATAAAATTATAGCTCTATGAAATTAGCTACGACCATGAACACTAGTGGGGTACTTGGTTGTTACGATTGAGATTAATGTCATAGTTATTAAAAGTTTATGAGCTAGGTATGACTACAACTTAATGATAATATCATAGTGATTAATAATGTATTGGCTAAAATTAATGTTGAGACTATAAGAAACTTATAGATTTATCTCCTCTACTAAACATTTCAAAAAAAAATCATTGATTTCAAAACTATTCATCAAAGTTCTCTAAAATACCAAAAGTTATTAAATCAACACATTAGCAATATTTTTACACATACACATCATTCTCAATCACCAAAATATATTATAATGTTTGATAAATTAAACACCAAATAGGAAGAAACATTCGAATTATCTCTTACTATGTAGTGTTTAAAAAATAAATCAAAATATCACATGATTAAGGTTTTTATCATAGATTTTGATGAGGACTATTATTGGGAACATGAGATTCATGAGTTTTCTTCTCTTGAACCTCATATGAATCTCTCTCTAATGTGAGGCTAAATTAAAGTCTATGACTTATATAATTATGATTCATGTGAGGTATAAATGATTTAATGATTAATTATTGCATTTCATTTATGTTGTGGAATAGAAATTAATGAAAAGAATAAATAAATAAATAAAACTTGATTTTGGGTTTAAATTATTGTGAGTTTATGTATGTTATATTTGTATATAGTCATAAGTAAAGTACGAGGCTCACTCAAACATATGGTAGGAAGGAAATAAAAATTTTTCTAACCATGATGCATGAGGTTAAACATTATATTCCAAAATTAAGGTATATTAATCATTGAGTAAGATGCCTACGAAGCTAAAATCATGAATGATTTTGCATGTCACTCCATTGTACATGTTTTTAAATAATTGATCCTTGATGGATATGGATATTTTATAGAATATTTTTTAAGGGTTTTACCTTTAGTGTGAGATTCATATCATCATTTTGAAGGATGATGATAGGTAATTTATAAAACATATGCGAGTGGTTGTGACTCATGGTGGTCATAGCTATTTGAGTTGATTTTATTTATATGGTTTCTACTAGTGAGATTTGAGCTAAGCATATTTTAATTGTATGAGAAGGGTAGTTATGAAGCCACATTGAAAAATACATTTAAACCATATCAGTTCTTAGTAATTATGATAGAAGATGTTAGAGAATAAATATGTACATTCAAAAAAATAGTCAAGAGTAGTTGATAAGTTGTCTAATATGTATGAACTTATGAATAACCCTCGAGCAAATATAATTTTTTGACTTAGTAGTAAAATACCAAAGGAATATCTATGAGAATATCATCATTAGGACAACTTTAATAGTAATAACCATCTTATATGACATTAGAGAAAATAAGTAGTCTAATAATAATTCAACTTTTATTTGTATTCAAACTAAATATAAACCAAATTATTTGAATATGTATTATATGAATCAAATAAAAAAAATTTAGGATATAAGAGTAAAACCAACATTCTAAATTATCTTCTCTATTAGAATTGTTTTGTCTCACTGTTAGTTGACCAAATTGCATATATAATCTCTTTGGGATTAATATTTAGATAAAAATCTTTTTTACTACATGTATGCCCCATATACTTGTAGATCTTTATTAATGAGATCTAATCAGCATTTATGCTATTATCTGATACTTAAAATTGGGAAACATAATAAAATCATAACAACATGCATAATGGAGTAACCTATCAAAGAATTCATGCTTTCAACTTCATAAGTACCATACTAGTAATGATTAAACATACTTTTATTTTAGGTTTTGATATATGAGTTTTTCTTTTTCATCATGGTTAAAAGGGCCGTCACTTCCTTCCTACCATATGCGTGAGTATATTTCATGGCTTATCAAAAACTATCAACTACTCCAATCACACACTAACCCACCAATAACTAAAACCCTAGTCTCGATTCTATTTAATTATCAAAATACTCATAACCAAATAATATCACAGCAAAACATCACATTAAAGTATCAAATAAAGTATTAATCATAATAAATATATGACATCATTCCTCAATTCTCTTTCTACCTGAAATTAGAGAGAATAATATACAAGACAAGTTCAAATTTATCTCGTATGAATCTTGGAGCACAATTTTAACACTTAGGAAAATCTAGGTTACAAAACCTAAATCACGTAAAACTCACTCAATTTCACTTTGATTTACTCCTAAGAGGATGTAGAATATGTGCATGCCTACTAAATTTTATGCTTGTATCTTGTATCACCCTTGTTACTCATGGATTACTCTGAAAATATTATTGTGGAGCCATATGAGTCATTTCTTTTGCACCTATCATGAATTTCTTTGAATTCTTAGGGTTTTCCTTATATACCCAAGAATCTAGTGTGAGTTTCTATAATTGGAAGTCATAGTTATGAATAAAAATCATAGTTTTGGTCTTTTAGTTCTATAACACAAAGTCATATCATTGGGTATGAGCCATGACTTTTGTATCTTTCCTTTACTTGATGATCATGATGCTAGGAAAAATCATAATAACTCATTTAGCTTCTATAATATAAATCCATGGTGCTACATACAATCTGACTTTGGTCTCTTTCATATTATTGTTAGTCATGATGCTGGTAAAAGTCATGATAACTTATTTAGCTTCTATAATACATAATCATGACATTGGAATATAACCATGACATATGCATTTAGTCTATGTATTACAAAGTCATAATACTAGAATATGATTATGACTTATTATTTTAATCTCTCTAACCCATTATCATGGCTTAGGGTGATAGCTATGGCTTTCGATTCTCACTTGATCCAAAAGTTGTGATACTTATTTTGGTCATGGCTTGCGTTTGACTCTTTGTAATATTATAGCCAAACATTACAACTCTAGATCAGATCCATGACTTTGACTCGAGTATTCTATGGTTTTGTAAAAAAAAAATCATGACATCTAGAGGATTTCATGGCTTTTAGCATCAATGGGGTACTTGGTTACTTTGACATGAAATTAATATTACAAGCATTAAGTTGTTTTGAGATAGTTCAATTACAACTTCAAGAAATCTACACAAATAAAAAATATGCTATACAGTGAAAGGTTATATCAATAAGGTGGTAGAGTCATGATATATGATGATTGATATGACTATATGTGTAGATATTTGGCCAAGAATAGATGCTGGAGTCAATCTATAAGTATCCAATAGTACAATCAACTCATAACATGTTATGTACTATGAACTACATGATTTTTTGCTCCCCTCGTAGTCAACAACTATATCAAGCTGAATATTTCACAAACTTTTAATTTTACTATTATTCATCAAAATCCAAGAGAATTATGTTTTTGTGAAATATATTAAAAATAAACTTAGTTCCTCGATCATAAAACACATCATAAAAATAATATCAAATGGTCAGTATCATTCGATATTAGGCTTACCGAATAAACTCTCATACTAAAATCATTGATCATCCTCGAGTAATCTATTCGCCACTTACAAAACAATATCTCACACAACTTCCACAATGTTACAAATGCATCCAAACACTTTAAATACACAAAGATTGAATAATAAAATAGTACATATTTACATATTCAAGGTAGTCACTGATATGATTTTCTCGTAAGTTAGTACTACTTAAATATAAAGTCTATTCTGGAATGCTCAAATAGTGACAATGAAATGGATGGTCTCTCCCAATCTCATCTAGAATTTGATGCCCAATCCAAAATCCCTACAACCACACCATGTAATGCATTTTGTTTTCTCCCAAATAATTTCAGTGCACCTTCAAAAGATCTCATTGCATATTACAAGTTTTTATTTGATTTGTACTATATTGCCTAAATTTTCCAATCCAGTGATTCTCTTGCTAGATCACATAATCTTAAAACTTATTGTCTCTATTAGTCACCATTGTCTTTCATTCCATTGTAATGAAATTATAGTGTCTCTCAAAAGACTATCCACTATCCTTTATAATGGTCTCAACATATTTCATTTCACATTCCAAGGGTTTAAAAATATTTTTATTTTGTTAACCTGGAGAATGCTTATTGTATCTCTCTCTCTCTTCGTGTATTCTCTCACTTCTTTCCTCTACTCTTATTTTGGCTTTGGTGAAAGAATACTCTTCGTGCCTCAAATAAGTCAATTCTTTTCCATTAAGAATTAGCTACTTTACTTTTATATCTTTTTAAAATCATCTTTTAATGCCTGACAATATTAAGGGGACACCCTTAGGCATAATTCATCTATGTTATTATCTATATGGATTTATTCAACTCCTCTTAGTAGGGTAATCAAGGTAGGGTGAATTTTGTGCCTAGCAAAATTACTCTTTTGATGATTGAGAATGAATTTCTCAATTTTTTTACTCACATCAAAAGTACAACCAATTGGGAAAGCATAAAGGAAATTTTTATTATTTTGTATGATGACCAAGACATCGAGTGTAGCTGTAAAAAGGATCATAAAAAATATAATCACACTTTACTCATGCCTATTGGGTTCTCCATGCATAAAAAATTTATACGAGCTCTTCAAAGCTAGCCTGCATTTCCTCTTTGCTTCTATCAAGTTTTTTGCAATTGCTTGATAGTTGGGTCATTCTTTTAGTAGCTTGAAAAGTTTTCTATCCTTTTCTCTTAGTAATTTGAAAAATTCATTAAATATTACCTATCAAAATTTACCCAACATCGATGCACATAATATTTTTTCTCTTCTCTATCATTTAACTTGACATAAAATTTCATCATGACCAAAATATTTCCATTATCTCTATGTGCGCAAAACACAAACTAATTTTATTTTCATGAATTTGCTAGAAATATGATATATATTCATTGAAACCATGCTCTCTAATATAACTTTTTTTGGAAATAACTTAATCCATCCTTTTTTTTCTAGTTCCATGTAAAAGATAAGCATTGATGTCATGGCTCCTAGTGACTCCTCGGTATCACTGGAATTCTACTACTTAGTATTACCCTTTTTACTTTTTTTTCTCCCACCATATTTTATCCTATCATATTAGAACATGATATATTCTTCATGCTTGTGATATCATGACACTATAATCTCATTATTTTATGGTAGTTTCAAATGAATCAAAAGGAAGAGAGAATAAAGTTTAAGACATTTTTTTCATATTGCCATGATACATACTTTGCAAGCCACAACTTGATAAATGAAAGGTTGTAGCTCTAAAGGTTGGCCATGCCTTAAAGAAATGAAAAGTCATGACACTAAAGATTGCCATGACTTAAGAAATGAGTAGTTTTGATTTTGAAGGTTGGCCATGACTTTTTGGCTGAATTCAGATTAGCTGCAAATTTGAATATACTAATACTAAACATGGGAAGGGTTTTATGATAGATTAGTCTCAAAGTATGAGGTGCATTTAACATAAATTCTTTAGACAAACAGAAATAACTACCACATAGTTTCTAGAGTTTCCTTCCAAGTAGCACTTTCTTTAACTTCTGTAGCTAGACAATATCAACTCTTCTTTCACGCCCTTAATTTTTGCCAACCATGCTAGCTTCTCTATGTGCACTTTCGCTTTCTTTCTTCTTGTTTGTTTAGTAATGAGCTTAAATGTTATATAATCTTTAGTCTATTTTCTGGCATGTTTTTACATTTAGAAGATTAATTTCATTGCTAAAATATAGAAATTTACCCTTCTCAAGGTTTTGCAGGTTTCGGTTAGAAAAATGAAAATGCAATAGAAATCCAAGAAATTGGCTAAGTCAAAGTTATTTTGACAAAAACAACTTAATAGCGACAAGAATCTAATGTAGAACTAAAGATCAAGTCGCAACCAAAGAATTTTGTTACAACCAACAATAGAAGAGAGGAAGATAAAGATGTTTCCACTCAATAGGTCTGTGGCAAGAGAATGGTAGTCACGAAACTAGATGAAGATGAAAACAATATTCTTTATTGTGACAAAGATAGTTCATGTTATAATACAAAACAAGTTGCGACCTTGATATGAAAGAAATAAAAAGAGTGCAAGGCAAGAAAGACAAAGGTGGATGTGATATGTTTTTCAAGCGCCACAAGAGAATGAACTATATGATATCACGACAAGACAATTGATTTTATGACAAAGAATTCATTTAGAGAAGAAACCCAAGATAAGAATCAAGTTGCAATAGAAACTTTTGGTCGTAATAGCAAATTTCAAGCAACTAGAAAATACATGGTTGTGATGTCCAAATTAGGCCATGACATAAAAATAGGAAGAGATAGAGAAGTGGAGATCACGACAAAAAATTTGCATTCGACCAATCTTTCTATATTATACAAAAATAAAATAAATTTTAATGCCCAGTACCGAATTGTATAAAAAGTATTTCTTCTTCAGAAACAAGGGTTCGGAGACGAACCAGGAAACTAGTAGCTAATAACTCAACATATTTTTTTTTATTTTCTTTTGTTAGAGTAGGTCTAGATTAGATTAATATTTTTTTCTCATTATTTTGTTTTGGACATGGAACTCAGCTTGTCAGAAATGTGAATATGAACATTTTTTTTTGCAGATTTCCTATGAATTGCTGGCTTTATTATTTTGAAACCTAAACAAATTTTGAGAAATCAAATGATTCTTTTGATTTTAATCATTGTGTTCTTCCCTAATCTATAATCCATTGGTGAATAATTTCTGATAAATTTGAAGTGTAGTTTTCATAGGATTGATGTAGCTGTAGTTATGATATTTGTTTGCAAAAACTAGTTAAAGTTTATAGGAAGCATAAGTTGAAATCTAATGGGTTAGTGTTGAACTTAAATTAACTTGTTCCCAATGTTAGTACCTAATAACCATCGCTTTATTGTATCCTACAATGATTTATAGGAAGCCCTTTAAATGACATGGAGAAGACAATGCTTGAGGGTTAGGGAATAATCGATATAGTGGGTATGTTAAGTTAATAGTAATGATTAAATGAACTCTAATAGTTTATATAGATAACTCCCATTTTACACAAAGATTATAAAATGAAGCAATTCTCTAGATAAATCAGCAAAGATATCACCTTAATCTTTCTAGTAATTGATATCCCAATATGGGCACATGTTTAATTTACGGGAAGAGAAAACTCTCTAAGATTTTAAGGAATGGACACAAACCATTTGCAGAGACTTGCAAATACCCATGTCTTGGGAATCAAGAGACATGCAGTCTTAAGAAATGGTATGAAGTATTTAGAAAGAAACATACCTCATTCTTAAAAAAAGGCACAAACTATTAGTAACTACTTAGACTCTTGACTTCTAGGAAATCAAGGTTTTCTAAGTGGTGAAATATATAGCTATAGAAAGATATCCGAGGCTACATGATAAATATTATTGATAGATTTAAATTTTTCTCTAGAAATAAGCCATGATAGAGAAGTCTATAAGAATTATCTATTTCATAGCATTCCATTCTAATGTTAGTTTCTGTGAGAGAACTAATCTAGTCTAATTTCTCTTTTTGTAGATTTTTTTAAAATTTTTCATTTTGGGCTTAGTTATTTTATTTTCTTTATCTTTTAAATAGTAGCCGCAAACATCTTTCTAGTGGTTTAAAAAGTGTGAATCTTGATTAGATTAGGTAGTTGGAAAAGTAATTCTTATCAATATCTATAAGAATGATATCTAGACTTACATCCATTTTTACTGCTTGTATGATTTGTGTATTACATTGTCATAGACTAAATTTAGTTATAATCTCTAATTGATCTCAAAGTTTCAATTTTAGAAAGTAATTTATGCAATAGAGAGTAAGAATTAGGTTTGTTTCCATTAGATACTAAGATTGAAAGAATATTGAGAAGCCAAAGGAATTTTAGAAGTACATAAATAGTAGAAATGGAAGATGAAATAATGGTACCAATAGTAAACCAAGAAACAACAACAAGGCCACTAAGGCAATATACCATGGAGGATTTATATTGACCAATCATTCATGAAGAATATTTAGGAGCAATATAGCTAGTTATTGAGGCAAATAATTTTAGCTTAAACTAGCTCTGATAATAATGGTCTAGTAGAATATGTTTATAGGCCATCTATCTGAGGAACTTAATGAATATTTGGTCAGCTTTTTGAGAATGGTTCACACTGTAAAGATGAATGGTGTTACACTAGAAGCAATCAAACTATAGTTATTCTCATTTTCCTGAGGATATAGTAACCACATGGTTCGAATCTGTACAATAAGGCTCAATGAACACTTGGGAGGAGTTGATGGAAGCATATTTGGTGAGCTCTTTTTTCCATCCTTTGCATCTAAAGAAGAGGGGAGATCATGACCTTCAGACAAGGGGATAAAGAGAGCCTATACATTACTTGGGAAATATATAAGAGGCTGCGAAAAAGCTATCCAATGTATAGAATAGATCTAAAGACTTAGATGGATATCTTTCCCAACTCCATGAATTATACCTCTAAAAGTATAATTGATGCAGCCGGATATGAAGCTTTTAAAAGAAGAAATATAGAAGAAGTAAAAAAGCTAATCAAAGACCTTCTTAAATGCAACATGAGGGCTCCGTATTAATCATCAGGGAGTAGAAGTGGAGCTAGATGGATTGGAGTGATAGAGCTGAATAGGATGACTACAATTGAATCTAATCTTGATGCACTTATGCATAGGTTTGAAAAAAAAAGAGAGAAGAATGCACTCTACTTATGAGATTGGAGCAGTGAAATGAGATGTAAATAGAAGTAGTATTAAGGGACAATTGAAAGAAGGCCCCTATGCAATCGAGGAAGCAAACTACCTGAATGAAGAATGAAATTACTTTTTAAAGCCCAACCCTAATCTACCAACACGTTGCACACCAAAAAAGGACTCAATCCTTTGAGGAGTAGATGCTGTAGTTCATGGGGCACAACAAGATGATGTTTAGCTTCCATGAACAAAAATTTGCTAAATTAGAAGTTTTCAAGTTCAACATACAAATATTTCAAGCAAACGCATGTGCTTACCTCAAAAATTATGAGACTCAAGTAGGAAAGCTAGCCCTAAATTTGATAAGTTAGAATATGGATGCTTTTCCTAATGACAACAAGAAGAATCCAAGAGACTAGATGGATGTACAGCTAAGAAGTGGAAAGGAATTGGAGATCAAAAAGTAGAAGAAAGTAGAAATTAGAATTATAGTTCAGAGAATACTACAAAAGAAGCTAAAAGATTGGTGTAACGGTAATAGTAGGATGAGGAAAGAACCAAGAAGTTGAAAAAAAAAGTTCAAGTATCAACTACTCAAGTTCCCTTTCCTTAAAGACTACAAAAAGTTATAGTAGAAGTGTAGTTCTTCAAATTTTTGGAGATCTTGAAGAAAGAGGAAATCAACCTTTCTTTTCTAGAGACAGTAGCTCAAATGCCTTTCTATACCAAGTTTCTGAATGACATTCTAAGTAAAAAGAGAAAAGTTGCTGATAAATGAGTGGTGAACTTGACTGCTAATTGTAGTGCATCCATCCAAAGAAGTCTACCAGAGAAAATGAAGGTTCCAGGAAGCTTCACCATTCCATGTACCATTGGTTAAGTCGAATTCAAGAAGACTATTTGTGACTCAGGTGCTAGCATTAATTTGATGCCCTTGTCTATAGTTAAAATGCTAAGTTTGGAAAAGTCTATTCCTACTTTAATCACTCTATAAATGGAAAACATGATAATGGCTAAATTTGAAGGGGTCTTGGAAGATATGCTTGTCAAGGTGGAAAATATTATTATTCTCTTGGACTATATTATATTGAACATAGAGGAGGACTCACAAGTTCCACAATTGCTGGAAAGACTATCCCTTGCAATAGGAGCTACTATGATAGATGTGTAAAATAGAGTACTTATATAAGGGTTCTAAATGAGATAGTTAATTCTAAACTTAGCAAGAGCCTTGATCAACTAGATATAATTAATCATGATGACATGTTTATATAAAATATCAGCTCCAATAATTATGAACTAAAAAATGATTATAATGTTTCACTTTAAATCAATAAAAATGAGATGAATGTCTAATACTTAGAAGATGTTGATTCAGATTTCATGCTTTCCAGTTCTAAGTCTATAGAAATTGTTTTGAGTCTAAATGAAAATAGCATGAAAATTTTTACAGTAGTGGAGAAGAAAAAACTCAACAAAAGATAAGTATAAAAGGGTTGAATTTAAAAGAATTGCTCTATCATCTGAAATATGCTTTTTTAGAATTAAAAAAAGGCTAAATCTATGATTATATTTGCTGCATTAACTAAAATTGAAGAACAAAAGGCATTGAAGGTCTTAAGTGAATATACAAAAGTAATTGCTTGGTATATAGAAGATTTGAAGGGTATTAGTCTATCAATCTGTATGCATAAAATTCTACTAGATGATAATGCAAAGGCATCAATATGGTATCAAAGAAGACTGAACATATGATGAAGGATGTTGTTAGAAAGGAATTTCTAAAATGGTTGAATGTTAAGATTTATATATGCAATATCAGACAGTCCTTGGGTGAGGCCAATTCATGTGGTCTTTAAGAAGGATGGATTCAATGTGATTAGAAATGAAAAAAATGAGCTAATTCCTACAAGAACTATGATAGGATTGTGAGTGAGCTTAGATTATATAAATTAAACACTATAACCAGGAAAGATCATTTTTCAATGCCTTTCATTAAATTATATGTTAGATAGCCTTGCAAGATATCCTTACTTCTATTTTCTTGATAGATATTTAGGATATAACCAAATTTCCATTGCACCTAAGAACCAAGAGAAAACTACATTTACATGCCCTTATGGTACCATTTCATTTAGAAGGATGTCATTTGAGTTATGTAATGCTCTAGCTATATTTCAAAGATTATTGCTTGCATAATTTCAAAATAATACTTTAAAGATGCAAGGACAAAAATTTAGCATTGAATTGGGAAATTTATCATTTTATGGTAACAAAAGGTATTGCCCTTGTGCACAAATTTTTTACAGCTGGTTTAGAAGTTATATTAGTGATGCAAATTGTTGATGTTTTGGGGATAGATTTTATGAGAACTTTCCCACCTTCTTATTAAAATATATACATATTCCTAGTTTTTGATTATGTATCAAAGTGAGTAGAGACAATTGCTTGTCCAAGAAATGATGCTAATAAGGTGGTAGGATTCATACAAAATAATATTTTGAGTAGATTTGGAACACCTAGAACTATTATAAGTGATGGAGGAAGCTATTTTGCTAATAAGATTTTTGAGAAACTTATGAGCAGATATAACATTAAATACATATTAAGTTTGACTTATCATCCTTAGACTAATGGTCAAGCTAAAATTTTAAAAAAGGAAAATTAAGAGGATTCTAGAAAAAATTGTGAGCTCAAGTAGAAAAGATTGATCATTAAGGCTAGATGATGTATTATTGGCTTGCAGAACTAAATTTAAAGCTCTCATTAGAATGTCCCCATACAGACTTACTTTGGGAACCTTATCACATACCTCTAAAATTAGAATACAAAGTAATGTGGGTCATCAAATAATTGAATTTTGACTTTAAAGATATTAATGAAAAAAAGATTAGTCCAAATTAATGAGTTTGACGAGTTGAAAAATAAAGCCTATGAAAGTGCTAGAATCTATAAAGAAAAAACAAAGACATGGCATGATCAAAGGATTTTCAGGAGGGAATTCAAGGCATGAGATCAAGTTCTACTTTTTAACTTCAAACTAATTTCTTTTATTTATCATATCCAATATGAAAAATTAGTTGGGAAAATAAGTTTTTCCTCTTTAACTAATACATCTTCGATTATACCTAGGATGTTTGAGTTACACATCTACTTGTTGATGTCTGGCTATATTTGGATTTGCTTTACCCAAACCCTATTTCTTGAAAATGGAGAGAGATATTATGTTAGTACAAGTTCTTTATTTTCAATTTTTCAATTATGTGATGGATCTTCAAATATCTTCTCACTCCTTACTGTAATGGCTTTATAATGTTCTTTACCCTCTTTTTTAAAATTGATTTTAGATGAAATTGGAAAATTACATTGTTGTCTCTCAAAAAGCATTGTAGCTATTTATCCCATTTTGCTTTCCAAATTTCTCATTCGTGCCCCTTAATTTTAGAAGTTTGTTCTTTTTTCATTCAAGAATTGGGAGTATGCATTGACAACTATGTTTGTGCTTTGGATAATTAAGTTTAGGTGTTAGCTAACTGAGCTACAATCTCTTCAAAATTTATTTTATTCTTGGGTGGGGCTGGTTTTTTTCTTATAAAAGAGCTGCTTAGTTATTTTTACATGAGAAATTTTGGTAATTTCTCCATCATGGGTTAATTGTTTAGAAATATAATTTGAATTATTGTTGTTGTGGATACCTCACCACATATTGTGCTTTTTCTATAGATATCTTCATTTATGAATTTCCAACTTGGAATTCATTGCTAATAGTTGAACCACCACAAAATTCACATGTAATTTAGTGTTTAAATTGCATGTGTTGCACAATTAGAGTTTATAATTACTTTGCGAGTATTGTTAATTGAGCAATAAATTCACTTGGTCATTGATATCTATTATTTGTCATGTCCTCCAATAGCTGATAGTCTTGTTAGCCATTGATAACTATATTCTCAGCAAATATTTTTGTAGTTTTTGTTTAAGACAAATTTATTTTCAAGAATTATTTTGCACTAAATAATTCCGACTTATAATATAGTCAACATGCATGGACTTACATACCTCCAAGTAGTTGGTGATGTGAGTGTTGGCATCTTTATTGGGTAATCTTGTAAAGTAGATACTTTGGACTAGCTATAATCTTGTAGAATGATCATCTTCGACTAGAGGTGTCACGTGGGCAGGGTGGTCTGGACACGGGGCACGACCTGACTGAGTCATGCCTGGCCTGACTTGAGGCAAAACTTGAGCCATGCTGGGTGCATGACTATCATGCCTCATGCCGAGTTGGGCATGACCCACTTGCCTAGCCCGTTGGAATGATCCAACATTCCACTTGTAGTAACCCAAAGGGTTACGAGTTACTGTGAAACTGGTGCCCAACCCGCCCACTTCCTAGTATCAGTCAAATTTTAATTATGGCAAGGCATGTCATGTTTTATTAATGAACCCGACCCACCCCACCACACGAGTATAGATTTATTATTATTTTAAAGTTTTAAAAATTATATTCATTAATGAACAGACTGACTTCCAACATAACTAGTTCAACATAATTTATTACCCTAGACCCTGACCCTGACGCCATTACATTTGGTGTTCGGCTGACTGTAGTTACCCCTAGTCAACGGTGCCACATGATAGGGTTGAGATGAGCCTACCATGAGCTCAGCCTGACCCCATCATGTGCCAGCTTAGGGCTCGGCTAGGGCAGCTAGCATAGCTGGCACACTACCTACCCACATTGCCTAACTACCATTACACTGCATTCGCAATTCCACCCCACCCCCATCCTGGAGATTGAGACCAAAGAGCTGATTAGTCGAATGCCCGACCTCGAAGTCCTAAACCTAACTCGCATTTCAAACCCTAATGGTAAAATTCTAAAAAAAATTAATTTTCTTATATTTTCAAAATGCATCATGGCCATTGGATTTCATTCCAATGGCTAGGGTAGAAATCAGATGGTTGTCAGGTTTCTGCCCACTTAAAAATCGAAATAATAGTAATAATAATAATAATAATAATAATAATAATAATAATACAAAAATAATAAACATTTAATAAAAAATTAGTAAAAAATTAGTAAAAAATTAATAAAAAATTTTAAAACCTATATATAAATAGTAAGAATTTTAAATTTGTTATTCTTATTGCTATATTGGATCTCAACTCTATGCTCTTACTCTCTAATAATAATCTTTTATTTTTATTTGCTCTCCAATAATCCCAACTCTCAAAACTCATTTCTATATTGCAACGCCAAGGGTTCTAGTAGATCTTTTTTTTGTTATTTCTTTACCTATTGGAGTAGGGATCGGGGTGCAACTGTGGGTTATGGATTTATCTATGATCTATCTCATCTATAGTTCATTTTTAAAATATTATTCAGGTAATTATTTTTGTTATTTTTTTAGAATAGTTAAAGTTATAAACAATAAAATATTTAATAATTTGGCTAATAGTGATTATAATGAAAATGAGATTAATTTAGATTTAAACATAGATAATAATGATAATCCTATGGAAAGGTCTGAGGCTCAAACCATATTTTCTCCCATGGCCTCAAACTCAAATGCCTAAAAAATAAAAAACTAAAAGAACATATGTAGTTTGGAGTCACTTTAACATGATAAAAAATAAAAATGCTAGGGATATTGATGAAGAATTGGCATAATATAAGTATCTTAACACACACACACACACACACACACATGTAAGAGTGCATATGAGACTGGGTAACTAAAAAGGTATGTCGATCAATGCACTAAAAAATATAGTGTATTAGATCATAAGCAAGCCCAACTAAGCATAAGTAGTGGAATCTTTGAAGTTGGATCTAGTTCAGCTTCTTTGACCCAATTCATTACTACAATGACTAATGAAGAGAAGACATTGCTAAACTTATTACCATCATGGGTCTTTTGATTAGATTTTTGGAAGATCCTAGGATTGTCTGTATCATGCAGACATACTTTCAGCCTGCTTATCATAGAATTCATAGGTCCACATATCGGAATGACATTATAAAATATTATAAGTTACAAAATTTATTAAAATTTTTGAATTTAGACAATATAGTGGTATGGTGTCAATGTTGTTCGATATCTGGACTAATCATGATGATACATCTTTTGCATGTCTCACCTCCCACTATGTAAATTTTATAATAAAAAATTTTAGATTTTTCAGAGATTCTCTAACATCATGATGACTCTACCATATATGAATGTATAATAAGAATCTTTAAAAATTATTATATTCAAAATAAAATATTTATTTTCAAATTTGATAATGCATCTAATAATAGTTTAGCCAATAACATGTTTGTTAGGACCACTAGAGATGGGTCATCAAGAAAGGCTTTTCATGTTAGATGCATGTGTCATATCATTAACCCGATAATACAAGTGGAGATAAAGATTGTCTCCTTGGCATTAGCAAAATAATGAAACCCACTAAAATATCTTCAGACACCTAGCAGACAAAAGAAGTTTGGTAGTCTATGTTTGCCTTTGGGTCTAAAGAAGAATAAATTTTAAACAGATGTGAGACACAATTGGAATTATACTTATTTGATGTTGTAGTCATGTGTTGAATATGAACACATGATATTCAACTACATCAATAGCAAGAATGACAAACTTATTATTGATGATATTGACTAGAATACAAGAAATTCTTTTATAAAGTTCTTGAAGATTTTTTTATGACATTATACTATGGTGCATATGGAATATTAGTAGCTTGTTTAACAAGTTTAAAATGACCTTACATTTAGTACTATATCCATTGAGATGGAAACCAAGTACTTAAAGTACTAGTCTACCATTCCATCTTTTTATTACCTGACTATTTACATGGATCCTAGGTTAAGGTGGAAAGGGTTTAAAATATTTTGACATAGATATCCACGTGCATGAACCAAGAAGATCATACTAAAGGGTTCATTCATAAAAATTTGACTGAGTTATTTACATACTATGATACTAAATATGATTGTCATTATAGTCAGGTTCTGAGTACAGACAGACACCATATTCGTAGATGATGACTTCTCTATTCAGTTAGCAAGAGGAAAACAATAAAGTAGTCTATTAAATAGGAATGAGTTATTTTGGTACTTAAATACTGAAAACTGCTCAATCCTATCACATAACAAAAACAAGAACCTTAATATTTTATAATGATGAAAATTATATGACTCCACATATCTCTTGTTGTCTAAGATAGTATGAGATTTACTGACTCTTATAGTATCGAGCATAACATTGGAGATTTGAGGTTAGACAACCAGAATCAGGCTGAAATAAGAGTACAAGAGTTGCTAGTAGATGATGACTCGCAATACTTTGAGGTTGTTGAGACCACTACTAGTGATACCATTAGATACTTATATGATGATGATGATCATACGCATACTGACATTGATTGGCATTGGGATTGACCTTGATGATTATTATGTTATGTTATTTTATTTTTGGATGATAGATTTTTTTTGTTATTTTTCATTTTTGAAATCTTTGTTAATCATTTTATTTAATCATGTCATTACTTATAATTGATAACTTAAAATTTTCAAATTAAAATTTAAAATCAAATATTGGCACGACTTAGCTCCAGGCATGACCCACTATGACCCAGCACGGCCTAGCACAACCCAGCTCGATTCTGCCTATACTCGTGCCAGTCGAACTATACTGGAACAATATAATACAAGTCATGCCGTGTCGAGCAAGGCACGACTTCATTACCAGGTCGTGCCCAACAAGACAAGGTGGCCCAACTAGGCCACCAAAAAATGGGTCATGCCAGCACGACACGCCCATGTGACACCTTTACCTTCAACTCAAAATTGTTGGCTTGGATAGTTGGCCTTGTAATCATGGGTTGAATGTAAATTGATGGCAATGGATAATCCCTTAGTACCATTAGTGGGTTGTGTATTTGAGGAGGTGCATGTAGTTGGGAACTTTTATCTCTTGCTTCTACTTGTTCCTCCATTGGTGCTTACAGTTGACAAATAGTTTCTCATTTTTTTTATCAATTCTATTTAAGGGTTTGCTCTAACTCGGGGTAGAATGCCACAAGAATGTCACCACTACTCTTTATCCAATTCAATCACTATCCTAAAATTTGAGATGAAATAGTAGGAATATAGACATAAAAATTCAAAGTAAGATTAAGCTATTTAGTATCAATATCACATAAAAGAGTTGTATCCCCGACAATAGTACAAAAAACTTGTTGGTTGCTAGACGCACTTGAAAATAAAATGCAAACTAATTATAAAGCTACTATTTAAAGCATAAAATCATGAGTAAAGATAACTTTGACAATTAATATTCATTAATTTAGAGTAAGATTATGAATTAAAACTTTATGATAAATATTACTCTAGTTTAAAAGGTTAGTTGGTCCATCATTAATCTAAAACTACTAAAAAAATATTGAGAACATATACTTTTTAGCAATCGAAAACTTTTAAATTGGAAATTTAATCGAGATTTAAATTTCTTAATTTTAACAAGTAAAGTTTTAATTAAATAAAATTAAGTCTAGAATTTTTATATAAACTAAAATCAAGAATCAATTTTGAATTTAACTTTATATGTTCACAAAATTAGAGTTTTTTTATCCAATAATAATTCAGATATCTCAAAAAATCAAAAATGTATATTATGACAAAAATATTAGGTATGCCTAGTTTTGTGCATACTGAAATATTATATGTTTGTTTTGGTTGGCTTTTTGTGTGGGTTTTTTTTTTATTTTTAAATGAGAGTAGGTGCTCTCATTTAAAGTGTCTCTATCAAATTAAAATAGTAAAATTTTTTTTGTTATAAAACGACATATGTGCATAGAAAAATAGACATGAAACTTATGCTATAACAAAAAAAAAAAGTGGGAAGGCTCATGCACCACATAGAAAAGTCACGTGTGGCGACTATTTGCAAAAAATAAGGGATTACTCCCAACAATAGGAATCTATCTCATTTTTGTTAGTTTTTATAAATAGTATTGGAGTTTATCCTGTGTTTGGTGACTATAGTGTTTGCGTGAACATAGAATGAAATGTGGAATAATTTTCATGTTTTTCTGAAACTGTATGTGCGTGACTTAGCAGTTTTTTTTTTGCTAGACTCCATATGTGTTTTGGAGAGAAAATGGGAAGTGTCCATATTAGGTGTGTACGTGTGTGAGAGTGAAAAATGGGAATGAGTCCCATTCCTGTTTAAACTTCTTTCCATCCAAATATCAATGCCTTTGTAATACTTAAGAGGTACAGTTTATTTTGCTTTTCTATTTATGTTTATAAGGGTTATTGGATTCGTGTGGAGTTTGTGTCAAGTCACTGGGGAGTTTATGTGATGTTCTGAAGAATATTATTATTGTGAATGCTCTATGCTTATGTTATTGTCATGTTGTGCTTGTGCTTTGTTCATGATGTGCTCATCTTGTGTTCATCTTATATTTGTGTTGTGCTCATGATATGATAATAGGCTTGAAGTTTTTCTAAAATACTTGGACCATAATTGAAATTCAATTCTACATGTGTTTTCAAATACTTTTATATTTCTCTTGATTTGTAATATTTTTTTCTACTAATTTTGGGAGCAAATTATTTATTATGATTGCGTGATATTTCTACTAATTTATTTTTATACTTTCCATCATAGGCAACGAAGAATAAATATAAATATATTTCGAATTGTTTGAAATAAATTTTTTATATAGTTTGATAGCAAATTTTAGTAACCCAGAAGTTTGTTTTTATTTCTCTTTTATTTTCAGGTAAATTTTCTAACAAAAATTAAATAGTTTAAGATCAGAAATATCAAATCAACCTAATAGTTAGACTTAGAATTTGTTCCATTACTATTCTTAGCTTTTTATGCAATATCTAGGTTAATCCCCGACAAAAAGTTCAAGATACAATATAAAATTATGCTTTGAAGCAAATTATGCTTATTAATTTTCTATAAAACATACATATTGAAAACTGATTCATATATATTAAATTCAATAAAACATACCATGCCAGAAAATTATGATTTGAAGCAAAATTAATTTTCTAGAATATAAAATCTTATGATTTAAAAATTTAGAACAATAATGTAAACTTTAGGAGGGTGGGGGGGTTGGGTACTACAAGAAAAATCCCATATAGCTAGGGATAATTCCCTAACTAAATGGGCAATTTACACCGTGAAATGGGATATAGTGATGGATTACCGATGAATCGGTTCCCTATCTAAAGTACTTGCTAAAATTTAGCGACTGAAAAATCCTTTGCTAAAAAGACAAATTCTCTATCTAAATTTACAAGCTAAATGAGATATTGCATCGCTAAACAAAAATAACTATGGAAGATTCTCAAGCTAAAGTGCTGGTCGCGAAATATTAGCGACGAAAATAGTCCCTAGCTAAATAAAATTAGCAACGAAAAATTTATCGCTAAATTTATGATTTTCCTTGCTAAATTAGCTAAGGAATTTTCCCTAGCTAATTTAACAAGGGATTTTTCCCTTATTAATTTAGCAAGGGATTTTTCCTTAGCTATTTTAATTTCAAAATTATTTTCAGAATTTAATTTATTTTAAAATTTTTTAATTAAATAATTTAATATTTTTATATCGAATTGAATAAAAAATGAAACTATAAATAATTTATAAAAAAAATAAAATCATTTAATAACTAATTCTAAATCAATATTTTACATAATTGAAACGAAAAAATAATAAAATTTTATTACATCTTATTCATCAATATATCTATCGATAGTACATAAAGTATAATATATCCATTCATTGATGCTACTTTCTCTCCCTTTGCTCCTCCGATAACTATTTTTCTTCTACAACAAAGCTGTCCGAGTTGCGACACGTAATATCTAGTGAAAAATCTCATCACTTATAAAAGCTTTGTATAAGGAACAACACGATATCATATCAGTAAGAAATTTAAACCACTCAGTCATATTTATATAAAATCATTTTTAATTAATATTTAGTATACCAAAACATAATAAACCAAAATAATATATTTACACTCAGCCTAAATAATTAAAATGACTAGATTAGTAATAATGATCATAAATATAATCACTGGGACCAATACATACATACATATACAGATACCAAAACATTCGAACACACATTAATTGATGTGGGCATAAATAAAATACCAAGGAAGCATACTAAATGATATGTTTCATTACATATATACATACATATATCATGTGCAAAAGCATATACAATGTCTGGGAGTATGCATAGGCATGACAAGAACCAGCCTAGAGCCTTTGGTTTCAATGACAGATGGTTCTAGTTTCGATTAGGCTGAGAAGATCATGATTAAGCCACAAACAGGCACATACTAGAAACCTTGAGAATAAATAAATTCTAATCCAACAAGATCAAAAGCCTAGAATAATAAAAATAAAAAGCTACATCTCTGGCATGTTATTGATCAGGTGTTGATTGTGCAAGCAGCGAATGATAGATATCAGCTGCCGTGGGGTGGTCAGCAGGATTATCTTCTGTGCATCAATAAAACAGGTCCACCAAAACTCTCAAGGTTGCTGCATCACCTTCAGGACCATCTGTTGTGGTGCTGGTGCTGTTCCTGCTGAACCCATTGGTTGATGCCAACATTTCTAGTTCTTTTGTTAATCTGGGCCGTTTTCCACTCTGCTTATTTTCATGTTCAAAAAAGAGAGAAAAAGAAAACAACCGAGTATATTGCAGCAGCAGAAAGCATAACAAATGTATGCTACGTAAGGAATATTCCAATTTAATGAAAGAAATTAAATAAAAAAAGAGAAGATGATTATGCTCCTAATTTACATAGAGAAACAAAAGTCAAATTAAGAGATATGTTGATTTAATATGAACATGTATTTGTGTATCGCATAAAAATGTGCTTCACTATTGGAAAGAAAAAAAATCAGAAAACACCTATTTCTTTGTTATGACTGTAATTCTTCCAAGAAATTTATGCTATGGGTAATGGCAGTAGTTCATGGATCATTCCAAAACTAGTAAGTTGTCAACAAGCGGAGCAATTGGAAAAGAACGAGTCCAATGCAAATTACGAGGACATGGTCGTCGCCGTTGATGGTTTTGCACTGAAACCCATTCAACCAGGTGATGCTGGTAAAGGATTGCCTTATGCCCCTGTTGATTGGCCATGACCTGGGGACAACTGGTCTTGGAGAGTCGGCAAGCGGAGTAGTGTTGTTGGATACTACATAGATCGGTATCTCTATCCTCCAAAACGATTCAGAAACAATAGAGTATCTTTCTTCGGAAGCAAAGGAGCGGTCGAAGCTTTTCTTCGTTCAAAATTTCCTGGTGTAGATATTGATGCCTTATTTGCTTCTTTTTCATGGAGGATCTCAGCCAGGTTGTCATCTGCAATGAAAGGGCTGTGTTGTTTTAGCTCAAGTTGTTTGACCAGTTATCTCATATGGGTTATGACGGTGGTGAATATGATCTGAACCCAACAAACTTTTGATTTTTTGGTTTTTACTTGGTACCTAGTTTGTAACAGCCGAAGCGTCCCCACCTCTTCTTCCTTCTGATAACTTGCCCAAAGACGAAGTAGAACAGGTTAAGGAAGAAAGAAAACCTGAGAAGAGTGCCATGAGGAAGAGAAAGTCATTGGAAGTTGTTGCATCGCCACCCGCCCCATCCATGTGAAGAAGTAGCATGCATTTTGCAAACCGATCTATTGCTACTGCTGATACTGTGGAGGAGATCCAGATCATCCATATTCCTGATAATTTTGATGCATATCTCAATTCCTAGGATGACATTCTCAGCAACTTTCCGGATCCCCGGAAAGCCAATCAAAGTCCGCCATTAGAGTCGATGCTAAGGAAGAAGAACTGGCAGAAGCGAGAACGTGCCTATATTCTATGCTCGTGTAAGATTTCTCTTCGTTGGTCTCATCAGAGAAAATTTCTGAACTAGTGAGTTTGGCGTTGAAGCTGAAGAATTATTCTAGACTCACCGCCAACAAACTTGCCTGCATAT
Source organism: Sapria himalayana (assembly GCA_029783825.1). NCBI lineage: Eukaryota > Viridiplantae > Streptophyta > Magnoliopsida > Malpighiales > Rafflesiaceae > Sapria > Sapria himalayana. The sequence continues at coordinate 129,146 of JAREIK010003076.1, read as the reverse complement.
TGCAACATTAATGGTGAATGAAGTATGAGCAATCAAATTCAAGTAGATTGAGTTCCTCCAATCCAATTTTGAATTTTCACTAGCTAAATTATCCAAAAGCTAAAAAAAAGAAAAATTAGCAAAATCAACTAGGATAATTATACTTACACAAATTGCAATCAAATAATAACATGTCAAATAATCGCTAATGTTACATTTTAAAAGAGTATCATACAATATAAAAGAGTATTATAAATTATGAAGGAGTTGACCTAGTTACATTCCAATGAAGTATCACCCAAATATCACATAATAGTAAAAAGATTACATATATATATGTGTGTGTGTGTGTGTGTGTGTGTGTGTCTTTATGTGCGTGCCTGTGTATGTAGCATGGTGATGTGGAAAGGGCAAAGATATTTTTTTTCATGAAAGTCCAAATGAGAGTATGAGGATACCTTAGAGAAATATTTTTAGGTTTATGACATATTTTTTTTGATTTTATGAATAAATAAGGTATTAAAACAAAATTATTTTCATAACATAGCACTGAAACATAATTTTCACCGAAGTTTTTATCAAGTATAATTTCAAGAGAATAACAACTATAAAAAAAGAAAAGAATGTAGAAAAATAAAACACAAACCTAAAGATGATTTTTTTCCGAGCCACACCTAGCTGATTTGTAGATCTTTGTATGTACCAATGTACAGCACCCAAGGTACTCCTTCAAGAAACCTACCCAAATTTGCATTAATTACATCATGGTACATGGTAAGTGCGGTCCTAAAGCGCTTACCTTTATGGTCTAAATATGTTTTTGGGAGTTAAGAATGATTACAAAAATAATTAATTAATATCCCCATATTTATTGTTTGGCATCTCCATGTGGAAGTTAGTATAGAATCTCATCTCTCTATCAAAAGTTAAAAATAGTATATATGATGAGTCTCGAATTCGAAACTTATCATCCTTAGATGAAATCAATCAATACAAAAATATCAAAGGCGATCATTATCTTAATATTATTTTCATTTAAACAAATTTAACTTTATTATAAATTTTTATAATATTAAATAGATTAATATTTGCATAATTACACACTTATAATAATACTAATAATAATTATTATTATTATTATGTGTGTGTGTGTGTGTGTGTGTGTGTGTGTGTATTTATACATACATACATGCATGTGTGTGTGTGTGTATCATGCGTATTAAAAAACTATTTCAACAATATTTTTCTAAGTAATATATATGCATACACACATACTTATAAAATATTTTTCAAAAATAGTTTATAAGAATACTCTAGAGAATAAGGTTTTTAGTGCATCATAATTCTAAAATTAATTTTTGTTTACATAATTTTCACTAAAATATTCATTCTAAAAAAAACTAGCACAAAAAAAATCATAAAATATAATATGAATATTAATGATAATAATACATAATTAAGCGAGTAGAAGAGCACAAATCAAGGGCAATTTGGGGGTAATATGGGCACATGTAATAATATTTTAATTTTGTTAACGATCTCATATACTAAACATTAGATTGAAGCTATTCATTCTAAATCTTTATAAATTTGAAGTTGACATTTTAATGGTAACACATTATCTAGCTATCATTTTATACATATTAGCAATTAAATAAAAAAAATAAAGCAATTTAATTATTTTAAAAAGTATAATATGAAATTAAATAATTAACTCATTACTCTAGTTGTTTTTATTCTAAAAACTAATTATTTCTAGAGTATTTCTTATATATTTGTGTGCGAACTCACTCGCACAACAATTTTCTATTACTTAAAAAAATAATTCTCTTATCAACAACTCTTAGATATATTTATGTAAATCACTTATAATCTCTACATCATATTGCATTTCTAAGATTTAGCTCGACAAAGCTAAATTTTCAACTCATATTAATAATTTTCATTCATAAGAAAAATATTTTATTATGTTAAAAAATTTCAAAATATTATAAATACAATCATTTTATGAATATTTTTAATTTTTATTTGTTATTTGACATTTTGTAATATTCTTCTATATTAATTTCCAATAATTTTTATGAGTCATATCCTACATGTTAAATCTAAAAGTTCTCAACAAACACAATTTATATTTTAAAATTAAAAAAAATTCAAAAAATAATATTTTTTATCAAGTTTTTTTCTCATCTTGATTATTAAAAAAAATATTAATGAGTTGAAAAAATAATAAATCATTGGAATAATTCAATTTTATTCTTATGATTTATAAAAATTCATCAAAGTGGAATAACATAAATACTAACACACAAGATATCTTTAGAACTAATGAGTTAAAAAGTATTTATACAATTATAAAACTAATATTGATAATTTTCTGAGAAATATTTATGTTATATGCATATATTAAAGTTCATATCTCTGTATAATAATAAATATCTTAATCTAAGGATGATAATTCTCAAGTTCGAGAGTTTTTAAAACATAGCCTCTCTAATTTTTAAGAACAAGAATATAAAGATATTAACATTTATTATATCTCATACTTAATCATTTACGTTAAATAAATATTTATTGTTTTCATTTTATTAAATAATTATTAAACAAAGAAACATTCATTAAAATTTTTTTAAAAAATTAAATATATAAAAAATTTATTATTTCATTTAAAAGAAAATACAATACAAAATAATTATTATTATGAATATTTTCATTATAAATCAGCTTATAGAGATACATAAAAATATTTATTGTCTCCTCAAATCTTATCTTTTTAGTTCTTTCTTATCTACTCACTTTTTTCATCATTATGCTTGAGTATTTATTTGTTGCTACATCTATAAATCATGCAATATTATATTTATATGTTCAATTGCAATAAATTCTAAAATTTTAATGTTACGATTGGTAGGTTATGGTTAATTGAATTTTGAATTACAATGATGAATTTGATGTTACATTCAATGGGTTGGAAGAACATCAAGCACAACAAACTCAAATAATTTTAAATAAAAAAAAACAAGAACTAAATGAATTAAAAGCATACTAACTTTCTTACAATAAGAACATTTATTGCTTATTTATCACGATGTATGCTTTTGGAGAAGAACAAATCCAAAATAACCAGTCACACTTAGAAAATCAAGTGTCTGATCCAATGTAAAACATCTATGAGAAAGAATTTATGGGAAACAAAATCACTATTAAGAGAGAGACTATTAGAAAAGAACTCAAGAATAACTAATAAGAGGGTTTTGATTTTATAATTGAGATTCTAATTCCAACACGGTAATGAAAATAAAATTTTCACGAGACAAGCTTCTAGATTTGCTACCATAATAAATAATTATAATAATTCTTCTCAAAATCATTAGGTAACATAGACTTAAAATTGCAAGTGAGATCTCCCTCACATGGTCGCATAAACTAGTCTTAGGAGGCACTCATTCCGAGATGAAAGAGTTAATGTATGATTCGTCACATGCAAAGTGACACACAAGTTTTCATCACTTCTTAGATCACATAAATTCATTTGCAAGAGTAATCGGTTATACCTCGATTATTAAATGATGAAGTTGACATGTTTTCTAATAATTAGGAATCAAACTCATTCAAGATACGAATACTCTTTGAGTTGGAACCTGTTTACTAGAGGCATCGCTTCCATTTGCATAGCTGCCGATTTACCAAGTGATAGGTGAAATTGTAAAATACGTGTGTATTCATTTGCAAACATGCATAGAGGAATGAGGAGAAGAATATACTGATGAAAATTAAATTGGTGGAAATGAGCCAATGTTCGGATTCCGTAGCCATAACTTCTTCCTCTCCCACACGGCCGGCTGCCTAGCCAAATTCGCCATCACCTCCATATGCAAAGAGAATATATTTCGAAGGATATTATAACTTATTTTTAGGTTTACATATTTGAGTGCAAAAAGAATTAAATCCTTTTGAATTTGGAATACATTTTTGTAAACATCTAGCTTAGTTCCCTTAAAAATACATATAGTGTATGATGGTGTACAAAAACTTAAAGCATTGACCAAATAATCCAACAAATGCTAACACATCATGAGCTCTTCAAATTGAAAGAACATTGATTAGGTTATGTACCATGATAGTCCATATTTCAAAAAATACATAAAATAGATGAATTAAAAAGACAAGAACACCGATCATAATTAGAATGATGAAGCATAGCATGCTACCAAAAACATTTCGTAAGCAGATTGCCTCGACGCTATCTTGGTTCGGCCATCAAATATACTCGTACGACTTGACTAACAAAGTGATGCAATTTTGTTCTCTTACCTAGTTGGATATACCAGATTTATTTGATTTATGTTATATTGTTAATGTTTAACTTGTTTTAATTTTAACATATTAATATTTATTTTATTTTGAGTTTAAATATTTTTTTTAATTTAACATTAATTTTTATTTTCTTTTTAATTTACTATAATAATTAACTCAATGCTTTAATTCTTATAAATTTTAGTAGATGTAAAAATAAAACATGAAATAAAATTAACTTAGTGTCAGTTTGGTAGTACTTTTCAAAAGTGTTAATAGGGCAAAAAATAATTGTAAGTGTGTTTTGGACAAAGAAATATCATTAGAAATATTTTAAAAAATATTTTTTAAACCCTAAAAAAACACCTAAAGTATTCTTTTAATACGGACTTAGAGATATTTTTTTTATAACTCGTCAAAAGTTTTTGAATGTAATTAAAACATCAATTTATTTAACCTTAAATATCAATTTATTTTATTTTAAATGTAATTAAATATAAGATTTTTTTTATAATTCAAAGATTGGCAAAATTATGCTTAAATGCTTAGTATTTTTTTTGGATGTAATTAAACTTATAGATAAAGATATTCATCTTCCCAAAAGTTTACTACCATTTATTTTTCACAATGCTCCACGTGCCTTGATGCTAAAAGGTAATACTCAAGCCATAGAGAAAAATAATCCAATAGAAAATTGATTTAAGCAGATACAAATGCACATTTATTACCAGTTATCTTTTCTGCCTTGTCTGCCTTGACAATGTGAACTCCTCCCTCAAATCCATTTTTAAACTTTCCCAAGCCACACCCACCAGCCAGAATTTGATTCTTGGCAACCAGCTGCACGTGCTTATGACATCACATATTTTCATCCAGCTAATAAAAGCAAGTAATTTAATCTAGTACCAAAGAAAACTGAATATTAGTACCAAGACAAAAACAAAGAGGAGCTATGGAGTATGGACATCAGAACACAAGAATTGAGCACCAATCTTCAACTCAATTTTTATCCAGTGTAGTGCCGATTTATTTGATTCCTAAGGCAAGTATGAGAAGAATCAGTGAAGCCCCATATATAAGGAGCTATATTAGAACACAATGTATGCCTACATTACTTCGAGGAGAAAATAAGCCACTATATAGATTCAATACCTTTCCCTCAAGAAGACCAAAGATTAAGTTGATAAGAACTTCATCTTCAAAACCAAGAAGCTCAGTCACCTTGTTAGCAACCCATGGTTTTATCACATCCATTTTCACTTTCCTCGTGTCTACCTAAATATTATGCCAATCAAATAGAATGTATCTCAGCTTAGACTGATGTTCATAAATGTATACGTAAACATAATACCATGCTTAGATAACTGACGCATTCAACAACTTTCACTATACCAACACTAACCTGCCAAGTGTCCCTGCCCAATTTGAAACCAGGTCCCCAATTGCACACAGTTCTAAATCTAATTTGATTTCACCCATGCCAGAATTTATAGCAATTCGAACACAACGAGAATTAATATTTAGCAACAAACACCCTGGTGATATTCATGATTGTAATATTACACATAATGCATGCTGAATAGGAACATATTAAGAAGATAAAGTGAACCAGATGGTCTAGCTTGGGGGCAAGCTTCTGTGATTTCATCAACTTCGCCTGCTTGTTCGAGAATCATGTGTTCGGATCAGCGGAAGTACCTTACGTGAGAAAATATGAAAGATCAAAAGTTATAATTAACACAAAACCATGCTTAGAACACACGGGGCCATGGATACGTTCGAAATTTAGAATACAGTTGCATTCACCCGGAAAAACCCCACAGGCATTTTCTTCGGCTCTAATTGGAGGTCGTTTGATCAAATGCTCAAGTACTGGAAAAAGGATGAATAACAGATTCGGGATCAGAGCCAGACTTTGGAGAGGGGTCATGATTGGTCAATTGTTTCATAAATTGTGGAATTGCAACTGCCTTAGGGACTGTGGGAGCTTGCCCATGGTGCGCCCTCTGAAATTACTAATAATCCATGGGGGTGGGCTAGGGGCCCATTCCAAGCTCAAAGTTAATATAAAAATATATATTACATAAATTTGTTATTTCATATATAAGATTAATTTTGTAATTTTTTCATTTAAACCTTTATATTAATCTTTGAATGACACAAATAGAGGTTTGTACGAAAATAATAAATTTAAAATAAAAAAATCCAATATTTAATTCGGGTTTCAAAAATATGCTCAAACTAATGCGTTTAAAAACACCGTGACAATGTCTGTCATTATGAATGGTGGTCATTACCATGCTGTTAATTTTTTAAAAAATTCAATAGTCAGCATTTACAATGACGCCTAATTAATTTTAAAAATCTTTAAAGGCCAACATTGGGAATGATGACTATTTAATTAAACCAATGACCGTCGTTCGTCAATTCAGATATTTTTGGAAATATTTTCTATTTAATCATACAATGAATTATTTTATCCTTATATAAGTAGAAATTTTAATGTATGTTTAGTTAATTTTTAAAATATCTTAAAAAATTATTATATTAATAGAATTAATTATTTAATATTACTTTAATACAAAATTTTAAGTTTCTTAATTAAAAATTTTTAAAAAAATTTTAGTATAATTTTTAAAAAATTTTATAATCGTAAAAATAGTTATTTTAATCCTTATTAATATAAGTTTTTTTTGTATTTTTATATATTTTAAATAATTTATTTATAATATCCTTTTTTTTTATAATTTTACGAGGAGAATGTGTATTTCAAGGATCCCTCATCTATAGACCATCACATACATTTAATTAACAAAATTAAATAAAATTAAAACAAATTATGAATTAAAAAAAAATTAAATCATTAAAGATTAGAGACAGAAATTATCCCCAGCGCAAATAGCTAGGGAAAAATGCCTAGCCAAATGGATATATTTGATGAAAAATAAAATTTAAGAAATAATCGCTTGCAATAAAATATTAAATAATAATAATAATATTCATATAAATATTTAGCAACGGATTTTGTCTCGATATAATTAGCTAGCAAAAATCTGTCGCTAGATCCGTCGCTAAATTCTCGGTTTTCATTGCGGTGAAATCTACGAAAATATTAGCGACGGAATTTATCTCGATATAATTAGCAAGGGAAATTCATCGCTAAATCCGTCAATAGTTTCATCTGTATAATTAGCAAGGGATAATCTGTCATTAAATCCATCGCTAAATCAATCACTAAATCAAAGATTTTATTAGCAATGGAAATTCCGTCGCTAAATCAAAGATTTAAAATAGATAGGGAAAATCTGCTGCTAAATTCGTCACTAATTTCATGCTTTTATTAGCGAGTGATATTCCGTTGCTAAATTCGTCGCTAAAATCTCTGCTTTTCTTGAACGGAAATTACTAAAATTTTCCATTGCTAATTCATTGCTAAAATCCATGTTTTTTTTAGTAGAATTTACAAAAATTTTCCGTCGGTAATCCATTGCTAAATCCCCCGTTTTTCTTTAGCAGAATTTTTGAAAATTTTTTCCTGGCAAATCTGTTGCTAATCCGTTGCTATTTTTTTCGTAAAAAAATCATCAAAATCTTGATATTCCCTAACTAATCCCTTGCAATTTAGCTAGTGATTGATCCTTAACTAAAATTCCCTAGCTAAATCAATATTTTATTATAGTGGTGGGCGAAGAATATTCTGAAAATTATTGTGTTATTCTTTATAGTTCTTTGGCTTTAGTTGCAAGCATTAATCAACATTGGTTAATCCAAATTCGGATAGTGAAGAATAGTTTATCTAATAATTTTCTTCTTTTTAAATAAAGTTTCAATCATAATACAACAAAAGCAAAATGCAGCACAATAGTAGCATAACTATTGAACAACACTCACTTCCTACCTAAAAGAATTATTAGATTCATAAAAGAAAAAAAATTTAGTAGCATACTCTAATTTTTTTTTTTTGTTCAATGAAAAATGCACACCTATCAAAAAAAAATGGGGAGAGTGAGAGAAAGTTCTTTTGTTTTTATGACAAAACCCTTATGCATCATAAAAAATACATGCATTGAACAAAAATGACCCTACTATTTATTTATTTTTTGTTTTAAAACTGATTTAATAGAGGCACTCTACCCATCCAAGATGTATCATGCATGCCATTTTGGAAAAATGAGAAAGTCTTATTTTTCTTTTTCTTTTTTTTGAATTTCAAGACATGAGAAATTATCACATATTTTTGGTTCATCATGATCCACATGTATAAAAATGACAGTGACTAAAAAAAAATATGCAAATTTTAAATAAAAAATATATATTGTTATTTTAAAATTAAAATAACCAAACAAAAACACAAACTAATTAAAACTTGATCTACCAAACTCGGATAGATCCAACAAATATCCCAATTTTTCCCTATGTGAGGAGACATGTTCAAGCACACAAATTAAAGAAGTTAAATTTAACTTATAATTCGGTAAGCATATTGAAGATATTTTTGTTTGTATTTACTTTTTCAAGTATAATAGACTTTTCATCTAAAATATCTTGTATCCAATAATATCGCACATCAATATTATTTGACCTATTATTGAATATTGATTTTTTAAAGAAATATATAGCACTTTTACTATCACATTGTGTAATTATGTATGCAATTAAACATCCAAGTATGCAAGAAATTTTTTTATCAATAAAGTTTCTTTATAAGATTTAATAGCTACAAGAAATATTTTTATTCATAAAGTTATTATATAACCCTAGGTAGAATTATGTGATTCCAAATGATCTGTCATATCAGAATAAGCATGTCCAATAAGTATAGGTTTTAGTCTCTCTAGTCAAAAAGTTAGTTGTGAAGTTACTTGTAGATGCCTCAAGAAAGTTTCCATAGGAGCATAGTGATATCTACTCATGTTTGAAAGAAAATGATAGACAATACTGATATCATGTGTATATTTAATCAAGTACATAACATAGCATACCTAAGATCGCCGATTACTGAGACATAGGGAATACGACTCATCTTTCTCTTTTTCTCATTAGTTTTGGGATAGTGCTTGGTGCTCATCTTAGAAAACTTGGCCCAGGGAATTGAGCCTGACTTAGTATATTTCATAAAAGATCTCTCAACAACTTTACCAATATAATGTTCTTGACATAAATAGATGTGCCTTTGAGGTCATTCCCAGATTATGATAATCTCTATAATTTACTCGACTAGGCCTAATTATTTTATAGAAAAAACTATTCCTATATTGTTCTTAAGCTTGTCAATCTATACATAATTACGACCAATGATTATTATGTCTTTAATATAAAATAAAAATATAAGCAAGAAATCAAATAACTAATGACTAACAAATACATAATAGTCACAAGAGATATATATTGAAAATTGCGAGTGTCTATTAACATGTAAAATTTTTTTACCATTACCTAGGAGCTTGCTTAAGTTCATGTATACTCTTTTTTTTAGTTTATATACGAGATATTTTTTCTCTTCTACTATGAATTTCAAAGGATTTTCAATATAGAGAATCTCATTAAGATGATCATGAAAAAATAACATTTTCATATTGAGTTAATCAATTTCTAAAGCTAAGTTATTAGTCAGAGTCAAAATTACTCATAAAAATAGACATCTTTATTATGGAAAAATATCTCTTCAAAATGAATTCATTTTTTTGACTTAACACATAAAAACTAACAAAGCCTTTTATATCAGTTAAGAATCATTATCTCTAGTTGATATGGACTAGGTGAACTTTTGAGATTAGATTAAGATGTATCATTAATAACAACTAGGTCCTACCAAATTTTAACTGAAATATGGTCCATGACCTTCTCAATAGGCATATCCTGGCATTCAAAATCATCAAGTTATTGTGGCTAATAATCATTAGGCAGCTATTCTTTTCCTCCATCTTGATATGACTAATCTTTATAAGGAACTAGCATTGGATATGTCCAAATTGGAATCTCTATGGGTCTACTCTTCTCTCTGCTTAGATGACTATTGTATACTAATTGATCTTGTAGAAAAATCATGTCTCTACTCTAAATAAGCTTCTTGACAATTAGGTCTCATACTCTATTTTCACATCCTTTATGATCATTACAATGAAGATACATTGATGTACAATATCATTGAATTTTGATCATTTATCTCTTTGGATGTGAATAAAAGCTTTGCAACTAAATACTCTCAAGTGTGTTATGATATATTCATTATTCTTAATGAAAATATTTATTTCAAGTAAAATTGATTTTTTTCTAAGTGTGTTATGTCATTGACATATTATTCCAAAATTATGTATGGAGGTGATTGTTTCATTCATTTCAACTTTTACTTGATGGAATATCCTAATTCAAACAATAAAATTCATCGAATATAGATTTGAGTGAGTTTTGTTTAGCTTTGTTTTATTTTCATTGAGACTTTTTATTTTTTAATTTTTTTTTGCATATTTATTTTAACAATTTTCACCTAATTTCTCAATTTATTTGAATAATATTTTAATTTGGTTTTATCTGGTTCATTTAGATGATATAGCTGTTTGTTCTTTCTGAATGTTTTAGATGGCAGTGTTTTGATCTAGCCTTCAAGAATATGTTGTCATTTTTAATTCATATCTATCATTTGCTAGTTTAATTCTTGACAATGATGCAAAAAGCATGAGAGGTTTTTTGCAACACATAAATATTAATATGGCTAATCAAGGAAGAAGACAATAAGCATGATGATAGTCTAAGGGTTATAGGATTAGAAATGTGTGTTGGCACCTTCATGATAAATTTTTGGAGCTTATCGATAACAAGGGCTTTCCCAAGATAAGTAGCACCAAGAAAAAGAATAGAGTTCAGTTTAATTGGGAAATCTTTTCCAAAACAAATGATGATTGCTTGCTCATTTGGAAGTTACTCAGAAGGCCATTAATGAATGGCCCTCCCATTTTTTGGAAAGAAGTCACAACTTGATCCACAGTAGATAATTTTTGTCCAATAGCTACATTAAAAAACATTACATTTTGACCATATTGATTGAGAATCAACATGTCGCTACTATTGTTTTTCCTCTCTATTTGTTAGAAATAATGAATTCTTGCTCATCATATTATTGGGATCATCAAATCAATTGTAATAAATACTATATAAAAAGGCTCAGTTTGAGGAACATTGTAATATAACATCTAGAGTAGGAAATTCAATAAACCAATATTCAGAAGCTAAGATTTCACCTCTACCATCAAAATGTTCAGCTAGGGCACATATAAAATGACCCAAATAAGCCTCACCTCATCGGTATTTGAGCAATTCTTTCTATTGATTTTACATAACTTTTTTGTAGTTTTAGCAAATCATCACCCATTAATATATTACCAATATTATTTGATTCAAAATTCATGACAAGTATCCTCACCAAATTATACTAATTCACCCATCCTTCTTCATCAATCCAATATTGTTGTTCTCAATGGTAGCAATAAGTAACAAATAGACCTGGACAATCTCATTAGACAAATATAAACTAATAAAGGCAGAAAAGAGGGAAGTTACATTCTTTCATGAACATTGTACTATCAGACTAAGGAAGGAAATTAGGCCTTTTTACCTTAAGCAAGGCTAGTGCTATATGACAATGAGCATGAAGCGTTATTAGTCATAAGGAAGACTATTGACTGAGTCATTTCATTAGCAAGGGAACTAATAGTGATAAAAGAAAGGATATCTGAGCAAAGACAAATTTTTAAATGGCATTAAAGGCTATGACAAGGCATATGTTATTTACATCAAAAGCCATATGCATGGCTTCTCCTCAAAATTCTTTTTTAAGATGAGCATGAGAAAGCATGCATCAAACTCTTTCTTTAGCAACCTAACTCATCCGCTAAGTCATATCATTTAATTATGACATTTTGGGTGACATATTTTAATATCTAATTCTAGGGATATATAATTGCTCTCCAACTGAACAATATGTTCTCTTCCATTATCAAAAAGTATAGAAATTAGTTTCCTACATGTGTTTCTATCAACTATTGTATGGAAATCCTAAATATTAACAAATTCCTGATTTTTGTTTTGAGTGTAAATGCCCACATATTCTTAGAATGTTTGTTAATGGATATGAAAAAGTAAATGACCCCACCATGTGTTCTACTATACATATAAAATACATTAGTATGAATAAAATCAATAGTATTTATTCTCCTCAAAGGTGGAACTTAGGAGAGAATAAAAAGATTTTCCAATGAAATAATCCATAGACTCATCGAGGGAGGGTCAATAGTGAAATTGAAGGATATTTCTTCTAGCTAGTAGTTGAAAGTCCTCAATCACATGACCAAATTTGTCATGCTAGAGATCACTATTACTCTTTTGATGAACCATATTTACTTGTCTCTAGATACTCTTGCCTAAATGGCATACAATATACATTCCTTCTTCTCTCTCACAATGTCTAATGAGCCCTTGATATGTTTCCATTAGCCATCATTAAAATAATTCATGTATCTATGACATCCAACATCTCTATCTAATTTACTCAAATGTACATTGCATACCATACATCGTTCTGTATTAGCTAATATCCATTTTGCATCTATAGACTATTATCTCATATGCCCAATATATTTGATATCCCACTATTACACATTTTTACTATGTCATAATCACTAGGTGTATATGTAGTGAAGAAGTTAAAAATATAAAGCAATGTCAAAAGAAACTTCTAAATAGATAAGCCAATTACCCTCTTAAGATACCATATTAGTAGGTTTTCATCAGTTACTAGCAATAAGCCACATTCCAAAGTGACGTAAGCCTTTCTCGGGTCTTTCTTTTCTTCTACACTCTTGCTATAGACTTTTTTGAGAATATCAATCATTTTCACATGCACATTCTTCTTGCAATTATAATACTTGCATACTTTTCTATTTTGTGACTAGATTTTGGAAGAATATGTTCTTCCATTACTCTAATTGTGATTAGGTGTGCTCCTATCATGTCTCTCAATAAATATATACCATGAGAATATTCAATATTCTCTTTTCTCCTCACTTCTTCAGAAAATAGGTTTTCTAGACAATATGCAGTGATATAGCACCTTTTGATAGTGCATGCCCTAGAAAACTACAAAATTATCCTCAAATATTTAGAAGTGTGCTCGAAAGTAGGTAAGTAAGAAACTCATCTTTAAAGAGCATTTTCATAGATGCTAGTTGGTTCACTAGCATTTGAAAAAGAATGATGTGTGCCTATATTAGATTTTATTTTTTAAACTTTAAATTAAACAAACATCTAATGATTAACATTTTAATTGTAAATGTGTTTTTTTGCAACACGAACTTTAGCTTCTACCACAATTTGTCTATTCTCATTTCATTAGAAACATGTTGATAAATATTATTACTTATCCATTCCTGAATGATGGATGTAACCTAAAGTACATGTCTTCATATTCTTATTCACCTCAATTTCTAGGTTTTATCTGTATATTAACACAGTCATATAACTATTTGATTAAAAGATAGTTACACATTCTATTTTTCAAAAAAGAATAGTTAGTTTCAGTTAACTATATTATCACATAGTGGTCCTCCATGATAGCAAAAGTCAACATCAATGTCAACCACATATAAATAACACAAATATAGCATCCTAAATCATGTTTGATATCACTATGCTGGTATCATAATACTCTGATACTTGTTCGATGATATTAATTAGAAAAAATAATGCATCAGGATCCCTAAACTACCTCCTCAATAAAAGTTACGATAATACTTTTTAGGTGGTATCGAAAACCAAGGCTCTAATATTAGTTGTTGGGAATAAAAGTTAGTAAGTCGTTAATCCAAAACCATTAAAAAATTTTAAGAATAAATTTTTGTTTGCCACTGCCAAAACTTTTAAATTTGATTAATCATGGTGAGATTAAATTTTCTAAGTTTAAAAATGTCAAGTTTTTATAAAATAAAATTAATTACAAAAATATATTTTATTTAAAATTTTTCATTTCTAAATTTTATTTTATACAAAGCTATGTGAATAACATGTTCTAAAAACTTATTAATATGCAATAACATCCATAATATATAAATTAATCTAAAATTATATTTTAAACTAAGACATTTTTTTATAATATAAAATCCTAAATATCATAAATCCAGGGCATAACATAAACTTAAAAATTTTAGGATTGCTCTGGATATTATTTTTTAGGTTAACTATTCAATTCATTGGCTTAAATTTTTACGAAATCAATAATTTTTTCAATTAAATTTCTAGGCAAACATGAGTATTTATTTAGAAATTATTCAAATCTTTATAGTATTACTAAAATTTCATAGATTCAAGATTGGTGTGAGATAAGAAAAAGAGGGGAGGTTAACATTCGGGGACTCAAGTGCTAGGATTTATAACTATATACACTAGAGATCTGGATTTTAAATACTCGAGGACATGACATGCAAGGCATGTACAAAACCTTGGGATTAACAAACCAAAAGAATAATATTGATGTGTTTGGTTGGTGCCCAAACAACCGGTTAATATTAGGTGATTGTCCAATGACTAAGGTCAAGTGGCACTCCTTATTTGTTACACTAGTATAACTATTGTGTTGTGGGTTTTAATTAATTAATCATAGTTAATTGTTAGATTATGTTTCTCATTCAACATGATCCTAATGAATTCCTTTAAACTTTTGCATTTATTTTAAATAATTTATGATGCATGAAATATTTTAGTATCCAAATAAAAAAAGTAAGTTGTAAATATTGTTGTTTTTGTGATGTTGCAAATGTATAATATCGAATTTTACAAAAAAAGATTTTTCTAATATTTGGACATGTGGTCTTGTCCAAACACATCCAACAAATAAAAACAAATAATTGTTCTTTTCCTATCAAAATGGTCAATGAGTTTTTCCAATAGTTCTTCATGTCCCTAGGGCAAGTTTATGCATACAGCGACAAAAAATCAAAATCATTTGGTATTTATACTATTCATATTCTCTAAATTAAAGTCATGTTATATGAAATGCTTTTGTTGTTTTTAAACAAGTAAATCATATTTTTTCAAATAGGTTATGTTGTTCTTGCATGAAATCATTCAAATTTATTGGTCCAAAGTTATCATTTAGATTTATTCATGCATTAAATTAAAAGATTATTTGAAAATTTATTGAGTCAACAAAATATTTTTGGAAAGATATACTATATTTCGAATGGAGTTTCAATTGTACCATTAAAAAGTTTTTTGAGATTATTTTAATAATGTTGAATTTGTAAGATGTTAAAGATTTGTATTTATATATATTTATATTAATGTTATTATCATATTCATTATTCTTGATGAGAATATTTATTTAAAGTAGAAATGATTTGTTTCTAAGTGTATAATCTCATTGACATGTTTTTCCAAAAGCATGTAAAGACGTGTTTATTTTTGTTAGTTTCAAATCTTACTTGATGAAATATTTGTATTCAAAAAATAAAATTTATCTAATATAGATTTGAGTGAGTTTTGTTTAGCATTATTTTCTTTCCCTTGAGTCATTTTATTTTTCAATTCTTTTCTTGTTTGCAAATTTATTTTTACAATCATCACCAATTTTCTTAATTTATTTGAATCATATTTCAATTGGTTTTATTGTTAATTCATCTAGATGATATACTTGTTTGTTTTCATTTAAATGTTCTAGATGGTAGTAGTGAGATCTAGCCTTCAAAAATATGTTGTATTTGTTTTTGATTAGATAGAAAATTATTAGATGTTTTTAATTCCCAGCTACTAATATCCGGTTAAATCCTTTACAATTATACCAAAAGCTTGAAAGATATTTTGCATCGCACTAAGAGTACAATTGTTGCTCTTGGGAGAAGAAAATACACCCGAGGTTGGTCTAAAGTTATAGGATTAGCAGCATGTGCTAGTGACTTCATAAGAACTTTGGAGTGCTTATCAATAACAATAGGCTAACCCAAGGTGAGTTGTCACAAACTATCAATAATATTATATCTATGCTTATGGAATGAAATTCATTTTAATTGGGGAATCTCTTGCAAAACAAACGGAAGTTGCTTGCTCGTTTGAAAGTTATTTAGAAGTCTATTGATGAACACCCTTCCGTTTCTTGGAAAGTAGTCACTACTTGAGCCATGGAAGATGCTTTTTGACCAATAGCTACATAAAACATATTATATTTTGACCTTATTGATTGAGTATCGTATCTATTGCTATTGTCCTCCCTACTGGTCTTTTTGTCCCAAATAATGAATTATTATTGACCACATAATGCAAGTATAGGAATCATTAATTCAATAGCAATAAGCATCATTTGAAAAGACGCATATATGACATCCTGAAATAATACATGGAATGTGAGATTCATATAATTGATATTTAGAAGCTGAAACTTCAACTCTACTATCAATAGATTTCACTTGGGTATTTATAAGATCACTTAAAAAGTAAATATTTTTCATCTAGGAGAGTTTTTTTATAACTTTTAAAAGACTTTTAAGCAGATAGTTTTGTTTTATTGACCTTTTGCATAATTATTCATATTATGAGAGGTGAAATTGTGTCCCCTACACCTCTTTTTAAATGTTTATTTTTTTACGTAACCAAAATTTGTTATTAAAAAAATTTGTACAAAACTAAAAATATTAAATAGAAATAATGTGAAGGGAATCCAAAACAAAAATATTTATGGTTTTGTCTCCCTTAAAAAACAATTTAGGAAAACATTCTCCAATGTATATACTTTAGTTTAAGTCTATATATACGTGTATATATATATAACTTAGGTGTGTGTGTGTGTGTGCGTAGTTAACTATATATATATAACTATATAGTTTTAAGCTATATATATATAACTTTATTAAATGTATGTTATATAGTTAATTGTAAATAATTTAAAGCAATATATTTAATTATATATGTATACTATACAAACACACACACACACACACACACACACACACACACACACACATATATATAACTATAGCAAATGTATATAGTTTCGTGAACTATGTTTTCATAAAAAATACTATTCGCTCAAAAAACACTATATATATAATAGTGTTTTTCTATTTTTTTTAATGATGGAGAAAAAAAATTTGGAAAAATAAAAAATATTCTAAAAGTTTAATATTTTATAGATTAGGGACTATTCACCTAAAATATCTTAGAGGGAGACCAAAACAAAAATATTTATATGTTGGACATCCGTTACATAAAATTTCCAAATACTTAATAATTTGTAAAATATCTATCGTAATTAATATAACATCCATATTATTATTAAAAAAAATGTCACATCTACATTTAATAAATAAATAAAATTTACATAAAAGGAAATACCAATTCTCATTATGATATACATATTGTAAATCGTGATGAACATCATGATGTATAACTAAAAAGTGTCACATCATATCTTTATATGACATGTTTATTTAGATATGAATGTAAAACATAAATATACTAACACACGCACACATAGACAAATAATATATATATATATATATATATATATATATATATATATATATATATTGTTATTTATTTATTTTAAAACATAAAAAACATTTGATATAATTACAATTTATGGTAAATTATGTTCCAATGCATTAAATATAAAATATTTTACAAAAGACTAGAAAGTTTAGAAATTAAAAAAAAGTATGCCAAAACTTAAAATATTTATTTTTGCATTGAAAACTTAAAAAGCAAAAAGACACACTAGTTTACAAATATGAATGAACAAGCATCAAAACTCTACGCGAGCTTTAACAAACTACTACAATAGTTTGTTCCAAACACGAGCTACTCAAGCTTGTTCACCAGCTCATTGAAGGACTTGCGCCATTTTCCTCAGTGAATGAGGTTTGGCATCTTGATTAGTGAACGTGTTAGTTGAGCTATTGATATCAGTGTGCTCTAGCCACTTGGTCTTTGAATGATCTTTAGCTCCTTGTGTCAACGATTTGGTGCAAGTTAGTTTCATACTTTTTTAAAAAAATTGGAGATTATTTTCAGTTTTTAAGTTTTTATTCGACGGATGCTTAACTATTTTAAGCCCTGGTGCACTTTTTAAATTATTAAATATTTTGGGTTTTTTGAAATATTTTATATTTAATAAACTAAAACATTATTTATCCTACTATTTATGTCTCCACATTTAGGATGCATATCGTATGCTATATGTTCCAATAGAAATATATTAGAGATGATAAAAACTAATTTTTTTAAATCCCAAAATATATTTTTTAAATATTTCATTAAAGCTGAGTTTTAAAAAGATTTTTTTTATAAATATTGTTATTATTTTGGTTATAATTGTTGGAGAATATTTTTTTTTCATATTATTTCTCAAAAAAATAATGTTGATAGTAATCTAATAACGTATAAGTAGTAGAAAATAAAATTATTTATTTGTTAAAAAAAAATATTTAGGTGCAATAAAAATACACTTCAATTACAATAGAAATACAATAATATTGCACAATATAATGATACAAATATAAAATACAATATACAAATTTTCAAATTTATTTGGTTAATTGTGGGTCATTTCAATAATAAGTTTATTTTGATTTATTTTGTTTTAAAATACTTCTATAATAAAAGTACATTTATATATACTAAACTTAAAACATATTTTATTCAACCTAATTATGAAAATTTTGAATTTCTTTTTATGTTATTCATCATTTCATATAATCATATTATTTCATTTATAAAGTTTAACATACTTATATTACAAACTATCTTTGTAACTAAATGATGTATTCATTTGAATTTATAATATTTATTATTTTGTGTGTGTGTGTGTGTGTGTGTAAAATAATTAAATAATATTGATGTAATGAGTGAATATCAATGTCAATAAAGCATAGCTAGATATTTCTAAAATTTTGAATTGTTACAAAATATAGTACGAAATAAAATTATACTTATAATATCAATACATTAACTTTTTAATACATTAAAACATAACTTTTTTCTGGAAAAAAGTATTTCTTTACATACTACTTGATCGAGTGAATAAATGATTAAAAAGTTATTTGTTTGAAAAATTAGACTTACTTAAATTAAAATATTATAAAATTATTTTATTTAATTTTTATTTAATCTTTTTTTTCATTATATTTTTGTATTTATAAATATTTTTTTTTGCAGATTTCTTAAATCATTATTCCCCATTATACTACATTAATGTATTAGAAAAATAATATACTATATTATGAATGCACAATTTTTGAATGATTTTCATTCTAAAAGAAATAGTTTTTTTTAACTTTTAAGAAAAACTTCATCACAACAAGTATTAAAATTATTTGAAAGTAGTAATTCACTTGGGAAGTGAGAATACACTTGGAATATGGGGGTATTACATAAATAATAGAGAAATATGATGAATAAATAATGAATTATACATGATGTTTATCTATTTAGAGAAAATTTATGATAGAATCCCAAAAGACATGGATTGGTAGGGTACTATGTAAGAAAAGTGTATCAAATATATATACTAAACTAATCATATATATATATATATATATATATATACGAGGGATTGATATCTAGAATTTTATTTGTTCAAGGTGACCCTCACAAGTTTAAATATAATAATGTATATGCGGTGTGATAGTTTTTGTGTGTGTGTATTTTATTTTATTAATGTCACAAATAAATTTAAATGATATGTACAATTAGGAGTGATATATCAAAATTTGTGATTTTATTATTTTTGAATATAATCAAAAAGAAAAAAAATCTTATTTTTAAATAAATTAAAAAAAATGAGAGCTCCATTTTCAAAAAAAAAATGTGTTACCATGTGTATGTCATGAAACTCCGCTTAAAAAAGGTTTTTTTATGTAAAAAAAAAACCATCTATGTGGTTTCCTTGGGAGGGGGAAACTATGGAACAAGAAGAAAGACAAGTGCTCCAATTTTTCTTCGATAAGTGAGGATGGTGTGCAAACATAAAATTGTATAAGTAATAATGATTGCTTCTATAATAGATTGATGAAGAAGGTGTATAATGAAAAATAGGAAAGAAAAAAAAGATCATTGTGTAAGGAAAGTGATGGGGGTAGGATGTTTGGACTGTAATTTATTTAAAATTATATAATATCAAGCACAGTGATTGGTTGATACAATAATAGACGTAATAAATTCAATAACTCTAGAATAAAGATATCTAACACAGTGAATCCAAAAACAAATGTGCTAGTTGGTCACTACTGTATAGTGAATAAGACCATGAAGGAACTTCTATGCATGTTTACATATAAATCTATTTATTTGTTGGATAGGATGTGGAGAAGAAACTCGGTGGTGATGACTAAAATGGGAAATGTGTGCCATCACTCCTGCCTCTGGAAAAAAGGATTGAATTAGATGGGATATATTTGCCCCTCAAGCATGGCTCGCTTGAAGTTAGAAACATGTTGTACATATTTGGGAGAAAATTTTGCGGATGATATATTATCCTTGAGATGCAAGAAGGCGAGGTTCGGAGTGGATGTGATGAAGTTGAATTTTGGTTATTGAAGTTTAGTATCTCATAAGTAAGGAATCATCCTCCTTGTTGTTGTCCCCTACTAAACAATATTCATACAGATTTTTCATACATGACTTAATGACTATTTTCTCAACGAAAGAGGAATTGTTGTGAACATTAATATAAAATAAATATTTTATTTATAAAATATTTATGAAATCTATTGACATGTAGTAAAGGCACGTGGAGAGTGACGTCAAAAATTTGTTGAGAGGTGAACTCGTGGAGATGAATAAAGTATGGTTATATTTCATATGATCATTTTTGTTACCCACTCACCATATTTCTACTATTATTCTGGACATAGTAATATTGCTATATGTCATTTCCATTAAGTTTCACTTTGATTTCAGAATGATTTTTTAAAGAAATTAATTCTTAGATTTCTTGAGGGTGATTTTTCTAATCAACTAGTTCACTTTTCCTTTATTATTTTTTTGTACTTAGCCTAGGAAGTTTTCATGGATGAATATATGTATACAATATGTCTGATAGTATCCTCCTTGACATTATTGGTCATGAAGAGAAAAATTGAATTTAAACAAAAAAAAGGAAAGAAGCTAATGTTTGAATGAGATGTACAAGTGAGAATTTGGTAAGAAAGTCAACTTTCACTGTGGGTGACACATAATAGATGAAAAAAAGGGAGGAATATGAGAAGATCAGCTAGCTTGCATTGAGCATTCCTTAGCTAACATAATAGTATATTTATGGATATCTTGTATATTGGAAAATGTGCTGTAGAATATAGAGCAAACAAAGCAAAATCCAAAATGGAGATTCATTCCCTATGCACAAGAATAATAGAAGAGATTAGAAAGTTTAAAGACCGAATTTATGAACTCTCATAGAAAGAAATGGAACACATGATAGTTGGATTGATGGGAAGCACCATATTCTTTGAAATTCTACATAAAATAGCTACAACATATTGGAATAGAATAATGAAGGAAAGAGACATCAAGAATGTGAAGGGAATAATAATTAGGAAGCACTTTAGATTAATGAAATATAAAAATATAGTATAAACTAAAAATATTGTTATTATGCAAAAGGTAGCTTTGAGGTTGCACTATATTCTATGGGACAAAGACAAGAATCTCTATATAGCATGGTGGTAAAGATTATGGATGGGTTCACTATACAAAGGGGAGATTTAGAAGGGTTATCAATTTATCTACCACACTTTGAGTATGTGGCGATGAATTTTCATTTTTAGGAGTATGATCTTAAAGAGAAATCATACTGATCACCTCCATCACTGCCATGACTTATACCATCTTTGTTTTTTTTTCATATTGTGATGATGTACACATTGTGTGTAATAAAATTAAAATGTTGGATGTTGTGTTTCTTTTTCCTTATTTTTTTGGTGGGACAATTATTTCTCAGGGATATGCAATTATTTTAGTATGAGAGTTTATTATATATTTTTGGAAAACACTATTTTGAATATAATATACATTTATGTTAAATATATATAGTTATATATATAGCTTAAAACTATATAGTTATATATCAAAAATTACATATAATATACAATATATGTCAAAAATATATGGTGATATATATATATCACCATAAAATTTTGATATCCCGATCTGGAGGAGGATGTTTTACATTGATATTGAATTGTATCTATTTTATTTATTATTATTATATTGTTATTCAATTATTCTGATATCAATATAATGATTTCGGTAACATTTTGAGATATTTTTGTCCATGTTGATTATTTATGGTCCATATTATTCTTTGTTATCATGGAGAATCATTCTATTATAAGAAATATTATTGGGATCAATTTTTCTATTTGATAAAATAAAATACATAACTGCCTTGTAGTCAAATAATTGTATGACCTTGACCTTATGAGTAAAAAGATGAAATATAAAAAAATAAGTGAAAGAAAACGGGAAGACCTATACTATAGGGTTGAAAGTATGTTGCCGATAAATGAATACAGGTAAGTTGTGGGAGAAACTAGAGTCTATGTTTAAAAGTAATATGTTTAGAAATAAAATATTAATCTTTATATTTCTAGTTAACCTAAAGTTCAAAGATGTTAATTTAATATTAGCAAACATCAATATCTTTCAAGAGTTGGTAAATTAACTTTCATCTATGATAATGGTCATGGGATGGGAGATAATCTACTAATTTTCCTAATGTTTAGCTCACTTCTAGATAGATAATATATCTTTGTTGTTTTCATCAAAGATGTTAATTTATTGTCAGCAAACATGAATTTGACGAATTGATGCTATAACATAAAGAATAACACGTAAAGAGACACAATATAATTTTAATAAAATCTCAAGTTTATGTATTTCTATTAGATTTTAGATTTCTATAATTTTATATCCTAAAAATATATTTTTGACCAAAATATAATTTTGGGCATTAGTTGAATTATAGACTTCTTGTATAAGTGAATAAGTCCTTAGCACATATTAAATTAATTTGGTATTATTGTATATTAGATATTGTTTTTCTCTATATTGGATTTTTTTTCTGAAGTATTGGATTGTATTTTCTCACTTTTGTTTTATTTTAATTTTTTTTTTCTATTTTTATATAACCAAGCACGATTTCCATTATTTTGTGGTATAGAATAAATAATGTTTGACAAACTACTCCCATCACATATTTTATACTTTATATGTCAAAATTATGTAGTGATATATATATATATATAGTTTAAAATACATACAATAAATTATATATGGTAAAACTATATAGTTATGTATATATAATTTAGTTATATATGTATATATAAATATGTATAATAGTTTAACTATATGTTATACTATACATGTTAAACTATATCTATATAACTATATATAATATAGTTTAGGTGTATGTTATACTATATGTTTTAAACTATATCTATATAACTATATGTAACATAGTTTAACTATATAGTTTTTAATATTTAACTATATAGGTTGAAGCTATATATATATATATTAAATACATAGTTTTAAACTATATTTATAACTATATATGTTATACTATATATAGAACTATATATAGTATAGTTATATATATATATATATATATATATATAATTATATAGCTATATAACTATATAGTTTTAAGGTATATATATAAGTATATTAAAAGTATATAATTTCATGAATAGTACTTTCAGAAAAAACATTGTACATGAAAAATAAATTGTTTCAACAAAGTTTGTGATTTTTTTCAAGGTGTGCTGTGGAGGCAATTTTGGAGAAAAGAAAAAATATTTACTAAGAGTTAAATATATTTTATAGATTAGGAACTATTTGGTTAAACTATTTTTAGAGGGGGACCAAAATATATTTCTATTTTGGACTCCTTTTACATAATTTCTTAAATTTTTTTCATGATGAATGACATTGATCAATTGTATGTTTTATTCTTTTTTTTTTCCATTAAATGTAATTAACTAAATAATTAATTAAACTCTATTTTTTTTTATTTTTTTCTAAATTTATTAATTATAAATGGGCATGGTGGCCCACTAGAGTTTGCACAACTAAAAAAATTCAATGTTAGTGGAATTGTCATTGCCATTTATATCCAATCACACATGCATGGTACTCTGTAGTGCATAAATTCAATTAATTAAACTCTTGAAAGTCATATATAAGAAATGATAATAGGAAGATTTATGTTATCATGTATTTTTCATAATATATTTGCAAAAACAACTTACTTTTTTGAAAATTAATAAAAAAATATATCAAAATATAAAATCTTTAGATTTTTTTGTAAGGCATATGTTGATCATGGGGGCCAAGGATCAAACCAGGAAAGGCATGTGATAAGATCCCCACCCCAGCATCTTAAGTAGAATGATTGACAAAGACACCTAGAGAAATATATCTAGCATCCGTTGAAATATTTATGCTTTATTACTTTAAAAATTAGATTTTTGATTATACCCTTGCGATGACATATAAGATATATAAAAAATATTTTGAATATAAGTTTTCAAATTTTGTTTTTTCATTCTAACTTACCTTGTGTGTGTGTGTGCGTACATATAAATGTAGGTATTCGTTGATACACACACACACACACACACACACATGCATACGTAATAAATAAATAAATAAATTAATTATTGATTTATTTATTTATAAACATATATCAATAAAAAATATATATGCGTGTGTGTTTATAAATATATGTTATATATGTTTATATATATACACATACACACTGACACATTAATGCACACACACACACATATATATACATAAATCAACAAATACACACACATATATAAATCTATAAATGCATACCCCCCCCCCCCCCCCACACACTCACTCACGTGCGTGTGTGTGTGGGTGTGCATTTATAGATTTATATGTGGGTGTGTAATTGTTGATTTATGTGAATGGGTGAGTGAGTGAGTGAGTGAGTGAGTGTGTGTGTGTGTGTAAGAATTTGTATATATATATATATAGTAGATTTTTAAAAAATAAAAACTAGTTTTCGAAATCTAAAACTACTTTGGAATTCAAAATGATGATTTTGGAATTCAAAAATACTTCCATTTTTTTATAATATATATATATATATGTTTAAAATTAAAAATAAACATGTTTTTGAATTTGGAGATCATATGTAATTTTTTAAAAATATAGTGGAGTCAAAACTTAGTTTCTAATTTTTTAGGCCTGAAAACATAAACATTTTATGTTTTTGGTAATGTCTTTAAATATTTTTGATATTGCTATCAAAATACAAATATTCAATTTGGAGCTCATAACATAATTTTCCTTATTTTATTTTGAATTTGTTTCTGAATTTTGGTATTTTATTATAAGCATTATTAAATGATTAAATGATTTTATTATAGGAAAATATTAACATTTGTTATTTTAATATTTTATAGGCAAATATTTAAATATTTTTTGAAGAAAATAAATTAAATGATTTTATAATAGGCATTGTTCCAATTTTCTTTAATTTATCACAAATGGTATTTTATAAAACCTAAACCATATCGGATGCTAAACATTTCTTATTTTCGATGTCCAAAGTGGGAACAAGGTATGCAAACTCAAAGACCCTAAGAAGTGAGAAGGTACATGCCACGATTTGGTTGCTACATAAAAAGACATTGGATCAAATTACACAGGGCAAATTTGTCGTCAGACACAAGTTGTTGAAGTTGGATAACACATTGCACTTGTTTGGGGGAGAATTCTTGGAAGAGGATGGAGTATTTGTGGGATTTGAATTTGGGAGGTAAAGAAAGGATGTGATGAAGATGGATCTTTGTGATCTTGATTCGAATCCCACTCATGAAGGTAAGTTGAAGGGTCCCAAATATGGTCTTATAGTTTTTGAATCTAGAGCAAAAATATATATCCTTTCCAGAAAAAGATTTATTTTACCCAACACTTTTGAAGTTTGGAATCCCATAAGCAGAGAATCATCCTCCCTCCCATTCCCTCCTAAACATGTCCCTAGATTCCTCATAGTTTCCTATTACCTCAATGAAAGGATAATTATTTTGGATATGAATATAAAATATGCCTTTTTTTAACATTGAAAATATAACATGGTGCTTTTGGCCAGATGAGGTTAGGCTTGATTATGCTGAATCAAAATTTGATGCATCATATCAATATATGTTCAAAAAGGAGTCTTCAAATTATCCCTTGTCAACTCTGGTTAGGTTCCATGGGATACGAGATCCTCGATACAAAGATGTTTTGTGAAATTTTTTTCTAAAAATTTATGCCTTATTCTACTACATAGTAGTCCATATTGATATTGCCACTTTCAGGCATTTGATTTCACTTAAAATTAGCAATTGATGTTGGTGTGGCAATGTTTGTTGATTCTAAAAAGCATGATGAATCCAGATATGCTTGTGCACTAGTGCCATATATTTTTGCCTGAGAGAGAAAAACTAGGGAATAAAATATGGTTGATGATGAAAGTTACAAAATAAAATGTATTCTCCATTCTTTCAGCATTAAAGTATACCATGTAAAATTTCTTGTGCTTAATCAGAATAGATTTCATCTTGATGACCTTGTAGATGCCTTTATGTGAGTGTTTTTCCTCTCATTTTTTATTTTTAATTCATTATTTGTTTAGATTAAGTAGTAAGTAATATGGAAATTGAGTTGGATGTGTAGT
The DNA here is from genome assembly GCA_029783825.1 of Sapria himalayana. Classification (NCBI taxonomy): domain Eukaryota; kingdom Viridiplantae; phylum Streptophyta; class Magnoliopsida; order Malpighiales; family Rafflesiaceae; genus Sapria; species Sapria himalayana. Next base: position 102,136 of record JAREIK010003076.1, on the reverse strand, counting down.
TCAATTTTAGTAGGTTCTGATGATCTCATTATTTTCATATAGAAATAGTTGGAGCTTGTTGGAAGTACCAGTATTGTAACTTTGTTATGTTGCCTAATTTTATAGGTTAAATAATATCCTAAAAACTTGCTAATTAAATTATCTCATCAACATTAATCCATAAGTATACATGCTATACAAGTAGTAAATTAGATTTTAATCTAGATATCAATCCCAAAGAAATTGTATTACATGATGATGTTTAATTTGCTCGATTTACATTATGCTAAATATAAAATAAAGGTTGTTGTATTGTGCAATGATTAATCACCCTTGTGATATGCAAGGTCATTGTCATTATTGAGTTCATCCCAATTATGGTCTCTTCAAATCTATCCCCTCAATATGTCACTATCGAGATAATAATTCATCTTTACTCGAGAGTTATTTATAATTTCATACTATTTAGGAAACTTGATCAATTGCTATTAATGATTACTTAGTATGGATATTCTTATTTTTTGGCTTTCATTGTCATAAATACCAAGGAATGATATGGTTTGTAATAATATGCACTTTAGCTTCATAAGTATTTTACTCATACAATTAATATACTATTCTCTCAAGTTTTATTGATAGGAACTATATGATTAAAATCATGTATCCCAACGATTGTATATAATCAACTTTCTTAGTGTTGATGTTAATCCCACACAAAAGGTGAATCACTTAGGAGAATATTCTATATAATATTCATCCCAGCCAAGAACTACAATAAATTGGAATATAAAAGCATTTGTATTTTCAATTTGTAAACATTATATTCACAATGATTAACATATCCAAATTTTGGATTTCATTATGTAGGTTTATCTCACACATCATAATTGAAAGGGGTGCACTACCTTTCTATCATATACATAAGTGAGTTTCATGGTTTAATTATCATAGTACACCATGATAATCTTGCACAAACTTACTAATAGTCAAAAGTATAATTTGAGTTATATTTAATCATTATCTATCAATATTCATGAAACACAATAAACCAAACATATTCATTCATAAATAACCAATATCACATCACATATATTCAAATTACATAAATCCTAGATCCATGTTATTTTGGTAAAAATTATCAAATCCAACCTATAGATGGAATGTTTGAGGGCTACACCTCAAACTCTAGAGATTACATTATGTATCATACTCGTTGCTTGCTTTTGGAACCCCCAGGGGGTACAAAATTTTTTCTAGGATTTGGTTGTTATCATAGTTTTGCTTTTGTCATTGAGGGAGAGGAAGAAGAATGAGAAATCTCTTTGAGTTTTTTTACCTTATGCTTCAATTATTTGATGATTCTATATTATTCCAAGTAGGAAGTCATGACTTTCAGAAGAATGTCGGTACTTCGATTTTCATCTCTTCAGCTTGAGGATGTGACTCTAGAAAATAGTTATGAATCTATTCAGCATCTTCATCTTTTTATAATATAAAGTCGTGTTATTTGTTGTACAATCAAGAATTTCCATTTTGTGCAATATTTGTTCTACAATCAAGATTTTCATGACATATTCAGTATCTATTCAATAGCATTTGTAAAATATAGTATCACGAGTATGAGTAGGGGAAAGTTATTTAACATGTAAAATTTTGAAAAGCTAAAAGATGATTATTAATGCTTTGCATTAATGTCTAAATAAGAAATTTTAGCTCAATTCAAATTCAATAAAACTCAAGGAAATGAGATGGTGTATCTCTTTCAATTCTTTGACCAATTTGTTAAAACTTCATGTGATTTGAAGTAAGATTATATAATTATTTTATAAAGTATTTATATCTTATTTTATATCGTAATTATTTTTATTAAATAAAATTTTATGGTGTTCCATTGAATATCATCCATTATTTGCGAATATTATTGCAAAGAATATGATGAGCATATGAGCTGGGACTATATTTGCAGAGTCTTTTCATTAGGGAGAAAAGAGATATATTGTGTAGTCTCATAAATGGAACTATGAGTTTGCACTGGATTAATTCTATTAATGATGAAATTTTTTTGGAAGTTGTAAATAACAATGAAAGTAAGATAAATTTTTTGAAAGTGCAAAATCATTTATGAGATTTACACGGACTACTATTCTTCATATATCTGAGATATGAATAAATTATTATTTGTTATAATTACTACAAATTTTAAATTATACTTTAATATATGAAAATTATTTATTTTTGTGTCATTAATCAATGTCAATAAAAATGAAAGATTATGTATTACAAAAATATGGCATGGTTTTGTGGCTAGAGTTTCACGGCTTTTCCCTTGGCTCAAAGTTGCTTAATGGGTGTGATGAGTGAGATTATGATAAATGTTTCTTTTTTGTTTTTTTTTCATTAATTTTTCTTTGAAATATTAAATTGATTAATTTTGTATTATTTGTATAGATCCATTTGCTAATTAATGTAAGAGTCAAAAATATAATACATAATAAAATAGTCTCTTAGATAAGTTATTTGACAAATTTTGGTGTTTGCTACTTAATATTTTATGCCTTCATAATATAGAAGATGACTTAAATTATATTTTTCGCATCAAAGAAGTCATGTGCCTTTGCAGGTTATCTGATAGCTTCCAATTGGGAAAAGCCTGCATACTATTTTATAACTTGCTAATTAATTCATTATTTAAATAGTGTTGGGTAAGGCTTACCCACAATTTTACTTAGTTTAATTTGAATTATCATATTTATAATGAAAAACTCTAACCATGGTGAAGGAGATCCATGAGTAGCAATGGAGTTCATTGTTATAACCTAGATATTTAAGGATAGAAGGTAAAATGAAGATATGTGCTCCAGGATAAGTTTAATTATTTGAAATCATTACTGAAGTTGTATGAGACTAAAAGTGCTACCTTGAAATTTTGTTTACACAATAAGTTACACGTAGTGTAAGATGGGATGAGTAATAATGTTTTTACTTTTTCCTTAAAGTTACTTTCAATTTTAAGCAATATAGTTATGTTATTTTACCATATATATATACTTAATTGACATAATGACTTGAAGTCGTGAAGATTGTCTTGTAAAATCTATTACAAGTTACCTGATGACATAATTTGATTCTAAGCTAAATTAAACTAAATTTATTTATTTTAAACTAACTTTCCCTAATTATAGTTAAATATCAATCAATCATGTTTTTGTAATTAGAGTAAATAAGGATAGCTAATAAAATGAATATGCAAACTTAAGAGTAAATTAAATATTTTTACTTAGAACTCAAAGTTGCTTTTGCATTTAAAAGTCTTGCTATTTGGTTATTCTAATAAGTGTATGTAATGTACTCACCAACATAAATTAATTAAGCTACTTGGAGTATTTAAGAAAACTTTACACTTGTTTAATGACTTTAGTTGAATAAAACTAAATTATACTTAAGTTATTTGATAAAATTATCTTAAATTATTCTTTTTTTTTTTTGAAAAAGTAGTAGTTAATAGTAATAATGATCCATAGACAAACAATGATGCAAGAACTTATGAGCCCGAGCATCCTAGATTAAAGGACATGGCATAGAACAAGCTGTTTATTAAATACTAAAGTCTTAAATGTATTGCTTAAAATTATTCTAAACATTATTCTTTTTTTTTTTTTCAAAAAATAGTCATTCATAGTAATATCCGTCCAAATACAAACTAAGATGCAGAACTCAAAAATGCTATTATACCAAATTAAAGGACATGACATAGAGCAAAATGCTTTTGCCACATATCAATTGTTAAGGGATTTAAAATCAAAGTGTGGAAATGTTTTAAAAAAATTAATCCTCAATTTTTTTAAAAGGTGGATTCTTTAGACAACCCATTCACCATTCATTGATAATGATGTGCCAAGCTAAGTGAGAGAGATATCAAGAAAAGAGATAACAAGTAAAAATAAGAAATCAAAAGAATAAAAGAGAAATATCAAGTAAAGACAGAGCAAAAAGATTCATCATGGAAGATTATTCTGTTGAAGAATGAACTCATATTCATGTCCATCCAAAAAAAATTAAAAAATCCATTATAAACATCTTGGAGAAGCTAATAAAGTGAATGGAAATTAAAAGTGATGGAAAGCACAAATTCATTTGAAAAACAATCTTTGTTCTTTATTGAGAAATGTCAAAAAAAGATCATAGAATGAGATTCATGAATAGAAAAAAATTTGCATTGTGAGGAAAGATATTGGATCACATATATAAAAGGTTTTAGTGAGAACCAGAAATAAATATACTTTATTATTGGTTCATTTGAATATGTCATGAACTCTATTTGAAAACAACAAGATGTGTATGTGAAGTGATTGCTCAATTAATAGAGTGAATAGAAAAGAAAGAAAAATCGGAGAAACATTTTACATTTATTCCTCATTTTATGCCCTCCACTATGGAGTTTTCATTTTAGGATTTTCGTTTCCTGCGATCAATTATAGCAACCTCGTTTTTTACCATATTGAAATATATATCTCTTGTTATCCATGATCATGTTGCAATGTGCTTCTTATTATGATCTTATTGTGAATATTTGGAGAGAGATTTATTTTTTTGGGATGAGTAATATTTTTATTGTAAGAGTTTGTTTGGTGCTCGCAATATCAAATAAATTGTATTATTTGTGGAATAATTATATGTGTGTGTGCATAAAATTAAGCATTTAGAAAATGAGATCTTATGAAATTTTTATTTTGAAAGGATTTAATGGATGTTAATGAAATCATACAAATTGTTGGTGATATTTATTAAATAGTTGGATCTATGGTTTATAGGGTCAGAAGTAATGGAGAGTAATAATAACTCTTTTGCATGATTATTTATAACCTGTACAATAGCTTTTGGTTGTTTGAAATTTATTATTAGTCATAATTCTACTAAAATAATTATTATATTCTTTGTATGCCATGATTTTATCACTAATTTGCAACATTCATTTAACTATTGTTGTATAGTTGCTATCACGTTATGAGCCAAGATTTTGTGATTGAGAGATATAAGATCAAAGTCATTGTCATTTAAAATATCATGATTTTATACTCTAGAGATAGTAATTATTAGTCATGATCATTCTCATCATCATGACATTTCAATTCAAGATTTTTAAAGAACAAAGCTAAGATCATTTTTCTAGCACCCTGATTTTGTATTATAGAAAGGATTAGCATTCATCGTGGCCATTCAAGTGTCATGATTTTTTTGCTCTAGAAAAGATTCAAAGAGATGTCAAAGTTATAATTTCAATGATATGTTGTGACTCCTCAATATGTACATTATAATGATGATCTCTATCTACATCATACCATAATAGTTAGTTCATTTGTCAACTTTAGTTCAAGTCCATAATGAGATAGAGACTAGGAAACTTGAATACCTAGGAGTTAGATTCTATACTAAGTGAATGCAACATACACAACCAACTCATACTAGATATGAATCTACCAAGAAATAGGGTGATATGGTTGTCAGTCCATCTAAACTTCACTTTCTAATCGCACTCTGAAAAAGATATAAGACTTGTATTTAGAACTTGATATCACAGACTTTGTAATATTCATACCTTCTCCCTTCATTTACATTCTTTATTATTTATTTTAACATTATTAGGATAGTCATGACTCATTTTGAGTCATTTTCTCACTAAGGATTGTCATTTTCCATATTTGACAAGATAAATAAATATCCTCTGCTTCAATAAGACTTAGAAACTATTAACATAAATTTTAGGAATGTTTGTTGTTGAATATAGTTAAATGTTCACTATGAAAAGATATGTAGATGAGAAATTTAAGTCAATACATATAGTAGGGGAGTTCACTCAGACATTTGGTGTGGATAAATGAGTGGTTAATTTTTTTTGTCTCATTTCATGTTACTTCTCATAGTGAATGTTTATCTTCCTACATATCTAGTGACTAGTGTTGTTAAGGTGGATCGTAGTGGCCAATGGATGCTTATAATTATTAGTATTAGAGTAATATTCCATTGAGATAGATTGGATATGCCACATGTTCCAAATATATGTATGAACCTATTTTCCATGTGTGCATTGGATGATGCTAATTATGTTACATATTTTGGTTAAGGCTAGAAGAAACTAGTCAACAATTTACTCATTGTAGTCATAGCAAAGTGAAAACGTTATGTATCACTAAGGTTAGATTATGTGGGGATCATGGATTTGTTGTGATTTAGGATCCATCGCTAATATCTTACATTAAAAACTCAAATATATGAGCGAGAAGGATGTTTAGCTTCGCATTAGAAGGGAAACCTTAGACCTTAATCCTAGAATAATATTTTGGTGGATATTCTCATAGTATACTTGGAAATCACTATAGTGTTGTTTTTCATTTGTTCCTCCAATAAAAAGATTGAAGATGCTCATTTTGGTTCATAGTAATGCTAACTTTATGTAGAGCAAGACTCTTGGTGGTGCCCTTATTTTGACTCTCAGATTACTTGACATGACTAAATGCAACACAAAGTCACAAGCAAAGTTGAGCATGAAGAGATAGGATGGATGATGGTGGTGCCTATGAGCATGTCATCCATGTGTGTTCAGCCATGAACTACCATGAGTTATCGAGCTCATAGGTCATGGGTTGTGCAATGGTGACCCATGAGGTGTGCGTGATTTCGTATTTGACCTAAGGGGCTCATGGGTTGTGAGTCATGTAACCAAGTCTTATTTAAGGTGACTCATTTTTTTTTTTGATTGCTAAGTCATTTTTCAATCATTTAATTGATTATTTTATGAAAATGACAATTGCTAAGAACATGAAAAAAGGTAACTTGTTTAATTTTTTATTGTATATTTTACCCTCAACTGCCCATAAATGTTTTTATTCTAATTTTGTCTTATATAATTTTTGTCTGATCTATCTTCTCTACATTTTAACCTCTTGGATTCTTACTAAGACTTTTTACTAATCTCAAACATAAAGATATCTAGTAAATGGTAACGCTATAAATGGTCAACATGTCAATGTTGAAATATTTATTTTTTTTATTTAATTTAAACATTTTCCTCCTACTATTTCAACTATTATATAATTTTTTTTGATAACTTTTGAATGGATTGTTATCATCAAAATGATGAAAATCATAAATAAGAATATTATATTTTTAGAGATGAAGAGACTCATATATCTTGTAAGCCTCATCTCTATAATGTAAAACCTTAAGATTAATGAATATGAATCTTTAATATGGAATCATGGTAATATAAAAAATACAAAGCATGCTAGAGAAGATATTATGTTATATGAATATTGTAAACAAATTTATAGTTACAAAACTAGTTTTGATATTGGTCACTATATAAGGTATGTCAACCAATATATCTACAAATATAATTCATTAGACCTTAAGCAATCACAACTCAATGTAACTTAAATTAGATTTCATTCATCTTCAATGACCGCTTTTTATATAACCAACAAATTGTAAGATAATGATTAGTTAGAATGATAACTAGCATGACACTTCTTATATAACCAACAAATTGTAAGATAATGATTAGTTAGAATGATAACTAGCATGATACTTGTCTTTAATTTTAGAGAAGATTCTAAATTTGTATATCTCTTTCAAAAGTATGTTCAACTTTTTTATCATATGATTCCTATGACAACTTTTCTGAATGACATTGATTTTATATTTGTTAGCTACTTGTGTAGATCTAACTATTAAAGTTGAAGATGTAAATAATATTTTAAATTTTATAGCTATTTGTGTCAACTTATCATCCAAACCATAGGATAAAATACCTAAATATTTAAATAATTAATATAAATATCAAGAGAATAAATTGGGTAATGTCTCATTCAGTATTAACACTCTACCAACTTTTGGAATTTTTAATTCTTCATATAATTAGTTAACGAAAAGCAATGAGTTGGTCTATCGTGTATCTCTCACAGTTCAAAAACAAAATAGATATTGATTATTTTTCATAAATATTAACTAATGAATTAGAAATCTTGACCATATGAAGTGGTATCAATCTATGGAACTTATCTTTTTCAATCTATTTAAAATAACTTGTTATCAAAGTTCTACTATTATCCATTATAATGTCAAAACTTGCTTTTTCCACTACAAGAAAATATCGATTTAGCTAGAGAATTTTAGCTAGGAAATTTTAGCTAGGGAATTTTAGCTAGGGAATTATTGCTAGTGATTAATCCCTAGCTAAATTGCAAGGGATTAGCTAGGGAATAGCAATGGATTGATAATTTTTTTTTATGAAAAAAAAATAGCAACGGATTAGTGAGGAATAATTTTTCGAAAAATCCGCTAATTAAAAGCGGGGGATTTAGCGATGGATCGCGACGGAAAATTTTCGTAAATTCCACTCAAGAAAAGCGATGATTTTAGTGACGGATTTAGCGACGGAATAGCGATGAAAATTGTTCGTAACTTCCGCTCAAGAAAAGTTGGGATTTTAGCGACTGATTTTCCCTTGCTAATAAAATCCTTGATTTAGCGACAAAATTTTCCTTGCTAATTAAATCCTTGATTTAGCGACGGACATTTCCTTGCTAATTAAATCCTTGATTTAGCGAGGGAATTGACGACGGACTTTCCCTTACTAATTAAATCAGTAATTTAGCTACAGATATAGCGACAAATTTTCCATAGCTAATAAACTCAGTAGTTTAGCTACGGATTTAGCGACGGATTTTCCCTAGCTAATAAAATCTATATTTTAGCAACGGATTTAGAGAGCAAATATCCTTAGCTAATAAAATCCATAAATTAGTGACGGATTTAGCGACGGAATTTCCCTAGAAAAGAAAATCTTTAATTTTGCGACGGATTTATCGACAAAATTTCTCTAGCTAATAAAATTTGTAATTTAGCGACGCATTTTCTCGAGCTAATAAAATCTGTAATATAGTGAAAATTTTTCCCTAACTTATAAAATCAATAATTTAGCTATGAATTTAGCGATAGTATTTCCATAGCTAATATTTAATTATATAATTTTTTTATGTATTATTTATTTTGATATATTTATTATTTTTGTTTATTAAATTCATGTTATTGGTCTATAGATGAGCAATCCTTGAAACACACATTCTCATCGTAAAATCATAAAAAAAATAATATAATAAATAATTAATTTAAATATATATTAAAATACAAAAAAATATATATTAATTAGGATTAAAATAACTATTTTTATGGTGTATTAATTTTTTAAAAAATTGTACAAAAAATTTTTCTAGAATTTTTAATTAAGAAACTAAATAATTTAAATTAAAGTAACAAAAAATAATTAATTCAATATGTATAATAATTTTTTCGATATTTTAAAAATTAAATTAACATAAATTAAAATTTCTACTAATTTAAATGTAAATTAATTCATTGTATGATAAAATAGAAAATATTTTCAAAATTATCTAAATTGACGAATAAACTAGTAAATATTAATATTATTATAAGTATTAAAAAAATTTTATGATTATATAAAACTTTTAAAAAAATAAATAATACAAATTTTGAAAATCTTGAAATATAATAAAAATATAATTTTTTCAATAAAGTTAAAAGAAAGTAAAATAATAATTATAAATAAATACATAGATGTTTAATCCTACTAAAATTTATAAAAATTAAATAATTAAGTAATATTTTTACAATTAGCTTTTAACATTAAGTTTTTATTAAAATAATAAATATTGCTTTTTTTTTAATTATCTTCTCACTTTAAGTAATTTTAAAAATTTTAAAAATTATTAATTATATCATATAATATGAAATTTTATGCGTTTAATATTATTTCATATTATCTTCGTAAAAATTAATATGAATTCTTAAAAATTTATAACCATAAAATATACATTTTTTTTATAATTTATTACATTAAGAGTATTTTATAACTTTTAGGCGAGTGGTTAGAAAACAAATCATCTTTTCATTTATGTCTTATTATATGATGTTTGTTAATTTTGTACCTATCTGATTTTTTTAAGGTAATACATATTTTTTTTATTGTTTATATATTTATTGTTTAGTTAATATTATAAAAAAAAATTGTAAGGTATTTGTTTTTCATTTGTACCTTGCTACACACACATTATTTTTGTTGGAAAAATTTTGATAGTAAATTAAATTAATGAGTATTTTTGTATTATATATATATATATATTGTTTATTTAATGTTTTAATAATTAAAAATATAAATTTTTTTCTAAAATATACATTCTCTCTCTCGACTCGACGCATCTCCATGGTATATTTATTTTTCATCTATCTCTCGAACCGAAGTCCTCCACATTCCATCTATCTCTCGATGCTGATTCAACTAAAAATATTTCGAGGTATAAGTTTTAATTTGTTATTGATTTTAAGTACGTTTATATATTTATTTTTCATCAATTATCTTCGGATTACTTAATCGAAGAGCAAGAGTTTTTATTCTGTTTCTTTTTTGTTTCCGGATTTCTTCTTTTATCACCATGGTATGCATGGATTTCGTATATAAATTTATTCGTACCAATGCTTCATACATTTGTGATATAATACATTGTCATTGTGTGAATTTTGATGGTGACCGTATACAAAAATAATATATAAATAGTATATATACTTAGGTTTGCAGACTAGATATCTACAAAAATAGTATATATCAATATGCATGTGTATTTTAGACATAACTAGTGTGCATAATTAGGTATGACGACTTGATATCTACAAAAATAGTATACATCAATATGAATGTTTATTTTATACATAACTAGTATACATACTTAGGTATGCCGACTTGATATCTACAAAAAATATTCAAAAATGAGTAATGATTGAATTCAAGAATAAAATAAAATAAAATAATAGTTTAGAATATCAAATTAAATTAAACTGAATATGCTCGATTGAACCAGTTTGAACTATTCTACCAACATCTAAAAAACTCACTAATATTCACACATGTAATTGAAAATAATTGAGCAAGAGTTTCTCAATTCACTTTGAAATGTTCTCATGATATGTGTTGTTGTGTGCTAATAACCCCAAATCACTTTTATTTATAGGCAAGATTCCAAGTTTTTTAATTTTTGATGCAACATTCAGTAAGCCAACACATAGCTTTCACGTGTCAAGTCAATCCTTGGCAGGTATACACATCATCATATAATAAGTACACTTTCAAGCACTTGGAATTAATGCATGAGAACACATAGTAAGCACATAATCAATACTTATCACTCATGTACGCCAAGACATGGAAATCATACATACTAACACGTGATATTCATGCAAGTAAGCATGTGATAAGCTTGTAAGTCAACATATGATATAAAAATAATTATTCTTGCTAATTTTTTCATAGACTTTATTGTCATTTTCCTACATGATTCATTTATATTCTTATGGTTGTACTTATCTTTAACAAAGATTATCATGGTGTGTGTGTGTGTGTGTGAAGATTTATATTTACCATGTATCTAACATTTTGTAAATTAAATTTATCTCAAAATTATCTCAAACATAATAACTTCATATTTATGTTTCTTGAAATAAAACACTTATATTTCTAATAATTTCAATATTCCTTCGATAGATGTCTCATTGTGTGTGATTCCTTGTGATCTCTCTTGTGTTAGCAATGAGTGGACTTGTTGAATCAAGTTTAGTAATATTAAAATAATGATTTCATACTGATATAATAAGATCAACATATGGCAATGTGTCATGGACACTCAAGCTAAGATGGTATAAAATATATGAACCAAACTTTTTTGGACATAATTACTATCAAGAATAATATTTTTAAAAACAAATAGCAGGGTAATAATAATCCAAACCAACAACATGGAAGACTGATCGGCAAAAGATGATGAATACTCTAACACTGAAAATATGAGTACGATCCTCGTAGATGTTGGATATGTTTTCCATGGTACTATCATTTATCATGTTGTTCAGGTGTTGGAACATGAATTTTACCTATTCTAATCATGAAGCCTCATAACTTATATACGAGCCAAATAATAATTTTAGGTTGATTTTGGGAGAAGGGAATGTAGATAAAAAAAGTATAATATTTTAAATCTATAACATTATTGATTTAGATAGAGGATATAAAACTAATAAAAATATTTAGAAATTTTTAATGTTTATAATCCCCACAATGTCATGCAACACAATAGATTTTTTTTCTACCAAAAAATATTTTATCAACTTTAATTTATGATTTTAGCCACAACAATGTAGTTTATTATTACTCTAACAATTCAACTTCTACCAAATTTATATTAACTATAATTTATACCATTAATAACTGTGGATTATGAAGGGTTTGGGTATCTCTGTAACAATGATGAATTTCATGCCAAACAAGAGTATTCTACTTACGACAACATTCCTTAGGACACCCTTTATCCTGTCGTGTTATTAATATCATCTTTTAACACATGGTAGTTTTTTTGTGCTGCAATATGTTTATTTTAAACAATTTAAAAAATTAATAAATATGAGTAGTATTTGTTAGTTGAATGTTGTAGTTATTAGTTGAGTACCATAACTATTAGTTGTAACCTACAAGCTTGAAACAAAGTTTCATGTTTCACAAAATTTATGGCAGATGTATCTTGTAATAAATAGTAATAAAGAATATAAGATATATGAGAAGTATTATGGAAATGTATGTATCATTAATGAAAAATTAATTTATGTACTAGCGAATATATGTGAGTACTCTTTTATGTGAGTATTCTTTTATAATTTAATATGATATAAACATATTTACTAATTATTTTTTAGTCCAGGAGATATATTATTAAATATTATTTCATATCTTAATAAGATAAATATAAATTAATATAATTTCAAGAACATCAATACAATATAATAAAAAAATAGTAACATATCATAAAAATATAGCAAAATGAATAATAAAGAATAAGAATAAGTTGTAAATAAAAATAAAAATTTCAAAACTATTGAGAATTATATTGTATTTTTATATTTTTTTTCTTGAGATACTAGGATGAGATGATTCATATAGATTAAGAGTATTTATAGTTTCTTTTTGTATTTATAAGTGAATTTTTATTTTATTTAATAAATGATAATGTCATTTTATATTTTTTATTCATAATATTATATTATTGTGAGTTTTTATTTATATTATTCAGTTGTTTTATTTTTTATAGGGATACTCGATATGTAAAGTTTCATCAATCATTTTTATTCATTATGTAAAGACATGAATTTTAGTTATATATTATTATTATTGAGTATTATTTTTTTATATCGTCTTTTTTTTTCATTTTCATGTATTAATCTTCATATTTTTTATTCATAATATTATATTATTGAGTTTTTATTTATATTATTCAGTTGTTTTATTTTTTATAGGGATACTCGATATGTAAAGTTTCATCAATCATTTTTATTCATTATGTAAATGCATGAATTTTAGTTATATATTATTATTATTGAGTATTATTTTTTTATATCGTCTTTTTTTTTTCATTTTCATGTATTAATCTTCATATTTTTCTTTTATATATATATATGGACATGTAGATATATGGAAGAAATTTATGATGCTTTAGCAGAATATCTTTTCGCTATAGAAGCAGTAGTAAATGGCCATTCAAAGTAACTTACTGCTCATGTGGAAGATTGTAGAAATATAGTATTTCTTCTCTCTCTCTCTCTCTCTCTCTCTAAACATCATTGCTGCTCATATTTTAGATATTTATTGAAGTTGTATGACTATATATAAATATTTGCATAACTATATATAAATAATTATATAGCTATATAACACTCTATATAATTAAATATTACTATATTTGTAAGTATGTATATGTATATGTAAATCTATATATTTATTTATAACTTTATATATTTATGTATCAATATTTGTATGAATATATCTATATACAACTATATGTTTAACTATATAAAAATATTTATAGTTATATATACTATATGTATAATAAAATATAACTATAAATAATTGGATCTTATTATATGTATTACTATAAAAGCTTTATACATAACTATATTTAAATATATAATTTACAACTTATATTTAATATACATTTGTATATATTAGTATTCAAAAATGTATTTTACTATATCTATACATATACATAACTATAGGTATAGATATATAAAAGTATATAAATAAATAAATAAATATATATATATATATATATATCTACATGTAAAGATATAGGTTTAACTATATGTGTAGCTATATGTATAACCACATTTAACTATATTTATAATTACATGTATAACAACATACAACATTATGTTTAATTATATGTGTATAACTATATATAAATATTTTTTAAACTAAATAAAACTTTATATAATTAAATATGACTATATTTTTAACTATTTATACATATATGTAAATCTATATACTTGTTTATAACTTTGTATATATTTATGTATAACTAAATATAACTTCTCATATGAATACATACATACATATATATATATATATATATATATATATATATATATATATATATATATCTAAATGTTTAATGATATATAATTTTTATAACTAAATATATTATATGTATAATAACATATACCTATACATAATTTTATATTATTAATGTATAACCTATATTTAAATATATAATTAACAACATATATTTAATATACATTTTTTATATTAGTATAAAAAATGTATTTTAGTATATCCATACCTATACATAACTATATGTATAAATATATGAAATTATAAGAACAGATATATATACATACATGTATAAATATAAGTTTAACTATACGTGTTACTATATGTATAATCGCATGTGACTATATTTATAATTACCCTATATAATAATATACAACTTCATATTTAATTATATGTGTATAACTATATATAAATATTTGTAAAACTAAATAAAACTTTATATAATTAAATATAACTATATTTTTAACTATTTATACATATATGTATACATATATGTAAATCTATATATTTGTTTATAACATTGTATATATTTTTGTATAACTAAATTTAACTACTCGTATGAATATATATATATACATATCTAAATGTTTAACGATATATACTTTTTTATAACTATATATATTATATGTATACTAACATATAACTATAAATAATTCTATCTCACTATATGTATAACTATAAAAACTTTATACATAACTATATTTAAATATATAATTAACAACATTTATTTAATATACATTTTTATATATTAGTATAAAAATATATTTTAGTATATCCATACCTATACATAACTATTAACTATATGTATAAATATATGAAATTATATGATAAAATTTATATACATACATGTATAGATATAAGTTTAACTATATATGTAACTATATCTATAACTACGTGCAACAATATTTATAATTATATGTATAAAAACATACAACACAATGTTTAACTATATGTGTATAACTATATATAAATATTCTAATAACTATAAATAACTCTATATAAATAAATATACCTTTATTTTTAATTTTTTATACATATACGTATACATATATGTAAATCTATATAATTGTTTATAACTTTGTATACATTTATTTATATTTACTTATGACTACTTGTATGCATGTATCTATATATAATTATATGTTTACTTGTATGTAACTATTTATAACTACATTTACTATATGTATCCTAACATATAATTATATATGGAACGATATTAATTTGTTGAACTAATTTGAAATTAAATGGCATAAGATATAATATCAATAATATGTAAGCACATAGCATGAGAGTGTCCGTTGATCAGGCTCATATATGATAAAGTAGAAATAAGGATCGTACTCTTACATAATCCTAGCCCTTGGGCCTCAGGCTCAAATATGAACTTATGTATGACAAAAGATATAATATTTGATAGGTTTATACAGAAGAAATTGTATTTTCTTTTATATAATTTTTCATTCTAACACAGCACTATGTATGTCTCTCTCTCTCCCTCTCTAATTATTCATGTCACTCTATTCCTCTTTTTCTTTGTGTCACACTCTCTCTTGTTATTTTCTTTCTCGCTTTCCTTTCTTCCTTGTTCTCTCTCTCCCTCCCTCTCTCTCCCTCTCTCGCTTCCTCTCTCTCTCTTTTCCTCTCTCGCTTCCTCTCTCTCTTTTCCTCTCTTTGTTTCCCTCTCTCTCCCTTTCACCATTTCTCTCCCCCTCTCTCTCCCTCCTTCTCTCTCTCTCCCCCCTCGTCTCCCCATTTGTCTGCCCCTCTCTCTCCCCACCTTATCTCTCTCTCTCTCCCTCTCCTCCTTCAAACATTAAATGTCTTTTTTTGCTTTCCTTTCTTGTGCATTATCACACTTTGCACCCTTTATCTAGTATAATTGTGATATCTATTAATCTTTATCATGCTAAAAATTGCTTTATCTATTAATATAGATTCTGCAAACACATTGTCTCGATATTCACGATATTTAATTTTTAAATATACATATGTAAGTAATTTTATTTAATTATTTGTATATTTTGAAGTAATAGAATGTTTTATTTATAATAATGATTGGGCATTATTTTTTGTAAATAAAACAGGGCAAATGAGCTCAGATCCTCAATGGATGTACAGAAGGGTTATTAATGGATTTTTAAATAAATATTTTTTAACTGGGCTTGAAAATTTCATCAATTTTGCATGTAGTCAATCGAGATTGATGGATAGAGAACAAATTAAGTGTCCATGTAATCATCACAAGTGTCAGAATATTGTTTTTTGTGATGCAAACACTATAAGATATCATTTGGCAAAATATGGCTTTGTGCCAAATTATTTTTTTTTAGATTTATCATGGGGAAAGTACAATGGCTCTGAATATAGACCAAAATGAGGGTATTAAATCGTTTGCTTGTGGTGAAGAATCATCAAACACATACCATAGAATGATCACGAAAGCTGCTGGTACTGACTTCAATATGGATTATATGGATGAACCACCTAATCCTGAAGCTCATAAATTTTATGAAATGCTTAAAGCTACAGATAAAAAAGTTGTGGCCTCGTTATATAAAACATATTCGCAATTGTCACATGGGGCTCGACTAATGAGCATTAAGTCAGAAAATCATATGTCTGAGAAATTATTTGATCAGGTGACAGAACTAATGAAGAAGATTGTTTCGGATAATAATTTGATCACTAACAACTTTTACAACACTAAGAAGTTACTACGAGGAATAGATCTACCAGTGGAAAAAATTGATTATTGTTTAAATGGATGAATATTATATTGGGGCAGTGATAGTGATTTAATTAGCTGTAAGTTTTGTGATCATCCTCGATTTAGGAAGGCACCTCGTGTTGTAGATATGCGACAAAAATTGGAGGTTGTCTTTGAGAAGATGTATTATTTTCTATTAATTCCTCAATTACAGAGACTATATGCATCAAATGCTATAGCAAATGATATGAGGTGCCATTCCGAGCATGAGGTTGAAGAAGGGGTAATGCGTCATCCATCAGATTCACCTTCTTGGAAGCATTTTAATTATATACATCAAAATTTTGCAGCAGAAAGTCAAAATATGAGATTGGATCTTTACACTGATGGATTTCAGCCATTTGGGCAATCTGGAGAATAGTATTCAACATGGCCAATTAAAGTGACACCTTATAACTTGCCTCCGTGGTTATGCATGAAGGAGTAATATATGTTTTTGTCAATATTGGTTCCAATGCCAAAAAATCCGAAAGACATGTTGGATGTTTTCTTATATCCTCGTATTGCAGCGTTAAATCATTTATGGGATATTGGCATGAATACATATGATATCTCAAAGAAGTAAAATTTCATTATGTGGGCAACCCGTATGTGGATGGTAAGTGATTTTCCTGCATATTCAATGTTGTGTGGCTGGAAAACTACAGGATGATTCACATGCCAGTATTGCATGACAAATTCTAATGCATTTACCCTGAAATTTAGTGGTAAATAGTCATGGTTTGATAACCATCATAAGTTTCTACCTACGAATAATCTATTTTGAAGAAATAGAACTGCATTTTGAAAAAATAAAACTGTGATGACAGTTACACCAGCAGTTTGGTTAGGAGATGATATTAAGATAGAGATTCATAGTTTGAGTTTGAAGAAGGTAACTGAAAAAGAATCTACTGGAAGTAATGGACCAATAGAAAAATTATTTGGCGGGAGGTAACGTAGTATATTTTGGGACTTGCCCTATTGGAAGTTCAATTTAATTCATCAAAACTTAGATGTAATGCATATTGAAAAAAATATTTTTGACAATGTTTTCGCACTATCCTTAATGTAGACGGAAAAACAAAAGGCACTTTAAATTCAAGACAAGAGCTGAATGATTACTATCAGCATCCTAAATTGAAACTGAATAAGGAAACAAGAAAATTCCCGAAAGCTTGCTACCCACTTGATGGGAAGGCAAGACAGATATTGTGTGAATATGTTAAAAATTTAAATTCTCTGATGGATATGTGTCAAATATGGGTAGATGCATGGATATGAAGAATCTTAAGTTATTTGGAATGAAAAGTCATGACTGTCATCTATTTATGTAGAGATTGATACCAATTGCATTCCGTGAATTACTTCCATTAAAGTGTTTGGAAGGTCCTTACAGAACTTAGTTTATTTTTCAAACAGCTAACTGCAACCACAATCAAAATAATTGACATGGTGAGGCTAGAGAATGACATTCCACATATTATTTGTAAGCTTGAATGGATATTCCCACCGAGTTTTTTTTTGACTCAATGGAGCATTTGCAGGTCCATTTGGCATATGAAGCAAAGGATTGTAGGACCAGTGCAATTCAGGTGGATGTATCCTTTTGATAGATAAATACATATAATTTATTGTGGTTTATTATTTCGTACTTTAAGTAACATTGTAAGTCAAAATTGAATGTTAGAAACAAGATAAAAGTTGAAGGTTCAATTTGCGGTGCATATTTAGTAGAAGAAACATCATCATTTTGTTCTTATTATTTTGAGGATCATGTCAATACAAAGAATAGAAAAGTGTCACGGAATTATGAAGGTCATGTGATGGTAGAAGATGGTTCCGTGGACAAACTATCTATCTTCAAGCACCGTGGAAGAGTATTTGGAAGAGCAATGAAAAGATGTATGACAGAAGAAGAGTACAAAGCAACCCGGAGCTACGTTTTACTTAATTGTGAGGAGGTTGCACAATACATTGAGTATGTATACACAAAATGGTTGCATGTTTAATCATAGTTTAATTTTATCTTTAATAGGAATTATTAAAAATTGATATACATTTTTCTCTCTTTTTATATTTGTGCAGTATTTATGTTGAGCAGTTAAAATATAGGCAACCAACAATTTCCAGCAAAGATGTCGATTATATGCTGGAAACTGAATTTGTGAATTGGTTCAAAAATTATGTGAGAATTATTAAGTTTTAAATTTTTGAATTATTTAATTTATTATTATCTTTTATTTGTTAATATCAATTTTTTAATTTATGTCACGGGTAATTGATCCTTCAAATGGAGGTTCATATATTTTTATTCAGAATCTAAGTAAATATCCATTTAGATATGTGACAACCTATCCTGGGTATTTTGTTAATGGATATAAATTTCACATAATCGGGTACGGTTCTTCTAAAATAATAATGAATAGTAGTGTATGCATTAAAGGCGCGAGATATAGTGTTAATGAGATTGATTATTATGGTCAGCCCAAATAAGTTATTGAGTTGGAGTATCTTGGACTTGAAAATAATAGGATTGTATTATTTAAGTGCGAGTGGTTTGATCCTAAACTAAATTTGGGCACAAAGATTCATTCGGATTATAAGCTAGTGGATGTTAGCCATAAATGCAGATATAATCAATATGAGCCATTTATTATGGCAGTTCAAGCCGCTCAGGTATATTATTGTAGAAATATGCATTTATCTCGTGATAAGAGAGATTGGTAGACAATTTGCAAAATCAAAGCTCGATCAAAATTTGAAGTATCAACATCGCAACAAAGAAGTGCATACTTAGAAATTGCACTGGTATTCCAGGAAGATGACATAAATAATATTGAGCCTTTGAATCTAGATGAAGATCCAAAAAATTTATGGGACTCAAATAGTGGCATAATAGAAATTGAAGATGATCAATTTCTATCTGAAGATGAGTTCGAACTTCTATCGGAGTCAGATGAAATTTCAGAAGATCCATTGGAGGATGACAGTGATGCCGATAATTAAATTGTTATAATTTTATTATAAATTTAAACTTTCAAAAATATTTTATATTTTGTTGAAATCTATTGGTGAGTTTTATTTGAAAATGCATGCTTATTCATCATATCTCTATTTTTTGTTCTATGTTTTATTTTGTACAACATATGGCACCTAAAGGACTTGGCCATGGTGGAGGTGGACTTGGACATATAAATGAACCAAATTATCTAGTATGTTATATCATGTTGCAGTATCAGTACCATCTCATAGCCACCATATCCATCACAATCACCATCTCCATTTCTATGACCATCACCATCATTGAGACCTCTACTATCACCTTTATCAGATGTAATCCCACCACCAATTGTGCTTCCAACACACACTTTTGATCCATCTCTATCTTCTACACCACATTTTATACCGATTGTTCCCCCATTTACAATATCAACGACATCATCAAATGTTATGCCTTCCTCTGCAATCAGTATAAAGTTAGAAATTAAGATTGTGGATGAGAGGTAAAAGAAATATGTAAAAATGACTTGAAAAAAATATTTTGAAGTTATTTATTATTGTTATGATTTGCTTGTTTTCAATATTATTTACGTATTTGTACAATTTTATTCCATCTCGCAAGTGTTTGACTATAATTATAAAGTCTTTCAAGAAAATTGCTGATTCTAAAGCATTCTCCTTGAAGAAAGTTTCAGAATCGACAAAGGAATCCTATTTTAATGACTTTAAGGTAAAAATAACAAAACAAAAGTATATAAAAATAATTATCAAATTACTTAAATATTATGTTTGTTATTATTCAAGCAGTAAATAATTACGTTCTTGTTGTTAATATAAATTCTTTTGTGATTTTTCTATATATAGAATCGGTGCACATGGGCACCCAAATTTGATGGAAATATAAAGTTATTATGGTAGATCAAAGCTGCTCAACGATATTTTGATTTTGTCCATAAATTAAAGAATATGAAAGAAATGCCTAATTTTATATCTGAGGATGACTGACCCGAGTAGCTTAAGTATTGGGAGGAGCGAGGTGTGAAGAAAATATTAGATATTGCCAGCAAAATCGAGACACGGGAGGGTCAAAGTCGAGCATTGAGCACGCTCGAGATATGGTACAATTTTAAAATTTTAAATATTTATATATTTAGTGGTTGTCTAAATAGTTCAATAAATCAAATATCTGCATGGTTTTATTAATTTTGTTAAATTTTTTTATCATTTGTTTTTTAATGACTTAATAAAAATATATTTTAGGCTGGAGAATTAGGTCGAGATCCTAATTTTTATGAGATTTTCAGGAAGATGCATGTGAAGAAAGTGGATGGTCAGTTTGTTGACAACAAGTCTCAGATGATTTTTGTAAGAACTTCTTATATTAATAAGATTTTATAATACTATAGTAAATTTTGAAAAATATTTGGAATGCAAAATATTTATTTTATTTTTGTATATCTAGAATAGTTTTTTTCTCTATTTTATCTCAAGACCTAATGGAGGAACGTGTGACAGCTACTAATCAACAAGTTGAGGGTTTTATTGATCTTCAACCAAGTGACTATAATCCTATTTATTTGGAGACCATAGGAGGTCGTAAGAAGCAGTGCGTGTATAGAATCCGCTTGAAGAAAGTGACATTTTTTTTAGCAGTCGTGCTTCTAATTCATCTATCTCAACAATGGTGGATGAGGCGGTCGAACAACAAGCAATGGAAACAAATGACCGTATTGTAGTTATGGAGACCGAAATGAAAAAGGATGATGAGCAGATATCTCATTTGAAAGAAGAAATATATGAAATTAAAGAACAAAAGAATGAACATATATCTCATTTGAAGGAAGAAATATATGAAATTAAAGAACAGAATGATGAGCAGTATACTAATTTGATGGAAGAAATGCAAGAAATTAAAGAAATGAACAATGAGATGAAAGGAATTAAGAATGTAATGCAACAGGAGATGTCCTATATGGAGTCACAGTTAGCGGCATTGGTGCAATAGATAGCATTCTGAGATCCAGCTGCGAAACCTCGTAGGAGAGGCTAGCTTTCCCTACAAATTATGAGCATGTTTGAGTATGAGAATTATTTCTAAATTATTATTTATTTTTGTTTATGTGTAGCAAATAATTATGAAATTTTTTTGCAGGTTTTAATTTTGTTTATTTTGGTTTTGTTCTTTGCTTTTCCGATTAACCTAATTATAAATATTTGCAGGACACATTATGTGAGACAAAAGAAAAAATCATGATTCAAAGCATTCAGACATTACCACGGTCCTTCCAATGCATGGGTCCCATTTTTACCGGTTTTAGCTTTATCAAAAAGAGGGCTAGCTTATCTTATCTTTATTATTCTAAAAATATTTTATTTTTGCACTCTCTTTATCTCTAAACATAATTGCTGGTCATCTTTTGGATTTTTGTTAAAGCTATATGACAATCAACTTTAATTTGTGTTTGTTCATGTCTATAATATTTGTTTTTATATATCTGCGAATATGTTTTTGTGTCTCTGTATTTTTTGGGTAGAGTTTTAACCTATTATAGGTATGTAAAAGTCTATTTTGAGCAGGGGCACCAGTGGTAGTGACGGCAGCGAAAGCAGCGACGGTAGCGAAAGTGGCTGTGGCGGCTGTGGCCAGCGGCGGAGGCGGCAGCGGTGGCAGCGACAACGACATCATTGATAGCAGTGGCGGCGGCGGTGGTGGCAGCGACAACGACGGCATCGATAGTAGTGGCGGCGGCAGCGGCAGTAGTAGCAGTGGTATTGGCGACGACAACTGCAATGACAGCAACGGCATGAGCGACATTGATAGCGGTAACAGTAGCATCGGCATAAGTGGTAGCGACCGTGGCAACGGCAGCAGCGGCAAGAGAGGCAGCGGGAGCTGCATCAACAGCACCAAATGAGGTATATACGTACATATAATACTACATTTTTTTATGTGCATATATACTGAGTATATTTATACTCAGTTTATATTTACACGTGATATTGTTGTTTTTATGTACATATACTGTAGTAATTTATGTATGAGTGAAATGCTAGTATATATTTACATATATATTGCAAAATTATATATGTATCAAAACATAACTTTTTTTTAATTTGACTAAGTGGTTTAAATTTTTAATAGATATGATACCGCATTATTCCTCATACAAAGCTTTTATATGTGATGGGATTTTTCACTAGATATTACGTGCCGTGACTCAGATACCTTTGTCTCAGTTGAAAAATGATGATCGGGAGAGCAAAGTGAGAGAAAGTAACATCAATGAATGGATATATTATACTTTATGCACTGTAGGTAGATACATTGATGAATAAGATGAAATAAATGTTTAATTTTTTTTGTTTTAATTATGTAAAATATTGAATTAGAATAATATATTAAATGATTTTATTTTTTTTTTTATTATAAATTATTTATAGGTTTAATTTTTATTCAATTTGATATAAAAACATTAAATTATTTAATTAAAAAATTTTATAATAATTTAAATTCTGAAATTAATTTTGAAATTAAATTAGGTAGGAAGAAACCAAAATTAGAGATGATTTTCCGTCGCTAATTTTATTTAGCTAGGGACTATATCCGTCGCTAATTTTATTTAGCTAGGGACTATATCCGTCGCTAAAATTTATAGACCAGCACTTTGGCTAGGGAATCATCCATCGTTATCTTAGTTTAGTGACGGAAAATCTTATTTATCTTTCTAATTTAGCTAGGAAATTTATCTTTTTTAGCAAGGAATTTTTCCGTCACTAACTTTTTAGTAGGGACACTTTCCGTCACTAAATTTTAGCAAGAAGTACTTTAGATAGAGAACCGATCCATCGGTAATCCGTCGCTATATCCTGTTTAGCTACGCAAAATACCCATTTAGCTAGGGAATTGTCCCTATCAATATGAGATTTTTCTTGTAGTGTTCCTTTGCTATTAATATATTTGCACACTAAAAGATAACTTATGCACTATAGATACTTGAAGCAATGAGATGCATGGATGATTGATGACATAAATATATGAGACTCCAAACTTTAGAATATGAATTTCTCGAAGGCTTTTAGAAATTAGATTTTCATATCCTCAAACATCAAACCAAGACAAATTGTGAAATATAAATTCCAATATATATACATACCATTTTAGTTTTAAAATTTTTGTTATATGAAATTGTCAGTATTAAATTTAAAAATAAAATTTGAACTAAAATTAATTGATATTTCACAACATGAAGCTTTAAAAAATAAAAATTTCTAATCTAATTTCACATATTTTGAATTATTATATGTAAATACATGAATCACTTTTTTTTTTCATCTTGCTTAATTTATTTACTATGCTACTCAATTTTATTTTCATATTTTTAGTCATGATGTCTAAATTGAGTTCATAAATATTATTTCTTTTGAAAACTAAACCATAAAAAAAATATTAATTCCTTTTCTCTCCTTATACTTAATTCATTCAATATGATGAACTATTATTATTTTCACAGTAAGAGAATCATTCATTAGCTAATTTCAAAGACAAATTTTTTTTAAAGTTTTGTAACTTGTAGCTCCTAAAAACTTAACTCTTTCATGCAAGCCAAATATTATTCATTCTGCTAAATCATAGGCCGAAGCTATAATTAGTAAATGTTTTAAAAGAAACCAGTCTCATACATCCATCTTCTAATCAAATCACACACTTTTTTTTATTGAGTATCATTTAGTAGGATATAATTTTGTTATGAATTGGTTAATGATATTTTAGTTCATGCTATATTTGGTGGGGGTATTACATGACTATGAACTTTTGTGCAAGGGAGTGTTTCTCTTTTTAGTTTTTATTTGTAAATATGATTTTTATCACACATGGTATAAGAGATGTTTCTTTGGAAAAAAAGTGACACATTCTCAATGTCACAACCACTACTACCATTAAAGCCATACCATGAACCAAGAAAGTTCCAATATGAAATCAATATGTTATTGAACAATTTTTCATTTTCTACAACTATTCCAAAACTTTAAAATCTTTTATTTGTCCCTTTTTATTCAATCTTTTCTTGTAGATTGAATGATCTTGATTAGAGGACTGTTATCATCATAGATGGATTAATAGATCGTACCTTTAATTCCATATAGATTGAGATTATGTTTTACAAACTCAGATTTGAAGTGAGATGAAGCTTCAAATATTCACAAACATTTATCATAGACTGATTCAAGCATCCACAATAGTTTCTAGACCAAATGGGATAAGGATGATTAGCCACATTATTGCTCTATGTAAAAGAGAGACAATAGGAACCAATATTTTTAGAAGGAAGATGACACCTACTATATCTTCCCATTACAATGTAGTGACCAAACTCGGGGCAAGTGTTGGGTGTAATACAATGAGTTAAAAAATTATTTACTCGTGTGAGGTGGTACAATGATTCAAAGCATCACACTCTCAGACATCCATCTTTTAGTCAATTCATACTCTCTTTTTTTTTTGTGTTGGCAATAATTGAATTTTAGAAATAAAATTTTACAAAAAAAATGGCATGCACTTTTTCATATAAGCTATAGCTGCCTACCTATCCTAATTACATTAGGAATCAGAGCATTGTAGTTTTAATTTTTTTGTAATATAGTGGATTTCATAAACCCAACGAATGAACCATATATATAATTAACTGATTATATAACAAAAAAAAATACTTTTTTTTAGAAAATTCACATCTTGTACTTTTTGGTACAACTAGCCCAATAACATCATCTACAAGTAATCCACGTAGATAAAATTGTTCACCAATAATCTAGAAACCAAAAAAATATTGTGCCAACACTCTGGTTAACTCAAAAAACTCTTTATCTTAATTCTTTATTTCTCATATATATCACATATATATTATGACATCACATTCATACATAGAAAAAATGATCTGAATTTTAAAATTATGGATTCAAATTTTGATCTGAATGATTTCTTTCTGCATGTGATGTGTGTATAAAGCATAGAACTTCTTTTGGCGTCACAAATTATGTGTAACCTCTAACAAAATATAATGACGATCCAAGTTACATGATTATTACTTAACCATTGTTGATATTATAATCTTTTTGTTACATGATATCTTAATTGATCATAATGTATGAATTAAATCTCTCATATATGGTTCAATTATTTTTTCTCATCTAAAATCGACTGACAAAGTAAATGATATAAAAAAATCCTTTATTAATTTATTTAAGCATAGTCTTATATTTTAGTCTTACCTATCGAAGGATCTAGAGATATCTCTCTTTAGAAGAGTGAAAAATTTCATCCTATTTACACATACCTCCATTTGATCTAGTTTATATCCAATCATAGTCAATATTATTATCATATTGCAATTTGCATTTGGTTGTATCAAAACAGTCTCATGTTGGAATCATTATCAATAGAAGTTTGGGGACTAAAAAAATATTATAATATAAGAATTATTTATGACATTGTATCCATTTAGTATTGTAATAATGCATTGGACCAGTATAATATCCTTTAACAAGTATCTATTTGTCAACTTCATATCACATATCCATGATCAACAAAACATAATCATTGGTTAGACTCCACAATAGTTTTGATTTATTATTATACAAAATAGAACATAATATCCTTTAACAAGTATCTAGGGGCAGAAATCCATTGGTAAAATGGATCCTGCCCAAGTTAAAAATTAAAAAAATATATATTAAAAAATTCAAAGAAATAATTTTTTTAATTCTATTTTCATATCTATATATATACTCCTCTCATTCTCTAATCTATATCATATTTCTATCGACATTCTCTCACTCTCTCTCTCTCACTCTCTCATATAGTCTCTTTCTCTCTCCTTTCGGGATTTGGGTGTAGATTGTGATGCGGTAATCAAATTTGGATATCAGATATCAGATATCGAACATCATCAAACAAATGGGATTTTATGCTTTATGGATATTATTTTTAAAATCTTGTTTTGTTTTTTTATTGTTATTTTAATTAATAATTTAATATAAAATAATATTTAATATAAAAAATATAATTCAATATATAATTAATAGAACTAATACATATTAAAAATGATAAATAAAAATTTTAATGATGATAATGAAATTAATATCAACGTAAATATAGATAACTTTAATATGGATAACGATAACCCTACGAAAAAGTCTAAAGCTATCGAAAATTTATTTTTTCCCTTTGCCTCGACCCAAACATCTAAAAAATAAAAAACTAGAAAAAAACAATAGTCTGGACTCAATTTAATATTATACAAAATAAAAATGTTAAGGGTACTGATTAAGAATCAACATAATGTAAATATTGTAAAAAAATATTAGCCTATATGAGTGCTTGTATGCACCTTAAGAAGCATGCCGAACAATATACCAAAAAATATGGTGAACAATACACTAAACTCATTTATGGAATCATTGAGGTTGGATCTAGTCCAACCTCTATGTTGACCCCATTCATATATCGTAATGAGTTAGAGCGAGAATGCATGATCAAACTGATCACCACAATGGGTATTCTAATTAGATTTTTAGATGATCAAAGGGTTGTGAGTATCATACATGCTTATTTTCAGCATACATATCATAGGATTCCTATGTCCACATCTAGGAACGACATACTGAAATACTATAAGTTAGAAAAAGAATAATAATTAATAAATTTAAAGAATATAGTGGCTTGGTGTCCATGACATCTGATATATGGACTAGTCATAAAGGTGTATTTTATGCTTGCCTCACCGCTCACTATATAGATTCTAAATGGATACTAAATAAAAAAAATATTAAGATTTTCAGAGATTCTCCATTCTCATGATGGTCCAACCATTTTTTAGTACATGATGAGAATATTTAGAGAATATAATATTCAAAATAAAATATATAGTATAATATTTGATAACAGATCTAATAATGTAGCAGTCATTAACATATTAGTTAGGATTATTAGAGACGGGTCATTAGGAGATATTTTTCACATTAGATGTATGTATCACGTTATTAACCTCATACTACAAGTAGGGATGGAGGTTATTTTCCCCACTTTAGAAAACATAAGTAACTCACAAAATTTTCTTTGTATGCCTTGTAGACAACAGGAGCTTGATAGTCTATATTTATCTGTGAGTCTAAAGAAGAAGTTTTAATCAGATGTGAGATACCATTGGAATTACACATACCTTATAATGGAGTCATGTGTTGGATATAAATACGTGATATCTGACTACATTAATAGTAAGAGTGACGAACTTACTATTGACAACACTGACTAGGCAACAAAAATTTTATTTATGAAATTCCTAAAAATTTATTATGACATGACGAATATATGTTCGTCAGTTTATACTCTCATGACTTACATTGCACTCGGGTGCATATGCAACATTAGTAACTATCTTATATGGATATTAACTTGTAAGAAATTTGACATTTTTCATAAGTTTCACAAACACAAATCCTAAGAAATGCTAAATTGAGACATTTATTAGTTCATGTCATATATGGTGTCATTTCATTGGTTCATTTTTTATGGAGTTAATTGTGAACTAATTTTATAATTTATAAGATAGCCAATAATTATTATGTTAATAGTCACTACCCTAATCTAAAATCTCATTGGCGAGGGTATGTAAAATCAACATAGAACCACAAGTATTTGAATCATATAAGTAGTAAAATAAATTTTCATCTAGATATCGATCTCACAGTGATTATATCAGTAATTCAGTCAACTAATAGTTAACAGAATTTTAGTAGAAAAAATAATTAGATATTTTTGTATGAATTTTAGATCATAAAGCTTTTCTACTTGATTCGTATAATGCATATTCAAATAATTCTTAAATGTTTTTAAAACATCATTCCCCTTTAATGTTTCACGAGATAGTTATTTTCATATCTATTAAAATTACATATAAATGTAATAAAAAATGATAATTATTATAATTTTGTTATTCTGGCAAATTTTAGTAGGTTGATAGTACTTCAAAATCTAATTGGCGAGGGTATGTAATCAACATAGATCCTCAAGTATTTGAATCATATAAGTAGTAAATTAAATTTTCATCTAAATATCGATCTCACGGTGATTAATCAGTAATTCAGTCAACTAATAGTTAACATAATTTTAGTAGAAAAAATAATTAGATATTTTGGTATGAACTTTAGATCATAGCGCTTTTCTACTTGATTCATATGAAGCATATTCAAGTAATTTGATTTATGTTTAAGTTGAATATGGAATGAAGGTTGGATAATTGTTAAAATGCTACTTTACCATAACAACATACAAGGTAATTTTCATCATTAAGCCAATCCTAATTATGGTCTCTTCGTAATTGTCCCATTGGTATTTTACTATAAAGACAACAAATCATTCATGCTTGAGGACCCTTCATAAATTTAATACCTTTAGGCAACTCCTCAATTATTTTTGATGATTACTTCGTATGTGTTTTATTATTCTTCGACATTAGGTATCATAAAGATTTAAAATTAATTTGATTTTAAAGCATTTGTACTTTTGGTTTCATAAATATCTTACTCACATAATTAATATATGCATCCCTAAAATCTCACTAGTGTGAACCATAGAGTGAAAGTAACTTAAAGGGCTATCACCACCTTGTGAGTTGTAATCACTCATGCATGTCTTATGAGTTGGCTGACACTAGCATGTTGTGACTCACACACTAAAGAAGAAACTCTTAGAAGAATATTCTATAAAATATCTATATTAATTGAGAATCAATTCTTCTAATATCTATACAATAGTATATATAAAATCATTCATACTTTTAGTTTCATGAGCATCATACTTACGATGATAATTAAGATACTTTAATTTTAAGTTTTAACATATATGTTTATCTCATATATAATGATCAAAAGGAATGTCACTTTTAAGATATTATATGCAGGAGTGAGCCTTGTAGTTTGCTTATCACCATCCGTTGTGATAACATGAGCAACCCCACTAATAATTATATTCATAATTCATGTTTTATGTAATTATTTTCACCAGTTTATATTCTACAATATAAATTAAACACATCCATTTATATCAAGAAGTTTATTTATCACATAAACCATAATTACACCAATCCTAGACTTCAATTCAGCTTGACATTGAGAAGAGATTTATATGAGATATAAAAGAAGAATAAGTATCATAAATTTTTAGTTTCCAATAACTTTCCTCGTGAGAATATAAGACATAAACCCTAATATCATATTATTTTGAATAATTTCTTGAGTCCACCCAAGAAATTAGAGTTTTGAGAGTTGTGCTCTTCAATTTTAAAGACTAGTTTTTATATTGCATTTTTTATTTTCTCATTGATTCCTTAGTAAGTACAAAAATCCCCCTTAACATTGTTTTTATGCTCTTTTTTTTTTGGTCTAGATTGGATAAGAATAGTCCAATTCAAAATTCTCATATTTTCTTTTTGATTTTATACTTTGCAAATGTGACTCATGTTCACGTAAAAAGTCATGACTTTAAGAAGATGTTGTGACATTAGTCTTTGTCTTTTAAGCTCGAGGTTGTGGGTTTGAATTCCTCCTAGTTTTTATGTGATACAAAGTCATGGCATTGAGACGTATATGCAATTTATGAATTTTGACTCTATAACACAAAGTCACAGCTTTGTGGATGGGCAACTACTTTGCTCTTTCCTTGTCATCAAATGACAATGGTGCTCAGAATGATTGTAACTTCAACTTTGTTTTTTCTTATGCCTCAAATGGTTGTGACACCTAGGAATAGCCATGACTACGACATTAGTTTTTTTAATGAATCAAATTGCTGTATTGATGGGAAATGGATATGACTTTAGGCTTGGTCTTTCTTATGAATTACATGGCCACGATACTGAGAAGTGATCACTGATTTGGTTTTGGTCTTTCTTATGAATCCAAAAAGAAAGAGTGATAGGAATGGTAGTGGCTTCGACCTTGGTCTATCTTGTGAATCATATGATCGTGGCACTAAGAAGTAATGTGACTTTGGAAATTAGCCCATACATATAAGTCACAACTTCTTATTCAATTGAGGGCAAAAATCTTGACTTAGGAAATGACCATGCTCAAGTAATACTCTATATAATATTATATATCCATAAGTCATGATTTTGAATAATTGCTAGGAATTTGTCCTAAGTTGTTTTCGCACTATAATTTCTTGTACACCAAAACGTACAACTTTGGAAATAGATTATGGCTTCAACTTAAAAATATGAGATAAGGTTGTCTTGGAAAAGAGAAAGTCATGGTACTACAAAATGATAGTGACTTTTAGCATCAGTGGAATACTTAGTTATTGTGATACAAAATTAATATCATAGCTACTATATTATTATGAGATAAATATGGCTATAACTTCAAAATAATATCAACTAGAGGTGTCAAACAGGAAAGAAATTTTCATAGTCCAAAGGTGTCAAACAGGTCATAAAGTCATGGCATACAAATATTTATGTTAATAAAGTAGTAGAGTCGTGGCATACACAAATTTTCATAACTAAATATGTAATAGCTTTAGCTAGAGGTGTCAAACATGTCGTGTCGTGCTGGCATGACCCAGTTTTTGGTGGCTCTGTCAAGCAACATGGCACGACTCAATTATGGCCAGCCCAGCCCAGCACGTCTCGCTGATCTGAGTCTAGCCGGATTCATGGATGGGTCTGCTAGGTTATGCCGAGTCAGGCCGATTCGGGCAATCAGGCCTGGATATTCTAGATCTTGCCTAACCTAGCATAGCTAAGGCTATGAGTCCAAGGCTGACTCGTACTCGACTAAACGTCTTGGTCTCACCCCGACCCCATCGGTTGCAGAATTGTGGATTAATTATTTTATATTTTTTTACAAATTTTAAATTATCCTTTATGAGTCGCAACTTTACATTATTTATTTATTTCACATAAATTACAAAAAAAAATCATTAACACAAATGAGAAAGTATAATAAATAATAACAAATATTAAAAGAATACATCAATCATTTATCTTTCAATTCAAAAATAAAAAAAAAATAACACAAAGTCACAACTCACAACATAAAATAAAAATCATCAATCTCAATCATAATAATGCATGCTCGATCTCAATGTCAACCGGTATAAATATATAACTGATCATCATCACATAAGTGCTTGATTGTATCACAATTGGTAGGCTTAATCTCCTCAAAGTCTCATAAGTCATCAACTACCAACAAACTCCTTAACTCTTGTTCCAGCATGATCTTAGATGTCCAACCTCGAATCCTCCAAATCCTTCAACTTTCATGCATGCTAGTGCCTCAATGATATTTGACTATTGTCTCTATCTCCTATCCAAAATCACATTGACTAAAATAGGAAAAAACTCTGATGCTATGCTTGACACCAAAGAAGTTAATAGATCCAATATCATCTTAGATAGCACGAGATAGGAGGACTCATATTATTTTCACTATTGTAAAATATCAATGTTCTTGTTATTATTATGTGATAGGATTGAGCAGTGATTAGTATCTATGCACTGAGATAGCTCTCTCATATTTGATGGTCCAATCATCATTTTTCCTTTACTAACTGAATGGAGAAGTCATCATCTCCGAATATGGTATCTATGTCCGTACTCAGAGCTTGGCTACAACTATTACTATACCTAGTGTTATAGTAAGTAAATAACTCAGTTAAATTTTCATGAATGAACCCTTCATGTTGGTGTTGATGGTTCATGCATAAAGATATGTGTATCAAAATATTTTCTATCCCTTCCACCTTAACCTTATGGTTCATACAGACAGCCAGACAATAAAAAGATGAATGTTGGACCAATAATTTAAGTACTTTATTTTCATCTCAATAGCCATGTCACTAAATGTCCACGTGAGATTGGAATGTCCAACGCGGATGCCCTCGGCCAAACACATAGAGGATTTAAAAAAACCCACCACGTGTAAAAGGTGGGGTGGGTTTTTTTTAATAAAATATTAATTTTTTAAAAAGAATTAGGTGGGTCGAGCGTGGTCCAATCGGATATTGCCTAAAACCTAGTCAAAACACTGTAGCCTACCATGCCACTGAAATGGGCCAGGCAGCCAAGTAGTGCCGAGCTCGGCACAAGGCTCGGCACCCCCTGGTCCAATTGTATCCTAGTATGGTTCTTGACCATGTCATGTCGTGCCAGTCACAGCTCAATCAGGTCGTGCCCAGGCTATCGGGCCCACCTATCACCTCTAGTTTCAACCAATGATGAATACCAAAATCACATTGATAAACTCATACATCACCAAAAACTTAAGAATTTTTCTTATGCAAGAAATGAAAGTATATTTCATATAACAGAATATAAAGAATACCAATAATGTACTGCTATTTCAAAATGGTAAAGACAAGAAGAAGAAAAGAAAAAATAATGATAAAACTAAGGATTATATAAAACCCAAACACAACCCTAAATTTGGCTACCACATTAAATTAATTTCCATGAAATACTTATTGTGGCATGAAATTAATATCATAGATGTTATATTATTATGAGATAAATATGGTTATGACTCTAAGATAATATTGTAGTCTGATAAAAAATATTGCATTGTTAAAAGATTATGCTAACAAGGTTTTAAATGTTTTTAATTTTCACCAAAAAATATAATGATTTTATGACTTTTCATCAAAATTCCAAAATCATGAAATTGATTTACTTATAGCTCATTTTCATGCTTATACATCATCTAGTATCATATCAAATACACTAGCATATTCGTTATTTTACATACTAGGCAATAACCTCCATTAGTAATTGAACTTATTAGCTGACATACATTACTAAGTATAAGGCTTAATGAATCATTAAATATTTCATTATGATCATTAAAATGGGTTTAGTCATATTGCCTAATATATAGAGTTCACATCATTCATCTAATTCAAAATCAAATAAATATAAAATTCCATCTCTACGGAGTTTTGAAATACATTTCTCATAAAATAGGTTGTGTTAAATCATTAGTTTTGAACATTTTAATATTAAACTTATAGATTGATTTTTGTGTATGAATTATCAATGTTTAGGACATATATGACATTTAATAAGTAAACATCCTCATAAAAGATATTATCATGATAAATAGAACAGACGTTATTATTATTATTATTAAAATCAAATTCATCTATGACTAAACAAGAAATTGATATTATAGTTTTAGTCATAGTAGAACATAATAATAATTTTTGTAAATCCAAAATAAGAGCATGTTTGATAAAGCTGAAAAAATTAAGTGCTGAATTTTATAAGTGTTGAATTTGTATTGAAAAATTTGTTTGATAAATTACTAAAAATTGAATGCTGAAAAGAATATTTTTATTTGATAACTTTAAATGCTGAATGTTGAAAATGATATTTTTTACATTTTTATCCTTATTATTAATTAGTTCATTTTATTCAAATTAAATAGAATTTCTAATAAATTTTGATTTTTTAGTGCTATTGTTAATTATTTTTTAAAAAAAATTTACTGCAAACATTTCCATGATTATATAATAAAATAAAAAAAAACATAAAAATGTTTATAAAGAAAACTAAAATTAATTTGAAACCAGTTAATTTGATATTTCCTCTCTTAAATTAGTCGTGCATATTTGATCAGCTTGTGTAGCTCTTCCTCCAACTTGTAGTAGACCTTCATGATTATTTTGAGGTATTTTAAATTTTCACCATAATCATTTTCACCCTGCACTAAAAAAACATCAGTAATACATAATTTCCGGATATAGTTATGTATAGCTACGCAAGCAATAACAATGTTTCTTTGAACTTGAAAATGATATGGTATCATCCTCTTTAGGATTGGAAAATGAGCTTTCAAAACACCAAAAGATCGCTCAATGATATTCATCAATCTTGCATGTGCATAATTGAGTGTCTCTTTTTTTGTACGAGGGCAGACAACATCGAGAAAATCAGGCAACCAATATCGTGCATTATGGTAAGGTGACATAAACTATCGAGTATGTGGATATGCAGCATCACAAAGATAATATTTATCTACAAAAAAATATAATTTTAAAATTAATTATGAATTTATTAAAAAAAGATGGGAAGAGAATAATACTTACCTGGTGAAGGTATTGGAAAATTATTTTCTGGATTACGCATAGTCTCTGATAAAACTCTTGAATCATGTGCTACGTCTTCCCATCAAGCCCAAACAAATGTAAAAATCATATTGAAGTCACATATTGCTAGAATATTTTGATAATATTCTCCTCTTCCTCTTCCTCTATAAGGGACTTGTTTGTCAGATGGTTCACAACATTAACAAATGTCCCATCAAGTGCACCAATTGCACTATATTCATTAAAAAAATATCAATATAACAATAAGTATAACAACATGAACACCTATAATAATAAACATGTAATTTTATTTACATTGAACACTTCCCTTAATCGTTGATAGGGATAATTTTCTATTACTTCATTAAACGGGTAGGCACAATCATCTCTCTTCCAAAGAGAAGCATTGCCTCTAGTACTTCATGAAAGTAATGATGTATGGTTTAAGTTGAATGATTGAATCTTCTTTTTGTAATTTAAAGTCATTTTTTCTTCAACTTTGATGTAACGACTATCTTTCAACCATTTTCTATTTTTAAAATGCTCACAAATACCCGAAAAAGTTTGCTTATTCATTCTTAGAATTTCAAGACAATGTGCTAGATTACCATTTAAAGTTTCTTGCACATATGCAAAACCTTTCATGCCTAGTCGATATCTTATCTTCTTTCATGTCTCTTTTTCCTGATAATCTTCTTGACTAGAATCAGTGCAGTGATTTTCAATATATTTCTTTGCTTTTCATTTAACATCTTCTGACAATATTCAACATTTCAAAATAAATCAATAAAAAAAAAGTTAAAACAATTACAAGCAAAGTGAACCACAAGATATTGTCAAAAAAAAAATAATGTCAAAAAAAAAATAATGTCAATACAAAAAAATGTGTAGACAAATTATGAAACAAACTCATAAAAGAACACATTAAATTACATTTGCTATAACACCAATAAGCAAAAAAAAAAAACTAAAGTAATCCCAATTTTTTTGCATTCATCCGAATCCAAGTAATTTTAATTATCTCTGGCTTTTGTGAAAACATCATCCATTGTTCTCTGTATGCTTTGATTTCACAAAAAGTGCTAGAAGCTATAATGTACAATGGGTCATCCATAGGTAAAGTTGTAATCTCATCCAACTTTTTATTACATTCTTTAATGCTGGGTCCATTTGATTGCTCCAATGTACTTAGAACAGCTAGCAATTTTTCATCTATAGCTCCTTTGTTTT
The DNA here is from genome assembly GCA_029783825.1 of Sapria himalayana. NCBI lineage: Eukaryota > Viridiplantae > Streptophyta > Magnoliopsida > Malpighiales > Rafflesiaceae > Sapria > Sapria himalayana. Next base: position 65,536 of record JAREIK010003076.1, on the reverse strand, counting down.
TCTTTTGGTTCTTCCTTTTTGGTAATGATTTTTTTTGTATGATGAAGGGCTTGGTGAAGATTCAGGCTCCATATCCTTGTATTTGTGTGTACAAGAGTTCTCTAGTGTTAGATGAGTACCTAATGAAAATTTGTCGGCACCATTTTTAGGCAACCCACGTTTAGATGGACATCATGAATCTTGCATGATAGCTGTAATGCCATTAAAGACTGATCTCATCTCATCGGCAAATTGTTGCCTAGTATATCGAAATTGTTTTGCATCCAGAATTTTATGTTATTCAAATCATTGTAATTAGGCAATAGCGGATAAATTTATTTTTTCAAAAAATTAACTAAAGAAATGAGCTATACCTTGATATACTATTCTCACTCTTCTGAAGTCCAGTTAATTGTATTAGTTACTAGATTATAGCCATGGTCAAATTTTCCTATTAAATTCAACCATACTGTGTATTTATGTTTTAAATTAATTTCATTTGTTTTTCAAATGTTTTTGAGCGTAATTTAAATTTTTGATCTCTTTTAAAGTGTTTTGAAATTTTATCCCATGATTCAACATGCAAATTCCCACCCCTTTATCTCAAAATATTTTTCTGGTCAAGATATAAATCTAAAAAAAGTTTAACTTGTGTTGGATCTTTCCAACTTGTTCTAGTAGAATCAAAAGAAGTCATTCCTACATAAGATAAGTAACCTAAAGTTATTTACATAATCTTTAATCAAGTTAAATAATATATAATAAATACAAATATACATGCATAAACAACAATACAACAACAAAACTCACATTAATGCATTAAATATAATATACAACTCATTCACATGCATAACTAACATACACAAAATCATAAATGTGATGAAATACATTACATAATAAATAAAAAAGAAATCATTTGCTTTAAGAAGTAGGGATGAAATACATAAACCCATTAAATGTAAAAATACATGACATAACCACAAAACCAACATTCTGGATGAAAATAAAAAACATAAAACAAAAATTCGAAGCGGTAAGGATTTTAGAATAATTCGAGAATCAAAATTTTCGCACAAAAAAAAATGCATTCAGGATTTTAACCTCTAAGCAATCTGGAAGTCGAAGTATTACGATAAACAAGATTTTGGTTTCATTTTTTATAATTAAATCATAATAAGAAGGTTTTTTACGAAGAACATCGATTTCGGAAATTGGATTTCATCAAGAGAACAAAATGAAAACATACCGATTCACAATATTAACATCAAATACCCTAAATACCGAAGAAATCTCAAAATTAAACATGATTAACAACAATTTTGTTCACCGAAAACTCACGTCGAATTCACTCCCGAAATGAATAGAAACTTGCGTGAGGAGAACTTTTTTTAGTGTTTCCGATGACGACGACGGAAAATGAATAGCTGAAATATTTTTAAGGGCAAAATGGTAATTTTTAAAATCTCTATTGTTTAGCATTTTCAGCATTCCACGACAAGTAGATATTTACCTACTTAAAATTTTAAAACATATTTTCACTTAAAATTTTAAGCATTCAGCTCCAAACATTTTTTTATCAAACCCACTTAAAATTTTAAATCATTGAAAATTTTAATTTTAAGTGCGCTGAATTTTTTAAGTGCATTATCAAACAACTCTCAAGTATACAAGATAAAGATAAATAATAAGTTCTTATAGTAGAAATATCAACTCTTGGCCCTTGCTCCATTACTGACGCATAAGTTAATTATCTTGTCTTCAACTAAGGATTTAGTATTTCTTAGAACATTCATAATAAGATAAATGTGAGATCCTCAATCAATATCCAATACCCATGAAATAAAAGTAAATAAATTAATTTCTATAACATAAATATCTAAAGGTCTAGACTCATTATTCTTCTTTTTCTTTTGATCTTCAAACAAAAACTTATAATTTTTTATTTCCAATGAACAAGCTCAAGTGGAAACAAAAAAAAAATCTCATTTGTTTCCTAAACTTTGGGTTGAGGATTAAATTTAAGATTGTGTTTGGGTTTTATATAATCCCTAGTTTTACCATTATTTTTTCTTTTCTTCTTCGTGCCTTTACCATTTTGAAATATTAGGACAATATTGGCATTCTTAATATTTTGTTATATGATATATACTTTTCTTTCTTGCATAGGAAGAATCCTTAATGTTTTTAAACTAATCTAGGAAGTTAATTCCATTTAGAACTCGATAAGTCAAACCAATTTATACATATGTATAACATTATTATCTATCTTGTCTGGCCGGAGTATGCTTATACACTTTATTTTGTTGAATCCATGTATAGATAGATGATTGAGGTTGTGATGTGTATAAATTTGATAGCCATTTTAATTAATTTAGTCATCAAATAGGGATTTTAATTGTAACGCATTAATATATAACATCACATATGTATATATATACATATTACAACATTATATGTATGTATGTATGTATATAATCATATGTATATAGCATCTAAAATATTCTTTTGGTCATTGGACCATGCTATATACCATGTGTTTTTTATTAAAAAAAATACAAATTAATTATTTGGTAAAAAAATTATTGTTTCGTATTTAATCAAATAAGGTTAAATAGATTGTTTATATATTTATATTAACTAATCATTAAATTTTCGTGATTGTTGAATTAACAAAATTTATATACAGATTATTTAATCACTAATCAAATACTTATAGTTTAATAGTTAATCAAATTAAATATTACTTATTACTAATAATTATATTTAAATTTAATCAAATTAAATTAAATACATTGTAAATAATCTTGAATAAAATATCCATTAAATTGTCCCGATTATTTAATTAATGTAATTTATATACAGATTATTTATTAATGTATAAAGCACATATCTAATTTTCTTAAAGTAACAAGAAATTTGATTAATAAAAATCCAAGTCTCCTCTCATATAATGTTAGTGTTTACTAAATTTAAAAACAAAAATGTGTAACAAATTTAGCCCTCAATTTTCCATATAAGTTGCCTACTTATCCTAGTCATATTAGAAATAAGATATCTACCTTGGTTATTTTTCTGTTGCCTCCTCGCCCTCCACATATTATGTGTATTATTGTTAATGAAAATCTCTCTTAAACTTCTCCCAAGTATTAATGAGCATACCTTTGAGCTAGACATCATGGTTTCTCTGTCACCACATAAGTATTGGTATGTCAATAAGATATATTGAAGTGCTAACCTTAAATGAGTCTGCATTGACACAAGTCAAGAAAATATATTTATGTGCATATTCTTGCAACTTTTAGGATGAGTTTCCGAGGGATTTAGTGTAATGGATTGTAGTTATTTTTATCTATACTCAAAAGTCATGCTAGATATTTAATAAACATGACTTCTTTTGTCTTTTAAGATCATGTCCCACATTAGATTTTTTATTCTTAAAAGAGATAGGTTCCCTTGTAACTAGGATACTTTAATTTTCAACGATGTCCACCCCAGAAGAAATAACATGATGGATTTTACCATCAAATGCAACTTGCACAAACACTATGAAATTTTTTATTATTGATACAAACTTTAATAAAAAAATGGAGATACTATATAAGAAATGTGTACATTATCTTAAAAAAATTAAGAAAAATGAGATATAAAATGAAGATAGTTACATTTTAATACTCGTTTAAAAAAAATAAAAAAAAAATACACATATCATAACCAAAAAATATTAAAATTTTAACCTCATTGTGCACACAAAATAATACCATCAATACAGCTGAATAAACTAGAGGGTTTTTCAATGACATCTGGAACAGTGTTTTGGAACAGTGTTTTGGAATCAAAACTCGCCGTGGGTGATTCTCATTTGAATTCCTGCTGCCAGAAACAACCCTCCTGCCAAAGAACCTACACCAATAGATAAGAAATTAGCTTCTAGACCATGTTGGTTTCACCAAAAGGTTTTGTTTAACACACTAATAATGCCAAACAAATGCCAAACCGGACTGTTTGCAATATGGGCATTGTTGTACCCTATTATTTATGCAATAACAAATGCCAAACAAACATTAAAAAAAATAAAAAATATATATATATAAAGAAACAAAAATAAAATAAAATAAAAACAATGCCAAACAAACATAAGAGGGACTTACTAAAGTCATCTTCTCCTTTTATACCCTCTACCCTCTTTACTCGGGCATGGTGCTTCCAGCAAACTCCATCTATAGGCATGTGAAAAGAAAGAGACCATCAGGACCCACTACATAATCAAAACCAAGAATGAATTAACAAGTGCTCACATAAAGGATCCGACAGGGTAGAGAAGAAGAGGTCCATGACGAGCAGGCACAGGAAAATCAAAGTGGTATGCATGCTTTTCTAATCTGAATGCAGACCAATAGTGAGAATTTTTCGGCAAGTCTACAGGGGTGACATGGCACCATTGCACAGGCATCCCCGGATTCCTTACCATGCTCCCTAGAATCAAAGAGCATTTCCATACCAACACTGACATAGAAACTAATCTCATTTTTTAATCTTGCCACAATAAATGTTAACCAAATCACACATCTGGTATCTCATTCATCTGGACCATGAGGGAGAAGAATCATTATTTTTTCAAAACATACATCCACAACATCATTGTATCCAGGAACTGGTATCCCATTCAACCCAGCCGCTTCCGAAGGGGAAGGGGGGGAAAATATGAACACGTCCCTGTGGCAAGCATTCACAGAACCAATCTGGCAGCTCATTTTTGATTCATCACAGTCAAGACTAACCTCACCCGGCCAAGTGCACCATGTTTTTCAATGTTAAAAAAACATTTGTATTCCATTCATATTCACAACAATTCCCCTTTCATTGAGATAATAGGCATGTATGGAAAATCCGTGGAGTCGCTCTTTCGAAGGGGGTAGCAGGAGGGAGGATGATTCTGTTGACGGGCTGTTCGATTGTGTTGATATATGGAAGTAAAATTACAAATTTGCCCTTAATGAGCAATTATCGTGCATTACTGTAAAGTTTTTTTTTTCAGTAAATTTACGCGTTTTAATTATCAGACTGATATAAAAGCCGATATTTTTTTTGACCTAGTTGTTGGATCATTTATTGATTGGTTTTTGAATTGCTCCGCTGCGCGATATTTCTTCCTCTCTTCTTCTCCTCTGTTCATCTCTTCTTCTTCTAGTTTATGCTTCTGTTCTTGAGAATTTCTTGTGTTAAACAAGAAATAGTTGTTTTAAAACAACATTGTGGTATCAGAGCATCGATACCTAACTGCGATTGAAATTATTTTTGAACAATATTCAAATCTAATTTCTCCAGTTAGGCGTTCTCTGAAAACCTAAATAATTCTCACAAATTTCTTAAGATCGAGCATAGATCTAACCAGATCTAGTAAGATCTAAAGGTTTTGTGGTTTTTTAAAACCTATTTTTAACAAAACCCCAACTTTCTGTTCATATTTTTTCAAGCTGTTCTTAAGATATTATGTTTTCAAAAACTCAAAACACATCAAACTCGGGTTTAATTCCTATTCCCTTGTTTGATGGTGATAATTTTGACTATTGGCTTGTCAAAATGCGAACATTATTTATCTCCCAAGACATATGGGAAATAGTGGTTTCTGGATATGAAGAAGCTCCTAATTTCTCTATTCTGGAAGGTAAAGAACTATTACAAGAGAAGGAATTGAGGAAATTAAATGCTAAGGCATTACTTTTCATCCAACAGGGTGTAAGTAATGCGATATTCCCTAGATTACTTGGCTGTACTCAAGCCAAGGAAGCTTGGGACCTCCTAATCGAGGAATATCAAGGAGATAAGAAGGCTCGAGGAGCTCTTCTGCACTCCTTGAGAAAAGACTTCGAGAATCTGAGTATGAAAAACTCAGATTCTCTTACTGAGTTTTCAACTCAGTTCTTAGATATTGTTAATCAACTGAAGATTCATGGAGAAAATGTCTCTGAGACTCGATTGGTTGAAAAACTTTTAATCTGCATGCCTGATAAATTTGATGCCATTGTGACAGTTATTGAGGAGACCAAAGACCTATCAAAACTCTCCATCCAGCAAGTTTTGAGCTCCCTGAAGTCTTATGAGGGTCGATTACTGAAGAGAGCAGAAAGTTCTGCAGAGACTGCAATGCAGTCAAGATGGGAAGATAACTCCATTAAGGCTGAAGAGCAATACAGAGATATGAGGAACAAGAAAAATGTACTAAGGTATGGATCTAAAAATAAAAATAAAAATAAAATTAAAACAGGCTCTTTCTCTACTCACTCTTCAGACTCATCTAAGGAACAAGTTTCTTCTTGCACTATTTGCAAGAGACTAAACCACACTGCGACAGAGTGTTGGTTTAGAAAACAAAATCAGTGCCAAAACTGTAAAAAGTTTGGGCACAGTTCAAAGAACTGTAAGAACATATCCAACCAGAGTGCTGGTTTTACAGAACGAGTAAGTTCTGTAGAACATCTGTTTTATGTAAATGAAACAGAAAATACACACTCAATAAACACTTGGTTTCTGGACAGTGGCTGCTCAAACCACATGTCTGGAAATGAAGAGATATTTGTGGATTTACTTCCAGTAGTAAATTCACAAGTCAAATTGGGGAATGGTGAACTAGTTCAGGCGCAAGCCAAAGGCAGAGTGGCAGTACCCACCTGCTCTGGAACAAAGTTCGTAAAAGATGTACTTCTGGTTCCTGCCTTGGACCAGAATCTACTAAGTGTCGGCCAATTAATTGAAAAAGGCTATAAATTAATGTTTGAAAATAAAATATGTAAAATTTTTGACCAAAATTGCAATCAACCTTCCTGGATTGTAAAAATGTCGAATGAAAGAAGTTTTCCACTGACATTTGCTGAGAAAACAGATAAGGCATTCTCAATGAATGTCCAATCTGTCACCTCTCTATGGCACAGAAGGTTTGGGCATTTGAATTACTCTGACCTAAAAAATATTTTTCAAAATAATTTGGTAACTGGTATGCCTTCTAACCTTACACCACCTAATTCTATCTGTGAAGTATGTTCACTGGGAAAACAATCCAGAAGAAGCTTTCCGAAGCACTCTGCCTGGAAAGCTTCTCAACCTATGGAATTATTACATGCTGACATATGTGGTCCTATGTCAGTAAAGTCTTTAGGCAGTAGTAGTTATTTCCTGTTATTTATAGATGACTGCACAAGATATATATGGGTTTTTTTCTTGAAGCACAAGTCTGAAGCACTTGAATGCTTCAAGAAACTTTTACCCCTTGTTGAGAGACAATCTGGTCTAAGTGTCAAGTCACTTATAACAGACAGAGTAGGTGAGTTCCTCTCTCAAAAATTCACAGATTACTGTGAAACTAAAGGAATAACTAGACAACTTACCACTGCCTACTCACCACAACAGAATGGAGTTGTGGAGAGGAAAAATAGAACAATAATAAAAATGGTCAGAACATTGTTAAATCAGAAAAACCTACCAAAGATTTTTTGGGCAGAGGCAGTGAACACTTCTGTGTACCTGCTCAATAGATGCCCAACCAAAGCACTGGAAAACATAACTCCATTGCAAGCTTGGACTGGTAGGAAGCCTAGTGTTAAACACCTAAAGGTATTCGGGAGTGTATGTTACTCCCATATACCAAGTGCACATAGAACCAAATTAGACTCCAAGAGTCTAAAATGTATTTTAGTAGGTTACAGTCTGCAATCCAAGGGTTACAGACTATACTCACCAGAAACAAAGACATTTCTGGTGAGTAGAGATATTCTGATTGATGAAAACAGCATGTGGGATGGAAATTTAAGTGAAGCAAATTCTGGAACCAAAAATGGTTGCACAGAAGCTGGTGCAACCTGCTATAAATTTAAAAATGCTCCAAGGTATGATTTCGGCTCACCCTCTACTTTTACTTCTGAGATTATTTCTGATTCTGATTCTGATTCTTTTACTGAACATGATTCTCAATATAAGTTCAAATCTGTTTCTGAACATAGTGATTGTACATCATCTAATTCTGAATCGAGGACTGAACTTAGTAAAATAACCCCTGTAAAGTATAGAAACCTGTCAGACATTTATTAGAGATGTAACTACACCTCAGTTGAGACACTCAACTATGAAGAGGCTGTAAAATATCAATTCTGGTTCAAAGCGATGCAGACAGAAATGTCTGTTATCGAGAAAAATAACACTTGGACTTTAGTTGACTTACCTCAAAATAAACACAGTATAGGTGTTAAGTGAATTTATAGAATTAAATTTAAATCAAACTCAAATCAGCCTGTATACAAGGCTCGATTGGTAGCCAAAGGCTACTCACAAAAACCCAGATTAGATTACCATGAAACCTTTGCTCCAGTGGCAAGGTTAGAAACCATAAGACTTTTAATAGCCTTAGCCGAACAGAAAGGTTGGAAATTATTCCAATTGGATATAAAGTCTGCCTTTTTAAATGGAAAACTTAAGGAAGAGATATATGTAGAACAACCCCCTGGGTTTGTGAAAAAGGGGAGTGAACACTGTGTTTATAAATTAAATAAGGCCTTGTATGGGTTGAAACAAGCTCCTCGTGCTTGGTATCAACAAATCAACTCTTATCTTCTGAATCAAGGATTCAGTAGAAACAAGAGTGAGCCTACACTCTATATTAAAAGAGATAACAATTCTGGAATTTTGATTGTTTCCTTGTATGTTGAAGATATTGTATTTACAAGTAATAAAACAGAATTGATAAATAATTTTAGGAGAGAAATGGAATTTAGATATGAAATGTCTGATCTAGGAAGTCTAACACAATTCCTAGGACTTGAAATAATTCAAGACACAAGTGGTGTGTCCGTTTCTCAAACCTCATACATTAAACAAGTATTGAAAAACTTTGGAATGAGTGACTGCAAACCAGTATCTACCCCTTTAGAAGTAAATCAGAAACTTCTTTCAGCTAAGGGTAAACCAGTAAATATGAAAAATTTCAGAAGTCTAATAGGCAGTCTGCTGTATGCATCAGCAACCAGACCTGACATAGTTTTCTCAGTTCATTTGTTATCACGTTTTATGCACTGTCCGAATCATATACACTTAAGTGCTGCTAAACGTATATTGAGATATCTCAAAGGTACACTTAATTTAGGTCTGAAATATCATAGAATTAACCATACAGAAATCATAGGTTATTGTGATAGTGATTGGGGAGGAAATCCAGAGGATTACAAAAGTACCTCTGGATATGTATTTAATCTTGGAACTGCTGCAGTTTCTTGGCAGTCCAAGAAACAATCAACTGTAGCTTTGTCCACTACTGAAGCTGAATATGTTTCAGTTTCAGTTGCAACCTCTCAAGCCTTATGGCTTAGAAAACTATTGGGCGACTTAGATAAAGTCCAAAAATATCCAACAAAAGTTCTGTGTGATAATCAATCCACTATATCTATTGCGAGTGATATGGTAATGCACAGCCGAATTAAACACATAGGTTTGAAATATCACTTCATTAAGGATACGATTGAATCTAATGAAGTTAAGTTGGTTTTTTGTAGGACTGAAGATCAAGTTGCTGATATATTCACAAAATCCTTACCAAGAGAAAAGCTTATCTATTTGAGAGAAAAACTTGGACTGACCTCAACTACATCGAATCGGGGGGATTGTTGACGGGCTGTTCGATTGTGTTGAGATATGGAAGTAAAATTACAAATTTGCCCTTAATGAGCAATTATCGTGCATTACTGTAAAGTTTTTTTTTCAGTAAATTTACGCGTTTTAATTATCGGACTGATATAAAAGCCGATATTTTTTTTGACCTAGTTGTTAGATCATTTATTGATTGGTTTTTGAATTGCTCCGCTGCGCGATATTTCTTCCTCTCTTCTTCTCCTCTGTTCATCTCTTCTTCTTCTAGTTTATGCTTCTGTTCTTGAGAATTTCTTGTGTTAAACAAGAAATAGTTGTTTTAAAACAACAGATTCCTTGCTTATGGGATCCCAAACTTCTAAAGTGCCCGGCAAACACAACCTCTTACGAGAGACGATATATATTTTGCCACCGAATTCAAAGACTAAGGGAATATATTTGGACCCTTCAACTCCCGACACAAGTAATTCGAATCCAGATGACAGAAATCCAGCTTCATCACATCCTTTCTGTGCCTCCCGCTCCCGTATTTCAACAACTCCATCTTTCCAGGCATTCTCTTCCAAGAATTCTTCCCCAAAAAAGTAAGCGTTATACAACTTAAAGCAGCCGATGCCTGACGGCAGATTTGCCTATCCAATTTGATCCATTTTTTGAGGGGAGGCGGTGGCAGTGCACAATTTCTGTCCCAGCCATCACCGTCGAGTATCTCCTTCATATCCAACAGAAAAATAAATAGATTCACGTGCAATCATGCAGAAAAGCTCATTCATTGCCTTCCCCAGCAGCAACCGTAACCAACTGGCAGCATAGCATGCTATAACATAAAAATCATTGAATTTATTTTTATCCAAAATTCAGAAGCAATTTTAACACGCGAGTATCGGTGCTCAGGTGGCCAATGCATGGCCATGTCAGGCTATGCTAAATATATACAAGCCACAGCCCCACTCATACCGCGCCCAGTGACCGCTAGGCAGTGCCACTTGCAAGTGGACACTAGCAAGGCATAGTTATAGGCGTGAAGTGGACACTAGCAAGGCCCAGTGCCACTTGTATGCGGCTAAGTCAACTTGGGTTCATATTGACCACTCTCACAAAATAGACCAAACATGGATTGAGCTACGTAACTACTCTATGCGAAATAAATCTAACCTGATATACCCCCACAATGCCACTTATTTATTGGCTGTTAAATCACTTGTTGACTTTTAATAGTACTTATTTATTGAGTTTTAAATAATAATTTATTGAAACATATGAAATTTATCCTAATGTTTAAAAAAATAAAGATTTTACCCCAAAAAAAAAACAAGCTTACACTTATTTTTAATTTTATGAATAGAAATTTATATTTGAAAAATATCTAGGAATAATATATAAATTAATAAATATCACCTCATTGTTGTCCGAAGTATGATATATTAATCAATTTTGCTCTATTTTCACTCCTTCCACAATCTATGTTACTAATGTTATAAAACACATATTGAATCAATCATAAAACTCATCAACAAGGTACATATTTTATATTTATCAATAAATACACCTATACGATACAAAATACAATTTATTAAATTTTTGTAATAAAAAAAAACATACAATATTAAAAAAATAAAAAAAAAACAATATCACTGATAATAATCATGCCAAGTATACATAATTTTACCTTTGAATGAGATCAGAAAAATATTAATAACTTGATATTCTTATGTCTCGAAATTTAGAGATGCAACATTGAAAATGTTAGAACCCAAAACCTACTATCACTTAAACGAAGACACTAGTCATCACATCAACGCATGACCTACAATAAATATACGAAACAAGAACTTATCAATGATATTGTATAAAACACATTTTTTAATACGTAATAAAATTATATCAAAATATCTAAATACATAACAAATCATTATGCAAATTCATGCTCGTCATACAATTTATTAAAAATAAAGAACATAATTATTACTGAGAAAAATATTTGGTACATTTTCTTCCATTCAAATAAGAATATATATTCTTCATAAATAGTAAAATTCATACCACGATATAAAAATTTCGTCTAACCTCTAAGATTACATAAATTTGATAAATTTTAAAATATAACGATAGAAAATTTAACTTAATCATCACTTTTATTTCTAATTATAATTAATTTATTATCTTCACTTATAAAATAAATAACTAATATATTTTTATTATGTAATTATTTTATTAGCCAAAAATTGATGAATATATATCCGAGCATAAAATTTCTATATCATCATAAAGCAGAAATTTGAGGACATTATTCAGCATTTTATTTTACTTATAAAAACCACCACTTTTTATAGAAATTATGTAGCAAATATATAATGAATAAACAATAAAAAAAATAGATGATATGACATATGCATCATTAATAAGAATAACTTGATAAATGTATAAAATAAAAATAAGGTATAAACACCAGGTACCTTTCTTCTTGTCAATAATGTCAAACTAAATACACTAATATGCTAATATTTAACAATAAAATATCAAATTTCCCTATAACAAATAGTAAATTTTATTGAATTTCAAATATGTTAATATAGCTAATTAATATTTAATTTATTAATGCATCTAAATATTTGCTACAAAGATAATTTTCAAGACAAACAAAACTAGCTAATTAGAATTAAATATCTCAATTCTAAATCCAAAGCACCTTCACGAGTATAACAAACATGATTATATATTTTTTATATTCATTCTTTATCCTTTGGAATATACATAATTATATTAGTGTTTCATAAAGTAAATACCAGACTCACGTCAACAACCTAAATAATGAAATTTCATATATCAAGCATCACTAAACAAATAGGACAAAACAAAGACAGAGAATAAACTTCAAAATTAAAATAGTTTAGTTTTCAAATACTACATGTTAACCAAAATTTAAAAGTTGAGATTGCTCAAAATATTTAACTTTGATGTGTAAAAATTCTGTTAAACTAATTACCACAAATTATTACAAATCAAACAAAACTTGCGTACATGTTACTATTTTCTACCAAAAAATATAAAACACAAACACTACAATTAAATACTACCTAAGTACCACTCAAATACACAGCTTGTAACAAAAAGATCAACTATGAAAATGACATACTAAAAAATATTATATCAACAAAAACTAAACAAGAATAAACACACCAATAAAACATTAAATCCAGATAAAATATAATTTATTGAATTAAATCACAAACACATAACCTGCTTGGAAAACTAGATGGTGGAAGTGGAATGGGTGCTACAGTTTCAATGAAATAGATGAAAAAAACAAAAACTTTTTCTTGCATACTAATAGGTACTGAAGTATATCAAAAACAAGAAGAAAAATGACATAACGACTACAAAAACCTCAATAGATCACAAGGATGATAAAGTGCTTCACGAGTTTAGGACAACGATGAACAACATTGGGGTTTCATTCCTTTTTCTTTTAAGTCATTTTTTTAATATTAATACCAATTTTATTACTACAACAAGGGACTACAGATATTAGAAGTCACTTTTTTTTCTTTCACGATACTTTGGCATCGAACATATGTAACCGGCTTATAATTATAGTGTTCATGACTCGCAGAAATATACTTAGCCTAATTAATATTTTGAATAATTAAAACATAAAAGATGTGGAGAACTCTTTAAAGACATACGAGATAAATTAATATAATTTTTCAAGAGATCGGACAGACTAACTTTATTGAATTAATATAAAGAGAATTTATCATAAGTCGAAGACTTTAAAAGAAAGAAGTATTTTGGCCATCCCGACACATATAGCTAATGACTGACATTTGCAAAGACCAAAGCCTCTGATGATTTATTGATAGGGAGAACATTCGAACTCTAGCCTTGAGTCAAGTAACATCAAATTGAAATTTGAAGTATCGATGCAAATGTAATGCCTCTTATTATGATCTGGATGGCCAAAGAATAATCAATCACAATAATAATACAAATAACAAAACCTCGAATAATCAACATTCAATTATAAATGTTGTCTCGTTTGTCCCTAATGCAATCAGAATGCTTACAAGCGATTGTAAGTTTTTTCACATTTGGTGATATTATTTGTTAATTTAGTAGTATACGAAAATATTGTCTACTAACAATAAAAATTTAACAAATAGACTTTCAAAATAGTATTGTAGTAGTAGAGAGATGGCAAATTGATCGTGTAGTCCCGACATGGCTCAATATTTAGAGGCCCAATCAAGTCATGGTGTCGTGTCGGACACAAAACATAAAGAGTGCCTAAATAGTTTCATGCCAACATCAAAAAATTTCATTCTAACTCAGCATGACCCGATGACATGACTTTATGAACCATGCATGCCAAGTCAGGCTGACAAAGGTCATGACTTTATGAACCTACCATGACACTTGCCTGGCACCTGGCCCTGACCAGCCATGTGTAATTGCCATTGGGGCGTAGGACAATGAAACAAAATCTGCATGGGCCTGTGAAATGTTAGGAGTTGGATGTGGGCCAAGTTCAACAGGTTTGGATATTAGAGCTTAGTGAGTTGTACTGAGGCTACAATGACAACGCATTTCTAATCATTTAACAAATAACAAAAAATTTAATTAAAATATATTAAGTAAAATTATTTGTACTAAATATATTTCAACATAAATTAAAATGAATATATTCAATAAAACATAAAGATCATACATTCTTAACTAAATAAAAAAATATACATGTGATTTATTTTCAAATATCATGACATGGGTATTATATGATAAATAATAATAATAAAATATAAAAAAAATAAAATTAAAAAATATATATCTTAGAAATATAAGAGAAATATTATCAATAAAATAATTACTGTTTAGTCTGCATCACTAGTTTGATTCAAACCATAGCGTCTGGTTCTAATATTAGCACTAATCTTAATAACTTGGATATCATTACATGAGCCATTATCTATCAGTAGTAGTTTCATTTTACCCTAACAAAATCTTTGAATCTTCTCAATTTTTTAAGCATGAAAATGCTTCTAGGATTTTTGGTTGTGGTCTGAATCTCTTAAACTAGACGCTAGAGTAGAGCTGTCAACCAGCCCAGGCAAAACGAAAACGACATGGTCCATAACTATGTCTAGTACTGGACCGCGCATGCCCATGGCACAGCTCATGCCTTGCCGAGATGGTGTGAACCGTGCCTCATGCCAAACCAGCCACGACCCACGGGCTTGGCCTGATAACATGGTCCGTTGACCTGCTGAACAGCTACTAGTATGGTCAAACTATTGTATCATGGGTCTAATCCCGTCGAGTAACCACTGAATGAGATGATTTATTAAAAAAATTAGTCACGTAAGCCAAATTGGGAAGCCAAGTGTGGCAAGGTCCTACACTTTGAAATTCAACTGCGCCGTTCCATTCCAAGCCAACAATCTGGTTCCATATAAACCGTTTAAGCATGACAATGTTGTGCGACCATCCCATGCGCACGGCATGAATCATCTAACACCTCTACACCAAATGATAATCAATATTTATCTATCAAGATAACTAGCTCCTATTTAATGAACCCCATTAATATTATCAAGCTAAATAAATAAATAAATAATCATAATCTTCAAATATGATATTTATGTCTATAATCAAATCCTCGCACGGTATCATAAAATATAAATATGTTATTTAATTTTTGATAAATCAAACTCTTATGTTTGTCTACTTGGTTCATGCAAATACCAAATAGATATGTATTTTAAAATATTTTTTGCTTCTTTAACTTTAATCGTATGATTCATATATGCAACAAAGCAATAACAAAATAAATTGTGAACCAATATTTTACATTATTGATTTTCATCTCAAAAATCATTCTATTAAAATCAAAATGTCTTCTATACATGTTAATCATACTATTAATAATATACATTCATTGAATCACAATGCAAGTTAGTAAGAATATACATGAACAAATATATGTTCATTGTATCATAAAAAAATTTTAAAATTTTCAAAAAATAAGTTCGACACTTTTACTGTTTAATCTAATAAAAAGTAGGTATAATTCTATCGATATCTTATATCCATTCAAATTATTTTTAAGCCCACGGATAAATATTGAGTGTAAAACTCTTATTGTCTATTATGCATCATAAGAAATACTAGTAATTTCTTATCTCTTCTAATACATGACATATAACTTTCATTCTCACTTGAGGTATTAAAAGAGTTAGGTGACACGTATATCTAATATGAAATATATTAACTAAAAGCCCGTCACTAATAATTCTTAGAAACATATTAATAATGACATCATTATTTAAAGAATTAATGAATGTGATCCTAAAAATTATATTTAAAATATTATATTTTAAAAAGATCATCGTCAAAAACTCATATTTGACGAGACTATCATTTGAAAAAAATATCTCAAAAAATCCTAAAATCTTTTATTTAATTTATACTTAAAATTAATATATTTAACGGTGAGATGCGCATGCGAATGATATGTCATAGTGACTAGCCTAGATTTTAATCATCATAGACACCACCTCACTATAATTCCCAAGTTCATTTTTTAATAGTTATTTTTTTAATTTAAAAAATTTTATTATGTCGTTCATACTTATAAACTTGAAGATACTATAACATGTACACTAAATATAGATTTGAATTATTTTTTGACTACTCTAGAATCATCCAAAAAATTAATCAAAAGATACATAATAATAATTAATTTAGTCATATTTTGCCTCTCAAACTCAATGTAAAAAATAAAAAAAAATAATTAACATAAGGTTGAACAAATTTGAATGACAGTATCGCTAAATTGGATTTGTCATGGAAACAATGCATCATATTTTTGTGTATTAATGAATAAATATCTTTTAAGGAGATCTGTAGTATCAATACTCTTACACACACACACACACACACACACATATATATATATATATCTTTTATAATACATAAAATGAGTGGAATCTTCTTTTAGACGCATAACATTTTTATTTTTAATTATATTAAAATATGTATAAACTATTTAAATTCACTTTACGAGTTTTAGGCAAATTGGTCGAAACAATAGAAGAAAACCAAATTTTAATCTCGGACATTGCAATCAAATTATCATTATTATCAATATGTATGTCTAATTCTTTTTTATTAAATTAACTAAATATCATTTTTAATAAATTTTAATTTACTTTATTTTTTTATTAAAGTTAATAATATAAGATTCTAAATAAAATAAATATAATAATAATAATAAATTATAATATGTACTTTATTTTTTTGAATAGCAAAAAAGTTAGATGTTATATTTGTACCTCATATCTCAAGCTTCGTTGTTCATCACAAAATACTAGGATAGTAGTGGCACTCTTCATGACATAAAATAAAAATAACTAATTTAAAAAATCTTAAAACAAATCAAAATATGTTGAGTACTTGGAGGAGAAAAAAATAATTTACGAAATAATTATACAAAAATTAAAATATAGGTTAGCCATTATGTATTTATAAAAAATATTTTTTTATTTAAAAAAATATATTTAAAAATTATGTTTCAATTAAAGTTAGGATAAAAATCAAACAATCATTTGAATTATACACTAAGAGCCTTTGAAAATAATATGACATAACATAATTTTTAAATTTTTTTTACCAACATAATAGCAATAGGCATTATCCTATTGTTGTCTTTGTCAAGTCCCTAGGGGGGCAAAACTACCAAAAAATAGCCAACGGATAAAGCAGTCCATTATTTATGCTGAAAGATAATTTTTTTTTTAAAATCAATCAAGTATTCATAACAATCCTATGTGCCTAACATGACATGATGCATGATAAGTTATATCATGCCATTAGTTGTGCCAAGCAAGGTTGTACTACATGCAATACATATGCCGCCCCAACCCACTTGACAACTCTAAAGTAGCAACGACAAGTAAAGTTGCATCATAGAGTTGTAGTACCTTTGATGCATTGTGACTTGTCATGGACTTTGAAGTACACATAGCTCGTAATGAAACAATAATTAATAATTTCGTTTAGATGAACCGTATTGAAGAATTACATGCAAATATGCAATGGATTAGGTGGAAGAGACTATCATAGATTCATAATTATAATGTCTATGATTCGGCCAAAATAAAATTATAATAATTAATATGTTGGTTGATTAAAATATAAAAATTATGCAAAGTTCTACAATATCATGTGAGATAAATTGGTATCATTTTTAAAAAGTTGAAGCAAGACTACCTGACTGATTTTGGAAAACTTATCAAAAATCATGAACTTAACAATAAAGAAAAATTTTAGCCTACATCATACAAAGTGATCATGATCTGGAATTATTTTACCAATAAGCCTACGATGGAACAAAACTAATTCAACATATAATCAATAATTGACATTGTGCGAAAGTTGAAACTCTAATAATTTATTAATAGTTTGTGACATGGGATGTGATATTATGCCAAAGCTCCAAGTATGTGTCGCATCACTCTATTTTAGAGAAGAAAATGTTATCACATAGAGCATGTGTCAAATTGTAAATATTTTTTTAAGGTGAAGGAGAAAATGAGCAAGTAATATTAATTATATAGATCAATAATATTTTGATTATACGAGATAATTAGTTAAGTATATCCCAACAAAAATTAATTTTATTAATTATATTCCAGCAAAAGATTCGAGATGTGTGAGATTATTTTGGTATGAAATCCAAAAACTCATGAGAAGCTGGATATGTCAATTGATTTAGATCGGGGAGCCTGAGCCTTGCACTTAGTTACAACACATAATTATAATGTCTAGCATAGCATGAAATGATCCAAAATCATTCTTAGACTTGCCTCATTTAAAAAAAGAAACATTCATTTCTTAATGACCACACCGCCCAAAATAACATCAACTTGCCATCATTTCATTAATAATAAATAAGAAATAATATTTTTTTAATCTAAGCATTTAGATCTCTTCCAATGACCATGAACAAATATCTAACAACTATTAAAATTTTATACTAAAAAATATAAAAAAATTTAAAATTTAGTTTTCATTTTAAAAATTATATACACATATCGCTACTTCTTGAGTCTGCAATGTCATTTAGCATCAAAAAATATTTGATTACTATGATATGAAATTAATATCAACATCATAAAATTAATTAGATCTAATCCAACTACAACTGCAATGTCAAAATAATGTTAATACAATAAAAATCTTATATCAACAAAATGATAGAATCATGAAAAACAAAAATTATCATGCGTGTATAATTTCAATCAATAATAGATGCAAAAATTAATTTATAAATACTCAAAAATATAATCAGTTTGTGTTGTATTAGAGCAGATTTGCCTTGCTTCAGCAAGGATTACAGAGAAAAATTATTGAGAAGAAAAAAATTTCCGAGAAAATGAAGAATCACGATAAAAATCAAGAAAGCAAAAATCCACGTAGTCAAAAAAATATCACATCAATATCAAAAAAATAATAATAAACATAGTTAATATATGAGATTTTACATCCAATAAAATAAAAAGTCTTTAATACTTTACAGCGAGACTGGGACATTTATTAAAAGAGGGTGTATAAGTAATTTTACCAAGTATGGAGCCCAATACAACAAACATAACAAGGCCCAATATCAACAATTTGTAACATATCACATGTCATGACTTGGGTGACTTTTTGCTCCACTTTTAGCTACCAACTTAATCAAACCGCACATATTACTCTAAAAATTCTTAATTTCATAATTATTCATCAAAAATACTCAATCTCAATTTTTATAAATTATTATGAATGAAATAGTCTTTAAAACAAAAACAAAGTAAAAATCATATCAAATGACAAGTATTATTTAGTACTTTACAGATCAAATAAACTTTCACACAAATCATTACTCATCGTCAAACAATTCATCCCCCACATACAAAAAAACAAAAAAATATATATAAACTTCTCTCCTTTAAAATAATAGTTTGTTATTTCCAAGTTAGAGTGTCATTGTATATCAAGACTGTGGAGTTATTTGTTTTTGTGATTAGTTGAAGAGTCACGATAAGATTTGAGCCCCACAATTAACTTTCGAGACTAATATAAGGTGCACTGTATTTTCTGTAATTTCTCACATATCATCATTACATAACACAGTATATATGAGGTGCACAATATATTTTTCAATATATTTTTTTGCTTCCTCTTGTCTTTTTAGTTATTTTAAAATTGGAAGATCCCAAAGACGTGCTACTTTTAAACATCTTTCACTGGGTATCGAGACACTAAGTTATCATGTGAGTCTGTAATCATAGCTAAAAATTTTATTTAATATCAATCATTCTGACAAGTTTGAATAAAAATACATGAGTACTCCAACAAAAGAATACAAGTATATTGAAGGTGATATTTATTTGAAGTTCAGATATGCCGACCCTATAAAATTTGAGAATCTTATCGCTAATATGTAACTTGACTATGAAATAAAGTATTGATCTCTCCTGATGAGCCTGAAAGAAGGTAAGACCAATCATAATAAAGCCATAAATTATAACATGTTAAAATGGATCTCAAAAAAATATTGATGTGAGACTGTCGCACAGGCTGTACCATTACATGAAAAAGTAGACCCATAACAATCAATTTCATTAAAGATGTGACTTTTTTGAGTGTCACAGTAATATGGTGGAGTTTTCTTTGAGTATTTAGTTTTTGTAACACAATTACGATCATAGTGTGTGGAGCCCGCAGAGGTTGTCTTTAGCTTCTAGAACTTCAAAATCACATTGTTGTTAGAAGCCATAACTTTAATCACTGCTTCATCATTTTTCTCTACTTAGTTAGCATTCTCCAATTTGTCATCTCTACCTTGTCTTTATTTTTTATTTTATCAAATACTAGTTAGAATTTTGCCTCCACCTTAGAGGAGTCAACCAGGCCAAGTAGGCAATGAATAGCCTGTAGCACAGTTCAACTATGTCTGCCACGGCACGGACAATCAAGAAATGTGCCTAGTTCTAAACCTATTTCAACCCATGGAATGGCTCATGTCATGGTGAGCCGACAAAGTCATTCCTTGTGTTGGTCCAGGAACAACCTCCATGTCTGATTCAATGACAACTCTTGGATTGTATCATAATTTCACATCACATAGTTGTCCAAATCCCATTAATTTCATGAGTGCAAAACTATTTTTATAACTCAAACAAATTTATATATATGTATAAAGTTATTTTATATCTTGTCTAACAAAGATATCCAAATACATTTTTTTTAGTAAATACATATTTAAAAGATTGAGATTGTGGCACGTGTATAAAAGTTTATAGCCATTTTCATTAATTAATTCATAAAGTAAGAATTTTAATTGTAATACATTAATATACATAATCACATGAGTATATATATAATATTACAGTCATCACACACATATTATATATATTTGTGTATGGGTGTGTTATCATATGTATATAGCATCACATGCATATATTAAAAAAATAAACAAATCATAGTATGCCCAATAATCTACAATATTCATTGGTTCGTTGAATCTTGCTATATACTAAGTATTTTTTTATTAAAAAAATATAAATTAATTCACTAATCAAATAATTATAATTTAATATTAATTAATTTAAATATTACTTATTATGAATAATCAAATTTTAATTTAATCAAATAAAATAAAAAAAAATTATTAATAATCTTGCATAAACTATATACTAAAATTTAATGATTATTGAATTAAAGTAAATTACACACATACTATTTATTCAAGTATAAAAATCTGACTAATTAAAATCACAATTTTTCTCTCATATAATATTAGCGTTCACTAAATTTAAAATCATAAAATTACGATAAATTTAGCCATCAATTATCTATATAAAGTACATACCTATCCTAGTGACAATAAAAATAAGAACTTAGCAGTAGTTCAGAGTTTATAATAGAACAAATTTCATAAACATTTACTTATTCATATAATACATCTATTAGTATGTGAAGAGAAATATATGATCAAAACCTACTGAAACTAAATTACACATTCAATCAAATTGCCATGCTGTGTATGTGTTGGTATGGGTGCCAAAAAAGTTGGTCACCCGGGCCTGGCACAAGGCACGGCCTGTTTGAGCCAAGCCGGGCCAAGCATGGCATGGTCCAAGAACGTGCTCAGGCCCGTGTTGGGCGGACTCTCAGCACGACTCATGCCATGTCGTGCCAAGGGAAGTAGGCCCGCATACCATAACAGGCACGACCTGGGTGCCAGGCACGGGGCACGAATTAACATGTGCATCGAGGATCGGCCAATCGGGACGAGACCCAGGACCACACCTGACGCAATGCCCAACGTGGCAACGACATGACGCCCGATAGGCGACAAGCCGAGCAGGTCATCGGGGGCACCCACTCGACAATGGGGAGAATCGTATCCCCAGAGCCCGGCACGAAACAGCCCAAAACTGGGCTGACTTCGGGCGATGGGCCATGTCGAGCCTACGCTCTAGGCAACCGTGTTGTGCCAGACACGGCACAATGTTGTAGCGAGTCGTGCCTGACACGCATGCGGTCACATCGGGGCCTGAAAAAAATGTAACGTGCAGGCCCGACACAGCATATTTGACACATTTATGACTTGATCAAAATCAACAATAAACTAGCAAATAAAAAAGAAGAAGAAAAACACTCACATGAGGTCATCTACAATGTAGTCATGTTCATGTCCATATTGGTCAGGCACAATAAAATTTAAGTCGAATACTTTGATACTGAGCGAAATGAGAAAGAATAGATTTGGTGTTGCAACCATCTTTTTCTACCATAATTGTTCACCTAGATTTGGTCTCTCGGGAAAATATGCAAGCTTTTCTACTGTGAATGCATAGACGATGAGAGAGAATTTTTGAGTACTTTTGTGGGGCTCACATAGCACAAGAGCACAAGCATATCTAGGTTCTTACCAAGCTCCTTAGAATTAGCCAACATTGCCACACCAACATTAATTTAGTACCGAATTTTATTCTTACCATGATAATTTTGAGGAAAATCACATATTTGGAGGCAACATTCATCCGAACTATTGGAAGTTAAACAAACATTAATTTTTCAGAACAAACATTTACAAAAACATCGTTGTATCCAGAGCTAGAATCTCATTCAACCTTACCATTTCTAATCAGGAGCAATATAAACACTCTATCTCAAAAATAGACCGACCTAATGCGTCATTTTTTGATTCAGCATAATCAAGCATAACCTCATCCGGTCAAGAGTACCATACTCTATTTTCAATATTTAAAAATATTTATTTTATATTAATATTCACAACAATTCCTCTTTCGTTAAGAAAACATTCATGTATGAAAAATCTATAAGAATATTATTTAGTAGGGGACAACAACAAGGAGGATGATTCCTTGCTTATGAGATACTAAACTTCAATAACAAAAATTCAACTTCATCACATCCACTCCGAACCGCGCCTTCTTGCATCTCAAAGATAATATATCATTCGCAAAATTATCTCACAAATATGTACAGCATGTTTCTAACCTCAAGCGACCCATGCTTGAGGGGCAAATTTATCCCATCTAATTTGATCATTTTTTCCAGAGGCGGGAGTGATGGCACACATTTCCCATTTTAGTCATCACCATCGAGTTTCTTCTTCACATCCGATCCAACAAATAAATAGATTTATATGTAAACATGCATAGAAGTTCCTTCATGGTCTTATTCACTATTCAGTAGTGACCAACTAGCACATTTGTATTTGGATTCACTGTGTTAGATATCTTTATTTTAGAGTTATTGATTTTACTACTTCTATTATTGTATCAACCAATCGTTGTGCTTGATATTATATAATTTTAAATAAATTACAAGCCAAACATCATACCCCCAACACTTTCCTTATGCAATGATCTTTTTTTTTCTTTCCTATTTTTCATGTTTACACCTTGTTCATCAATCTGTTATAAAAGCAATCATTATTACTTACACAATTTTATGTTTGCACACCATCCTCGCTTATCGAAGAAAAATTGGAGCACTCGTCTTTCTTCTTGTTCTATAGTTCCCCCCTCCCAAGGAAACCACATAGATGGTTTTTGAAAAAAAAAAACCTTCTTTAAGCGGAGTTTCATGCCACACACATGGTAATACATTTTTTTTTTTTAAATGGAGCTCTCATTTTTTTTAATTAATTTAAAACTAAGATTTTTTTTCTTTTTGATTATATTCAAAAATGATAAAATCACAAATTTTAATATATCACTCCCAATTTTACATATCATTTAAATTTATTTGTGACATTAATAAAATATATACATACACACGAAAACTATTAGACCACATATACAGTATTATATATGTAATACAAAGTCACGACACTAAAAATAATAATAACTTTGATATTGTATCTTTGGTATACAAAGTAATGATATTTTGTGGTAAAATACATAATTTACAACTATGAAGAGGTCATTCTTGATAATGATATATCAGAATTAAAAATCATTTTGTATGCTAATAAGGTAATATGTTAATTCAACATCATTTTATCTTTTATTTGATAATCAAATATAATATTATCTCAATAATTTAAAATTTTCATGATTCACAAGAAAATAAATCATCCATAAAGTTTAAGTATCTTTCTAAGACACAAGATAATTTATTTAACTCGAGCAAAATAATAGTTAGTTCATTATTAGTTAGTCAAACTACTTGTATAAATTTTATGAGATCAATATCAAGACTTATATCATTTTATTAGTACGATACGTATACTTGTGAATCTCAATAAAATAAAATAATTCATCCAATTAATTTTTTGGACTATGTCAAAAATGATACATTTTAGTATTATAGTTAAGACTTAATAAACATATGAGACATCAAGTCAAGTACAAAAAATTATATACATGATTTCTTTATTACAAAAGCAAATTGAATCATAATCATGCAGTCTAACACATCAAGTGTCCTTATACATTGGCTCTTAGACTTACACCATGCGTCATTGAAAAAAATTATTTCTTTGAATTTTGTATACTAAACCTATTCAGTGCCATTTCTATATATATAGTTTTAATTAGGTCAATAAATTTTTTAGATCTATCCATATAGATCTTTATAACTAACACGAGCACATTTGCTTAGTTATTTCATTGAGAAATAATTTCCAAGTAAAACATGATAATCTATAATGCAATGGTATCATTTTATATGATTAAAATATCATCAACATAAAAATACTAATAAAATTTTCATGCTCTCACTAATCTTATAGTAAACATGAGGTTCATCTTCATTTTTGATAAAACCAATTGCTTCAATTGATTCATCAAAATTAAATTTCTAATTTTAAAAATTCTTATTCAATAAAGAAATATATTTTAAAAGTTTGCATATTTTTCCTAAATTCTTAGGATTAACAAAAACTTTGAGACGTGTCACATGTACATCCTCTAATAAATTTTCATTAAAATATATTTTTTTTATATTTGTTTGTCGTAACTTATAGTTATAGTATGAAACTATGATAAGAAGACATCTTATAGATTTAAACATATTAACTGATGAAAAAGTTTCATCTAAGTTAACATGATGAGTTTGCCTCAAATCTTTTATAGCGAATCATAATTTTGAGGTATGTATTTTTCCATCCATATTAATTTTCTTTTGAAAAACTCATTTCTATCCTATTATGTTTAATTAAGTCTCAAATTAGATTATCATACATGAAATCATCTATGATTTCATAACTCCAAGCTAATTCATGGAGTCCTAATCCTAATATGGAGTCACTATGATTTACAAAGAATACCTCCTAATTATCAATTATGAGAATTTAATCTCTTAGAATTATGAAGTATTCTGTGAGATCTTTTTTGATCATGTATTATGTACATGTTCAATAACTTGTGAATCCTATTGAATTTTAATATCCAGTTCAATATTATTTGATGGTATTTCAGCTTTTTCAGACTGAATTTTACTCCTGCCATTTCTTTTAGATATAAACTCTTTATATTGAATAATATCTTTTTAGAATAACCCCATAAAACATTATCTATCTTATTTTGATATCCTCTCGTGTTGTGCCAGCACAACATCACAAAAGGATGGCTCGCCTTCCTCAACGAGCAAGCATGGTCATACCAGATCATGCAAATATTGAAATAAATGTGACAACATTGCTACACACTGGTGCAATGGAAACCATCTAGACAAAATAATAGAGCAATAGCCACAGCACTATGCCATTGAGCAATGGGCACAAAATAGTGTGATGCTAATACAATAGTCAGCATTAGATTTTATCTTTTGTTTTAAAGTAAATTTTTTATTATTTAAAATTAAAAAAAATTAAAATGCACTACAAATTTAAATTAATAAAATTCAGAAAAAATAAAAAAAAAATATATTTGTTTTTCTTTGGTCATTTCAATTTAATGACAAATTCAAAAATAATAATAAAATAAGATTTTTAAAATAGAGCATAACACGATATCAGCAATATATTAAATTGATCTGTGGATGTGTGTGTGTGTGTACTGTGTAGTATAGTTTGGAACACCATGTCTATTTCTAAAATTAGCATTAGCATCTATATTCTCCATTGCTTGAGTCATTATCAAATAGTAACTCTTTTATTTTAAATATATATATATATATATATAATATTCACTATCATAGGAAAAAATACTATAGCACTATACATGACACTAAAAGGATCAATAAATCATGCATTATCTTATACAACGTAACATATATGAATTCATATGATTTTTACTAATTTTAAATATTTAAATTGAAATTATAATAATGAGATATAATTTAACAATAATTGATATCTAAATACTAGGATAATTTCCTCATATTCAATAAACCATTATATTATTTGTCCTAAGTTAACTTCATCAAAAAATATTTATTTTAAAACACAATATCAATATCTAAATTTAATGATTTATAAAACTAACATATTTGATATCATAATATCTAAACATATTATATAATTATTCATTAATGATATCATATTCTTCAGCTTGGTTTATGCAAGTAGGTATATATTTTATACTCGTTTCACTTTAATATTAAGATGGATATAAACAATTAAACAAAAAATAAAGAACAAATTTCAAATATTTAATTTTTATAAACATCCATGAAACTATATTCATGATATCCTTTATATTTATTTAATATAATATTAATATTATGTGTACACCTAATTATAATGCACTGAAGTGAGTATACATAGACAAATATAAATTCATCGTATCATAATAAATCTTCAAATTTTTCAAAAAAAAAATCACCTCTAAGTCTAAATACATCAATAATAAATCGATCAATTTTATTATTTACACAGTTAGATATCAATCTTTAAAATCAACACGTAAATCTCACATCAAATAAATATTATTTGAATGGTATCTAATAAACATTTAAATTTTTTTACTTTTTTAAACTCGCAAACAAATATAAACTATAAAAAAACTATTGTGTATTATAAATTAATTATGATATACCACGCGCCTAAGTCATGCCACACAAACATGCCCAACCAACCAAGTGGCAGACTAATTAAAAACCCCCACCCAGTTTACTAGGCTGGGCGGGGTGGGTTTTTGTATTATTTTAATATTTTTTTTATATGATTGGGCGAGATGTTCATGGTCCAATTGGATCACTCCTATGAGCCAGGCATCCAAATCTTGCCTAGCCCGACACTAGGCCCGACTCCCCCTTGCCCAGCATGAAATGAGCCATGCCTCGAGTCTAGGCACAATTTTGGACCATGTAGGGCCAGGCACGGCTCAATCGGACCATGTAGGGCCGGGCACGACTCAATCGGACCATGCACGAGCCACCCAACCTACTTGCCACCACTATATTAATCTGTGATATTTGAGATGAAAGAATAAAAATATAAAAATTTTGAGATTATAAATGACTCTCAAGAAACTTGTACTATGAGAATAACTATAAGTATGCCACAATTGGGATATGCCCAATGGCGACAAAAAGCAAAAATGTGGTTAAGACAATGAGTCATTGCATAATATCATAACGTCATTATGTCTTCAATATAATATAAGTCAAGCAAATTAAACAGTCATATATATTAAGGACTCATTTGATAAAACTTAAAAAATTAAGTATTAAAAAATTAAGTGCTAAATTTTATAAGTGTTGAATTTGTATTTAAAAACTGTTTGATAAATTACTGTTAAAAGAATTCTGAAGAAAAATATTTTGTTTGATAATTGTAAATGCTGAATGCTGAAAATTATAAATTTTATATATTTACCCTTATTATCATTGCATTACATATTACCCAACATAAATAAAATATTTAAATGAAATCACTAAAAATATATCCATAAATAAATCATAAATCAAAAAAAATATATTTAAAACATAACTAATAAAATATAAACTCTTAAAAACTATCCAAATAATTAATATAAAAATAAAAATTAATGAACAACTAATTGATTTGTTATTTCCTCCATTAAATTAATCATGAAAGAGAGTTAGGATTAACATTTATGGTAACAGAGAAAGAAGAAATAGAGGACAGATTCACATACTAAACTGTGACATGAATGAAAAAATAAAAAAAAAAGACAATAATAACATTTAAAAAAAATTGTTAAAATTATTAAGATCTCAACCTACTTAATATTTTCAATGTTATTTCACTTAATTTTCAATTAGCAGCTCCCAAATATTTTTTATCAAACACATTGATTTTTTCTAACCATTAAAAATTTTTATTTTCAATGATTTGAAAAAATTAAGTGATTTATCAAACAGCACATAACTCAATAAACTATATACATAAGATTATCTAAATAATATATTTATTTTACTAAAAATAAGTTCTCATTGCTAAATAACTAATTTGTTGATATATCCATTGTGTGACGGATATATTAACAAAATTACCATTTAATACTTGCATAATATCATACAAACTAATTAATTAGTTTGTCATCTAACCAATAAAATTAGATAAAATAATAAAGTTACGATATATACAAATTTTTCTTTTGTTACTATTTATATATAATGTTATATATTTGAATATAGCATGATATATAGATTTATAAAATATATTAAAATATCTTTATATAATGTTATATATGCAACATTATATATGTGTTTATAATGCATGTATTTTAATTTAACAAGCAGGGTTTCTTTTTTCAAATGTGGTAGGAGAGGGGTAGCACGAGGTTAATCTATTTAATTCAAAATATAAATATATCGTTGTTTAATGTCTATCTATAAAAACAAATTGAGTCCAAAACATAAATATTTTTTATCTGAAGCACTCAAACATAATTGTTTCATTTTTTACAAGTTGTTAACTTTGATTAATTGTATTTTAAAACAAAATATTTTTATTATTTATGTAATTTAAAAAATAAAAAAAATATATGCAATATTAGTTAAGAATCCTAACATTATTCCATTATTAATTACCAATATTTTTTTTCAAAGATTGATTCGGACAATATTAGATGAATTTTAAATCTAACTTTTTTATTTTTATTTTTTTGAAAATTTTGGTTTAATTCGAGAAAAAATATTAAAATGAATTTCATTTATAAATTAAAATTTCATTAAAAAATTTATAATATAACATTATTTTTGAAAGTTTAATTATATTTTCAATTTAAAATTAAAATAAATTTCATTTATAATTAGTTTTATTTATAAACTCAAATATATACAAATACTAATAAAAATCATGAGATTTTCAATGTTTAATTCTATTTTCAAGTTACATAAAATTTTAATGTTGTAAATAACTTTTTTTTCAAAAACAAATGGACATAAAAAATAACCATATATATTAAGGATAATACAAAATCATGATTTAAAATCCATAAAAAAATTAAATCTTAAATTTAACAAAATTATGAAAAACAACAAACATAAGTGTCAAAAAAAAAAATTTATATCTCAAGGGAACAAAATCAATAATTTCTTATAAATTCAATTGGGAATCACATGAATTTTTTTGTTCACATTGCTTCATGGCCATCACAAGCTTTCATACTAGAAGTTATATTAGGATAACTAGAAATGATGTGAAGAGTATTATCAATTTTAATTTTAAAATCTTTCTACAAACAACATTAGTTCCATGATATAATTACTCATATTATTATTAAGAAATGATATAATTTCTTATGAATTATAAACTTAAACATGATTGCATAATGTTTTAACTACTCAATTTTTGGGATGTCGTGAGAGCTCCACACTCATGTTTGTGTTCACGAGAGAAAATTAATAATATTTAACTTTTAAAACTATATTTCCTTTTTACTAAATCTTCATAATGAGATATTATTTTTCATTAGACTTATTTCTAATGTCTAAAGAACATATCTATCACCAAAAAAATATACTTAATATAGTTACATTTCACATATGAAACTTGCTTGTTAGAGCTCTAATAAGCCAAAAGTTTTATTATTATTAAAAAATTATAGTGATTCTCTAGTTTGATGTGGTCTTATTAGAGGTTTCAAATGAGGCATATCATGCTATCAGTGCTCATTTTTTGATGGCCCAATCGGGCCACCGTGCTATCCGAGGCACGTCCTGGTTGGGAAGGCGTGTTGTGTCGGGTACAACACAACTCGAAATATTCCTGGCCCAACCAGCACGAGTCCAGGCAGGCTCGTGAATTTCATGCTGGGTCATTATTGGGTCATGCTAAGTCATGACATTTTCGTGGGCAGCCCAAAACACAATCTCAATCTAGCTCCAAATTTTAATTTGTCCGTCGCCCGTGCCCGATCACTCGTCACCGCCACCAGAATGAATAAAAATAATTTAATTCACTTCTAAAAAAAATAATAAACAAATAGAATAATAAAATGAGAAAAAAATTAATTATTATTAAGCATTAATCAAAAAATATAAAGTGTAACAAAGGTCAAAACAAAACAAAAATAAAAATGAAAGATAAAAACAAACATCAATCCTAAAGTCAATCGGTGTCAATAATCATCATCGCATAAGTATCTCAATATCTTCTAAATCTAATGTGTCATCATATGCCTTTGCCAACAACTTGTGCGCTCCCGATCCCAATGTAGCTATATCAAGGATATTCATCATCAAATCATTTCAATCTTTCACGCATGCAAGTATCTCAATAATATCAGACCACAGTCTCAATCACTTATCTAGAATAAAATTAACTGCAAAATAAAAAACAATCATATGATTTTATCATACACAATACCATAATATACTTTAGGGTCATGATACATATGTACTAAACTATTGCAACACGTATCATAGATTGTATTTTAACAACTCATTGATACTTACGTTGTAATTAATGTACTACTCATAATTAGATACAGTATATTTGTAGTTTAATGAGAAATGTTTATTTTTAATATAAAATATAATATATCATATCGTATTCGAAATATAATATGAACAAATATGTTTTAAAGTAGAAATTTTTAAATTTTTTTAAAAAAAAGTAATGAATTATAAAAATAATCTTCTTTCTAAGATTATATTTATCATATTTTCTAAGATTATATTTATAATAATACACAATACCATAATATACTTTACGATGAATAGTTTGTGGTGATTTTCAAAAGCTTCCCCAACATCTAGCCTAATCACCCTCCTCTTTTCCTCTCCTTTTCAATAACCAAAACTCACTGAAACCTCCATAAAAAAAAATACTACGTGTTTACCACCTTTAAATTAATGAGTTCTCTTCCAAAACTTTCACCTCTCCTTAATTTACAACACGATAATATCTTTGATAATCATGACTTGTCAAATCAATTTCACTCTAAGTATATTTAGATTTTATGTTTATGACCTCGAATATGACAGAATGCAGCACACACACACACACTTATACACTCACATATCCAGATACTTACATTTTGCTATTAAATATACTACAATATGTGTGTGTGTGTGTGTACTTGTATAAATATTTATATGCATGTATTGTACTAAATAGATACATGTACATATATTGGAGACATGTATGTACTTGTATATGCATATACAAAAAACATGGCATGCACATGTATACATATACAATAGACATGTATGTACATAAGTCAAACATACATCTATATATTATAGTCTGTGTGTGTGTGTTTATGATAGTCATGTATTTACATACATACATATATATACAAAAAACATGAATATACAACATAACATATTTACATAATAATGTACATTATATATTAACAATAATATACATGTAGGAGCACATTATTTGTTATGAATATGTTAATATTCATAATGTAATGTAAATATCATATAGTGTAATATTATATTTCTATTTGTGATGTCATTTGTATTTTTGATATTTTTATATTTTGTTCTGCCGGTCAATATCTATTTAGTATTTTAATCTGTAGAGATCTGGAATTATGAAAATTAAAATAACATGTCATATATCAAAATGAGACTAAAATTAATTTATAATTATGTGATATATGTGTTTTTATTGTAATAATTATCATGCAATTTGTCTTAAGTAATTATGCCTCGTTAATATTACATATCATGAAAATTAAACACCACACATATACATTTGCAAATACGTTGTTATGTGATTTTTGTAATATTTTAAATTATATAAATATTAATAAATGAAAGTTTTTTTATAATAATGAGATATTTACTTTTATTTAACACAAATTAAAATGATAAATTAGATTGCAAATTTAATCTAGTTAATGGTGTGATTTTGGGGTGGTAATCTTTTTTCTAAAGGTGATAATATTATAAAGAATTCTAAACGCAAGATGCTTGCATTAGGTACCTTATCCAAGTCTAGTTTGGTAGCTAGATTTCTAATGTAGATTGACTTGAATATTATGTTCTTTTATGATTTTTTTTTTTAGTTAACTCTTTTTCTTATAGAATATCATATAGATTTCACATGATGAATTTTAAATCCATGATACATTACTATATATTTCTAATGTGGTTTTATTAAAATAAGTGCTTGTGCCATGTATTAATCTTTTAATACAAATTATATATAGTAGAATAATTACTCTTGAGTTTTGATATTATATGTTTTACTTTGTTGCTAAAGGTAAAACTCTATATATTATAAATTTTCATTTGATGAAAAGTTTTTATTTAATTAAGTTTTCTTGTTCTTTTTTTTTTATGCTTAATCAGGATTATATGTGGCTCGAGTGACCTTAGTCTTTGCTCCTATTAGATCTGCACAATCTTGTTCAGCTATCTCACGAGATAAAAATTTAACTATTATTAAGGTTTGCTTTATTTTACAACGAAAAAATTGAAATGATAAAAATTTTAATACTGATATTATTTATTATTATAAGAAAATAAACTAAAAAATAAAAAATATCATTACATAAAAAAATAAATTATATTTCCTCATCCATGATTACATATTTAAATATGTTTGTGTATTATGTCTATTTTGTATACTTGAAATACTATAAAAAATTACTTATTAATTTTAGATTTTAATCGATTTAACATATAGCATGTATCAAAAATATTAATAATATAAAATTTATCAAATTTTATCATAAATACATTACTCAAAATTTAAATGCTATCTAAATATAATATTTTTTAAAATTTTATTTCTCATTATAGATGTATTAGTTATATTAAAATTTATGTGACCCAATTATACAAAAAAAAAATTATTTAAGGATATTAAAAGTTTAAAAGATAAATAACTTAGGGAATGGTTGAAATTTTTATTATATTTGCATTTTAAATTAGTGAATATTAAATTTAAAAAAATGTTCATGAATAAAATATAAAAAAAATGTATGCATTTCTCAAAGATTATATATTTTTTAACAATCAACACAATTATGCACATTCACATCTGATATGTGAAAATTCTATATGAAATATTGATAAAAAAATAAATAAGTAAAATACAATAATACATATTAAAATAATGATCATATAGTATGAGCACTAATGACATGATTATTTTATTACTTATTTATATTGATATTATTTTATTTATACGAAAATAAAAGATTTGTATTACCTTGTTTAACAAGATTCTTTTGACATAGTTTTATGAAAATTATCTTATGACATACAAGTGTTTTCATGATCTAGATATTATTTATCTTATGAAAAATATAATATTATCATAAAAATATGTATGCTTATTTTTTTTATAAAAATTTATATTAGGATTAAACTCTTATTAGATATTTTTATAAGTCTATATATTAATTTTATCTTTAATATGTATTTAATGAATTTTATTACTTATCTTAAGATAACAAAAAATATATATATATATTTATGACCAAGTTATATGTAACCTAAGTTATAAGTATATTTAGTTGAATCATTAATTTTACTTGATATATTCATCTAATTTGAGATGTCATATAGATTATGACAGCTTAGGACAACTAGAATTTTAGTGGCATGATAGAACTAATATATTTGTCAGACATGAAATGATTTGGTTATCATTAATATTTTATTTTAACATGAAATCGAATATAGAAGGCTCAATATATCTTGATGAACATCATTAGGAAATTAAGTATGTTTGAGTTTATAAGGTCGTATCTAATCAAACTTAGCCTAACACTAGCTTGTGTCATTGAATAAAAATCAAAAAACAATAGCATGCACTATGCCGAGAGGTGACAATCATGTCCCACTAAGTCGACAAACCCAAACTTTGATAGCCAAGATATATCATTTTGTTTTGTCGGATACAACATGAAATCTAAATATTATTTAATAATCTAGATTTCTAGTCAGGCATGTCAGATCAAATTTGATCATGTGAAATTGATTACCGGCGAAGCCACTTACAACTTGGCCAGTAGATGTTGGGCAATATTGCCTTGGCCCTCCTTGCGGCTGTGGATTGATACTAGTCAATCATGTGACATGTGTTGTCGTGTGCAGAGACCACATGCCACATGACTTATATGAAATCTATTGAATTATCTCAGTTAAATATTATTTGATCGTCTAGATTTCTTGTTTGTTTTTAATTAAATATTAAAATAATATATTTAGGTTTTAAAATTTGACATAGTATTTATTTTTTATTAGTTTTTATTGTTATAGTATTTTTTATTGGTAATAATTAATTTATAAGAATTTTTTTTATAGGTAAGTTAGATATTTATTGAATTATCTCAGCCTACTAATTTTGTTTAACTTGTAGTATTAAAAAATAAAAAATTATTTTACGTTTAAAATATAACCATCAGCTTTTTATATTTTTTATTTTTTTACTTTATGAAATATTATAGAAGAAATAATATTGTTTATTTGTTATACCGAGTTTATAATCATATTTATTATTTAGTTTATTGACGTGAGTCGAGTCAATTATTTGAAAGTATTCTAAATTTTTTATTTTTAATTCAAACATTAAAAAAATACATATAAAAAATATATAATAATATTTATAATGTGTGATATTACTTTAGATTTACAATTTTGAGTTTTTTGTTCCATTCAAAGAATAATAAAAATAAAGCAAATATATTATGAATATTAAAAAATTGAATAGTGAATATTAATTTTGTGAACATATTTTAAATTCAATAAAAATATATTATTTTCCTTAGATAAATTGGATATTATATTATTGATTATTCGCATATTATTAGGTTTAATTTGATATAATAATTTATAATTTATATTTATCAAGTTAAGTGTTTAAGTATTAAAAATGTTATATTATCTTTATGTTATTTTTTTTTTCTTATATATTCTTAACTTGCTGCATGATTTATGTAAAAATGAGTTTTCTATTTGTGAAAAAAATAGTGAAATCATGTCCACTACTTTTTAATATATCCTTCTTTAATTATTGTCGTATAGCTTTTTTTGTAAAAAATAAGATTTCTATGTTTCAGAATTTTGAAAATTTTATTTCATTATGACATTTCTGTTATTAAAATTTGAAATTAAATACTAAAATATCAATGTTCGTAGAATCGATAATCCTTGCAATGAAGATGAAGTAATTCTTTATTTTGCAAATAAAGATATAAAATTAGTTATCATTAAAATTAAAATTGATGATTAAGATGAATTTTCATTTAATAGATCTCAAAATCCAACGAGTTTATACATTAATAGAGAGGATTGAAGAAATTCTGTTATGAATGAACGAAGTTTTATGTTTATGAAAGATATGTTTCGTTCATTGAGTGGATAAAAAAAAAGTCAAATATTATTGTGAATAACTGTTATACTTCTTCTTTTCTAGAAATTTTATTGAGTTTGAATTTATTTTTTAATTTATTATTTATTATAGTATTTTGATACTTTATGTTTGTTTTTGGTTTGTGTCATTTTATTGTAGTTATAAAAATATATATGATTATGTTTTATATTTTGTTGAAATACTTTTCAAGGATTATAATATTTGTTCAATAATAATGAGTTTCATGGCAAATTTAGATTTTATTCGGTGACAGTTGTGAAATGCATGGTTACAAATATATGGGAAAGCTAATTAATATGTCATACTTGAGAGAGTTGAAGATGATTATGTATGTGTTGCATATATGATCAAATATGAAATTTTAGATAGATTCAAAGTTAATAAAACTCAAAAAAATTAGATATTGTATCTCTTTCGATTCATTGATCGTTTTGTTAAAAATAGTCATTTGAGGTAAGGTTATATATTTGTTTAATTAAGTTTTTATATCTTATTTTATATAGTAATTATTTTTATTTAACAAATTTTGGTGGCCTTCCTTTCAAATTCATATATTATTTATTGATATCGTAAAAAATATAATGAGCATACAAGATTTGTCTATATTTGCAGTCTGCACATGTCTTTTCATTAAAAGAAAAAAAACATAATGACTAATCTAATAATAGTCATGTGCAAATATAGACAAAACTTGTAGGCTCATCAGATTTTTTACGACGATATCAACAAATAAATATATGAAATTGAATAGAAGACCACCAAAATTTATTAAATAATTACTATATAAAATAAGATATAAAAACTTCATTAAACAAATATAACATTACCTCGAATGACTTTTTCAACAGAATGTTCAAAAAATTAAAAGAGATATAATATCAATTTTTTTTTTGAGTTTTATTAACTTTAAATTTTGCTAAAATTTCATATTTGATCATATAAGCAATATATACACAACCATCTTTCAACTTTCTCAAGTATCACATGTTGATTAGTTTTCCCATATATTTACATGTAACCATGCATTTTACAACTGTCACCGAATAAAAACTAAATCTACCATGAAACTTATTATTATTAAACAAATACTACAATTCTTAAAAATAATTTTAACAAAATATAAAACATAGTCAGATATATTTTTACCACTACAATAAAATGACACAAACACAAAATAAACTTAAAGTATCAAAATACTATAATAAATTATAAATTATAAAATAAATTCAAACTCAATAAAATTTCTAGAAAAATAAAAGTATAACAATTATTAATAATAATATTTGACTTTTTTATCATCCACTCAATGAACGAAATATATCCTTCATAAACAAAAAAAAAATTTCATTCATAACATAATTTCTTCAATCCTCTATAAATATATACACTTATTGAATTTTGAAATCTATGAAATAAAAACTAATTTTAATCATCACCTTTAATTCTAATAATATTAAATTTCACATCTCTATTTGTAAAATAAAAAATCAATACATCGTCATTATAAGGATTTTCGATTCTATGAACATTAATAAGTTTTTAAACTCAATTTCAAATTCAAAGAGCATATATATTATAATGTAATAAATTTTTCAAAATTTTAGAACATAGAAATCCTACTTTTTACTTGAAGATACTATACAACAATAACTAAAAAATGATACTTAAAAAAATAATAGAGTTGACATACACTATTTTTTTTACAAATAGAAAATTCATTTTTATATAAATTATACAACAAATAAAAAATACATAAAAAAACTAACTAAAGGCAATATAATATTGCAAATATTTAAATACTTAACTTGATAAAAATATATTATAAATTATAAATTATTATATCAAATTATACATAATAATATACAAATAATAAATAATATAATATTAAATTTATCTAAGATAAACAATAAATTTTTATTAAATATAAAATATGTTCACGAAATTAATATTCACTATTCTATTTTTTATTTTTTTAAAATATTTACTATATTTTTAATATTCTTTAAATGAAATAAAAATCTCAAAATTAAAAATCTAAAATAATATTACATATTTCAAATATTATTATATATTTTATATATTTTTTTTAATATTTGAATTAAAAATAAAAATTTAGAATTCATACAAATATATGATTCGACTCGCGTCAAGAAACTAAATAATAAATATGATTTTAAACTCGATATAACAAATAAATTATATTATTTCTTATATATTATATCATAAAGCAAAAAAAAATAAAAAATACTGATGAATATATTTCAAACATAAAATAATTTTTTATTTTTTAATACTCTGAGTTAAACATAATTAGCAAGCTGAGGAAATTCAATATATATCTAACTCGCATATAAAAAAATTATCATAAACAAATTATTACCAAAAAAAATACTATACCAATATAAATTAATCAAAAATAAATATGTTGCCAAATT
Source organism: Sapria himalayana (assembly GCA_029783825.1). Taxonomy (NCBI): domain Eukaryota; kingdom Viridiplantae; phylum Streptophyta; class Magnoliopsida; order Malpighiales; family Rafflesiaceae; genus Sapria; species Sapria himalayana. Next base: position 27,217 of record JAREIK010003076.1, on the reverse strand, counting down.
TTAAAGCCTAAATAAATTATATTTGGATTAAATTAAAAAACGAAGAAAGCTAGACCATTAAATAATACCTAACTAAAATAATTCAATAGATTTATTACAAGTCATATACCATGTGTTGTCTCGTGTCAAAACAACACATGCCACATGACTGACCAATACCAATTAAAAAGCACAAGGAGAAGCAAGACAATACTACCCAACACCCACTAGCCAAGTTATAAGTGACTTGACCGATGACTGACTAACTTCACATGATAAAGTTTAATCTGACATATCCGACTAGAAACCTAGGCTATCAAACAATATTTAGATTTTATGTTATGTCTGATACAGTAAAATGATCCATCTTGTCTATCAAAGTTTAGATTGTATCAACTTAGAACAACACGATTGATACCTCTCGGCATAGTGCGTGACATTGCTTTATGATCTTCATTACATAACACAAATTATTGCTAGGCTAAGCCCAACTAGACATAACACTATAAAACCAAACATGCTTAATTTCCTAAGGATGACCATCAAGACATATCAAGCCTTTCATACTTGATTTCATATCAAAATGGCATAACAAGTGGAACCAAATCATGTCATATCAAATGAAGTTGATAGCCCTACCATGCCACTAAAATTCTAATTGTCCTAGCCTAGCACGACCCATTTGACATCTCAAATTAAGATGAATATTTCAAGTAAAATCTATAAATCAATTAAATATACTTACTACGTATGTTATATATAACCTAATCATAATTATATTTTTTTTCTTGTTATCTTAAAATAAGTAATATAATGAATTAAGACACATTAAGGATAAAATATAAATCTTTATAAAAATATCTAATAAGAGTACAACCCAAAAATATAAATCTTTATAAAAAAAATAAGCACACATATTCCTATGATAAGATGACATCTTTCAGCAAAATAAACAATATCTATATCATAAAAATATTTATATGTCAGAAGATTATCCTTCTAATACTATACCAACAAAATCTTATTGAGCTAGGTCATACCTAATTTTTTTATTTTGCATAAAAAAAATAATATCAACATAAATAATCAATAAAATAATTATGTCATTATTGCTCATATCAATATGATCATTACTTTAATAGGTATTCCCTTACTTTACTATTTATTTTTTTATTAATATTCTAGCTAGAACTTTCATATATGAAAATATGAAAATACATATTTGTGTTGCTTCTTAAAAAATATATTATCTTTAATAAATACATACATTTTTAATATTATATCCATAAACATATGAATAAATTTAATATACAATATTTTAAAATATAAATATAATGAAATTTAACCACTTCCTAAGGTATTTATCCTTTAAACTTTCAACATCCCATAATAATTCATTTTTGTATAATTAGTTCAAATAAATTCTAGTATAATGAATACATCGATAACAAAAAATAAAATTTAAAAATATTATATTTAGATAGCATTCAAATTTTGAGTAAAAATATATGATAAATTTGATAAATTTTATATAATACATATTTTTATATATGTGATATGTTAAGTCGACCAGATTCTAAAATTAAAAAGTAATTTTCTAAAATACTCCAAGTACACAAAATAAATATAAAACATAAACATACCCAAATATGCAGCTATGAAAAATGAAAGACAATTTATTTTTTTATGTGAACAATATTTTCTACTTTTTAACTTATTTTCTAATAATAATAAATAACATTAATATCAAAATTTTTATCATTTTAATATCTTCGCAAATTAAATAAAACAAGCTTAAATAATAACTAAATTCTTACCTCGTTAGATTGATGAACATGATCATAAAGATGTCATAGCAGAAATAGCAAAGACTAGGATCCCTCAAGCTACATAGAATCCTGATTAAGTTTTTAAAAAAAAGAATGAGAAAACTTTATAATACAATAAACTATTAATCAAAAAAATAATCTCTAATAATAAAAGATTTACTTTAAGAACTAAGCAAAACTAATATTATCAAAATAAATCTCAACAATAACTAAATTCTTACCTCGTGGGATAAATGGACAAGATACTGTAGATGTCGTAGGAGCAAAGACAAATGTGGCCCAAGCCAAAAATAAATCCTGATTAAGCATAAAAGAAGAATAGAGAAACTTAATGAAAAAAAAAATTATTCATCAAACATAAATCAGCTGATATATAAAATATAAACTTAACAACAGCGTAAAACATGTATACAACATTTATATGAAATCCACATTAGAAATACATCATTAGAAATACAATATTTATACAACATAAATCACCAGAGCAATTATTATACAACATTTATTAAGTAAATCCACATTTGAGATACATAGGAAAGAGCATCATAGGATTAAAATTCATTATATGAAATCTAAATGACATTATGTAAGAAAAATATGTTAACTCAAAAATAAGAAATATTATCACCCAAAAACAAGTGCTTTATTGACTTTCTATAGATGAATCTCAAATATGTTTGACTAAGATTGACTGATGTTATTTCGTATGGCAATGAGATAGATAAAACTAATTGAAAGCTACTTGTAATGTATCTCATGAATAAAATTTTTATTTTTATCATTATTTATTGTCAAACTTGAGACTATTGGACGACCGACCAAAAAACTTTCCATCATAACAAACCTTTTCAAAACATCCACTGTATAGTTCTTTTAGCATTAATAAATACATCTCATCCTATAGTTAGACAATAAGTATTATTTTCTAACATAAATTTATAAAAATGAATTACAAAAATAAAACCATTAAAAATATTATAACAAGGAATATATGAAATAATTATGTGATGATATTGAACCATTCACAACAAAAATTCATAATTTATATATTATAAATATTAAATATAATTATCGAAGAAATAGCAATTTTTTTAAAAAGAAAGTTGACATGTCCAACATTTATTGAATATTTTTAAAACATATTCTCTACATATAAAAAATGAAAAATAAAAATTATTGAATATTATATTGTGATTTTAAAAAAAATTCACACATCAAAGTATTTGTAATTATGTGATGTTTAAATTCTTTTAAATATCATGATATTGATAAATAATAATAATGTATACAAGACACGATTAAATAACACAAATTACATGATAATTATCACAATCAAAAAATTACAGATTAATTTTATTAAATAATTTTTCTACATGCCATATTATTTTAACATCCATAATTAAAACATGGAACCACTGATACAAATAATAGATATTAGATATTCACATACATGATAAAAATTTAAAATAACACAAATACAAAGCTTACGTGTGTAATTGAATATTACACAATATAATATTCACATACATTATCAACGTTCACATATTCATATCAAACAAATGTGCTCCTTATATATATATATATATATATTGTTGTGTATATATAATACACAATAATATGTAAGTATATAATGTTGTAGTTAAATGTACGTTTTTATGTATATACAAGTACAAACATGACAATCATATATATATATACACACACAATATAATATATAGATAAATATTTTACGTATACGTATATATGTCTATTGTATATATCAAATTTTTAAAAGACCAAAACATAAGATGATGCATGTTTATGTTCATGAGATAGAGTTATGCCTCGAGACATTAATGCCTAAACTTTTTGAGAATCACAATATATAATTAATTAATATTTTAGAAAATATAAAATAAAATATCATAAATAATAATATTAAAAAATCAAAGTTTTAAAAAGTATATTTAAGACGCATCTTGAATATAAATATAATTAAATAAATAACTTATAAAATAATAAAAATAAAATAAAATAGAAAGAAATACTTTAATAAATAGCTTATAATATATTAAATTTTAATAAATTTAAAATAATGTTATCAAATTCAAATTAAAAATTTAAATATATTTTTTCATTAATAAATAGTATGTGATACTATTTATTAATGAAATTAAAGGCGAGCTTCTCTCTTTTCCCCCGCCCCCGCCCCCCGCCCCTCGCTCCTCGCCCCTGCTCCACAAAAAGCTCAATAGAGCTCGCATGGAGCTCCATTGTAACACTCCAAAAATACCATAGTATTTTAATAATATTTTTATTTTGTGTTTATGGTATAAAATAAAATTTATCAAAATATCAAATAAGAACTTAAGTCATAAATGAGAAGCATAAATGATAGAGTGTAATTGAAATTAAAAAAAAATTAAATAAAAAAGATATGAAATGTTAAATTGCCAAAAATGAGTAATGAGAATTAATGTATAACTAAACATAGCGTTGGCAATTTGAGACGTAAAAACTTTATTTTGACCTTGCAGAGATCTTCTCATTAAGCAATTTTTATTTTAAAGAAAAAGATAAAGAGTTAGGGGTTGTGAATGAAGAGATTTATAATTTTCTCTATAAAAATCTATAACTAAGGTGAACAAGAACAATGAAAAACCTTATTATTGAAATAAGTAAGAAATTTGAGATAAGAAATCAAACCCTGATGCCTCTTTTCTTGTGTTTGGATTTGGAGAAAAATATTTATTTTTCTTTTAGCTATAGATTTCATTATAACCATCCAAATAAAGTAATTACAATTAGTAAAGAACCTTAAGAGATAGAGCTACAAATGCATAGAAAAAATCATGAACAAATTAAACAATAAAGCTACCAAATATGGGCTTTAAGGTTAGTTTCAAATAATCATAGTATTTTGGTTAAACTAGACTTTTAGAAAAATAATGTAGTAAAAAAATTTTATTAAATTAGAAACCAAAAGGATCTTAGAAATCAAGAATAACAGCAGGTGAATATAGTTAGCCAATAGATTTTGCATTAAAATGTCATTACTTGAGTTTTAGGATATTGATCTCTGAAGATCAATCCTAAGAATAATTAATAGCATACATGAATAATATTATTCTTTGACTGTATTAGAATATAAGATAACAAAGAGGAAAGCCCAAACTAAAATTAAGATTTCCAAGGATTAGAATCAAAGTATCATATATTTTGAGTTTGTTCTATACTTTCTCTCATTATTTTGAATCTCTATCTCCAAAATATTTAAATTGCATATTAAATTATTTAAAATTAATTTGATACATATAAATTATAAAATAAATTACAAATTAATTTATGTAAAAAAATTTGAGAAATTAATTAATTGTGAAATAAATAACATGAACATTACATTAGTATTAAAATGATTTATTTTTATAAAAAAATATCCAATATTATATTTTCTTATAAATAATTTGAATGCCCATAATCGAACATAATTTTATAATTAAACATAATAGTATTATGGCATATCAATCCAAAAAATATCCAATATTAATTTGAATCCCCATAATCCAATAATTTGAATGCCCAAAATATCCAATAAGATTCAAACAAACATACTATTATGGCATATCAATCCATAATCAAACAGAATAGTATCAAAAGTATACACCAAACTAGTACATAATTTTTTGAAATCATTATTTTTACAGCAACAAGCAGCCCAAGGGAGACCGTGCCGGTGATTCATTATCCTTTGCACCAAAAGCATAGTTAAATTTGATAAGAGTTAAAAATATATGAATTATGATTTGAATAATTTATTGTACATGAAAATACAAAGTTTAAGATGACCAAGGAATTATAATTGATTAAATAAAAATATATCTTTATGTATGTATTGTACTACCTTGGTCATTTAAGAAAATATGAAAACATTGTCTGGAGAAATTTAATGATTTGATTTAAATAAAAATAAAAAAAGAACTGTATATAACCACTAAACATAAAAATACTTATCACGTAGTTTTTATCTATCCGCAGGTACCTAGTGAACAAGAAAAAAAGACAAGATCAAAAACGTAGAATTATCAAGAAAATTGTGGAATTAAAGTATATGCTCTGTCATATGCATCCATCCTATATTTTTTTTATCATTTAATATTTTATGATCAAAATAGTTAAGCTCTGACATAATTTTGTGCATCATTTCGAATGGGCATGAAAGACCTATATTTATTTATTTATTTTTTAGTAAATATAAATACTTATGTGCCTACCAAATTAAAATAGTTTTAGCAAAGCTTTGTAAAAGACTTTGTGCCTAATGAAATTAAATGTTTCATTGTATATTTGACAACAAAATATAAGTATGCATGTGTGTGTGCATTTATATATATGCATGTGTGTGTGGTGCTTGCAAGCATGCATAAGAGTGCGGCATGTGAACATTTGCACAGTAGTCTATGACATATGAACACATGCGTAAGAGTGTGCAGAATGTGAACGCACGCATAAGAGCGTGCGGCACATTCATGTGTTTTTGCATGCGTGTTTATGACTTGTGTATGCATACTACCCTATATAAGCGTACATACATACAAGTAGAGAAACATTTTGGAAAAGATCTCAATAATTTGAAGATAATGAAAAGATGTGACATTTTTTTGAAAGAAATTCAAATGAGTTTAGGTTATTGAAAGTGATAGGAGGAAGATGTGAGCAATTAGGATTTACCGGTGGAAGGCGAGAAGGGAGAGAGTGAAGCAATATTGAATATTATTGAAGAGTGAAGCTTATGCAATTCACAATAAACATAATCATATTATTTATTTCTCCTATCGAACTATTTATCGTATATAATATACTAAGAAGCACATACACGAATACGAATACGGGGATACGACACGGTAGAATACCGGGACAAGACAAATTTTAAAAAACTAAAATACGGATGTGACTAGGATACGACATGATAAAAAAAAATAAAAATAAATTTTATTTTCTTTATAAATATTAGGTATATTATAAAATAAAATATAATATGATATTTTATTTTATCTTATAAAATAAATATATTTTTTTATTTTATTAAATAAAAATATTTTATTTTATAAGATAATATTTATAATTATCTTATTTTATAAAATAATATTTTATAATTATCTTATATTATAAAAAATATATTTTTTTTATTTTATAAAATAAGAATCACACGCCCAGCCTACAGAAACATGCCCTGCCCAACCCACAGAATCGAGCCATGCCCAGCCCACAGAATCGAGCCATGCCCAGCCCACAGAATCGAGCCATGCCCAGCCCACAGAATCGAGCCATGCCCAGCCCACAGAATCGAGCCATGCCCAGCCCACAGAATCGAGCCATGCCCAGCCCACAGAATTGCGCCCTGCCTGGCCCACAGAATCGCGCCCTGCCTGGCCCACAGAATCGCGCCCTGCCTGGCCCACAGAATCGCGCCCTGCCTGGCCCACAGAATCGCACCCCCTGCCTCCCCACAGAATCGCACCCCCTGCCTCCCCACAGAATCGCACCCCCTGCCTCCCCACAGAATCGCACCCCCTGCCTCCCCACAGAATCGCACCCCCTGCCTCCCCACAGAATCGTGCCCCCTGCCTCCCCACAGAATCGCGCCCCCTGCCTCCCACAGAATCGCGCCCCCTGCCTCCCCACAAAATCGCGCCCCCTGCCTCCCCACAGAATCGCACCCCCTGCCTACCCATAGAATCGCGCCCCATGCCTCCCCACAGAATCGCGCCCCCTGCCTCCCCACAGAATCGCGCCCCCCTGCCTCCCCACAGAATTGCGCCCCCTGCCTCCCCACAAAAACACGCCAAACCCCGCCGCCCCACAGAATCGATCATTCGTCATCATGAGCGACGTTGGCCACTCGACGTAGTCGAACGTCGGCCACTCGGCGTTGTCGGCATGGATATGGCATCCAACGCATCCGTCCGATATGCTACGTGGCGTATCGAACATGGATTGGTCAACGATACACCACGTAACATATCGGACATGTATCCGTGCCGTGTCCGTACCGTGTCAACGTGTCCCATATTCGTGTTTCCTTTTTAATATAAATATAACTTCAATATAAAAATTATAATTTTTAATTTTTAATTCCTTAAAAATTTATATTTCTACATTAAAACACAATTTTTATATTATATTTCTAATACAATGTAATATGTTACATTTTTATAATAAAAATAAACATTATTTATTAAAATATTGGTATCCTACATATGATTATAATTCAGATAGTAATTACAACATAAGTATCTAGGAGGGCTCAAATTTTTATTATTATCTTTCTAGATATTCTAAATATCAGGATAATTGAGCGCTCAAAAATTATCTCAATTAATTATCTCTCAATATTATTGCTCGTGTTTTGTTGAATATTATAATTTTAACTTGTCAAATTAATATTTATTTTTAGAAAATTCTTGACTGCTTTATCGTGATGATTATATGAAATAAAAACAAAAATATGAGTCTTTATATTATAATTAATAACAATTAATCTTTTGGCTCATTAGAGCTCATACAAATAAATCTCATTAGTACATATACCTATATTGAGTACATTCTTGTCATGACAGATAAATTTTTCGGACATACACAATAATTTCAATGAAAAATATAATTTCATAAATAAGATTGCTAGTAATAAAAAAATATAGTTTTAAAAATCCAATATTATTAAATTTTATCTCAAGAATACAAACATATATTTTGAGCTCCCACAACATCCCAAAAATCATGTAGTTAAACATTGAGTGACATAGTTTAAGTTATCATAATTCATCAACAATTGTATCATTTTTATACAATAAAATAGATGAAACCTAATAACTTTAAAAAAATGAAATTGGGTTGGCTTCTCAATTATCAAATAATATATATAAAAAACACATTTTGATAAAACTTTTGATCAATACTAAGACTTGAGCCTATTAGAATACTCACGTTCATACTTTATTTCTTGAATTTAAAATATTTCAAATAGATACAAAAGTATATTTCTAATTTAGTTTATCAATATAAAGTACAAAAACACAAGTGAGATCTTTTGATGTCTAAAAAATCAGTCATGTTTATAAGCTTTGAAAAACTCTTGTTACTTTTAAAAAGACACTTAGAGCTTGGCATGAAGGGCTCAATTGTTATATTTTAAAAATAAAACTTACAAGAAATGAAGTGGGCCAACACTATAACATTATAATAAATAAAAGTTTTTTTGTAGTCCACACCATATATAGATGCAAATATTTTTATATATTTATAAATAATATATATTTAATTTTTTCAAAAAATAAATTGGAAGTTGCAAGGAACATGGTAGAAAAATAATCTTTTTTTTTTGAATTCCTTATAAGACTATTAAAGCAAAAAAATTATTGTCCAACTTGAAGTTTAACACAAAACCACTTAAAGAGGCATATAGATATGGGAAAGGATTACAAGATGATCACACAAACCAATCTTATCTTAAGCAAAGTTGGGTGAATAGATGAGAAACTATATTAGATAATACTATTCACCTCATTTCTATTAGACCATGTATAGCTGATAAAATAGAAGATTGTGGTGGGCATGAATCATGTCAAAAAAAAAGCATGTGATTCACAATTAAATCCATAAGAAATTATTTATTGTCCCTCTTGAATCTCCCATATTTGTCTTTTAACACTTAAGTTTGTGGTTTTCATATTTTTGTTCAATTTAAGATTGTGTTATTTTTCTTTTTTATATGTGAAATTATAAATTTGTATTATTCTTAATATATATGTATATTTTTATGTCAAGATTTACTTTAGGTGAAAACTTGTATATGGTTAATATTTGAACTATAAAACTTTTGTATATATTTTGATACTTTATGATGATATGTATGTATTGAATGAAAAAAATTATAGATTAATTTAATAATTTTAAAATTTTAGAGAATTTTAATTAATAGTTATGAAATACAATATAGAGTATTAAGAAATTTAAATATTCATTCTTGATCAAAACTTTACCTAAAAAATCATGATAATCTTTGTATACAATAACTCTACCAACTAATTTGTATAATCCATCCAATACAGTGGAATGCCGAGGATTTTTGGACCGCAAGCCGTGGGAGACACGGCTCAAGTACCTAGCACATGAGTACGACATGGAAAACCTCACACCAAGCGACGCCCGTGGGAACAACGTGGCAATGCCCAACATGCGATGGCTTGGCATGCCCAACGAGCAACAAAGGAGCGACAGTGCCCCACCCAAAACCCTAAATTTTTTAAAAAAGACCCGACCCAACTCAAACCACTCCGACCAACCCAGCCACGAGCCATGGTGAGCTTGCCCTCCATGAACCCAGCCAAATTGAGCCCAAAAAATAAATAAAACCAAATAAATCATATTAAATTAAATCAAACTTTGTTTGATATAACTAGCTTGACAAATTTGGGCACATGGAATATTACCTACCAATAAATATAAATAGACTACTAAATTAAAAAATTAATTACAAACTATAATGCATCTATTGTATAATATATTAAATCTAATATGAGATATTACTTATTTAAAATAATCAATTTAGCCAACCTTGACACACACACACACACTAACATTATTTACAAAACATAATTAAAGTATAAAACTAAATAATAATTAAAAATTATCAAACGCCCCTTATAAAGGACAATGTCTCTAATACATAATGGAGGCTCCCTTGTTAGAAATTACTACATTTGACTGGAATAAATTTAACCAAAAATAATAATAATAAAAATACATAAACAAACAAACAAATAAATAATTATAAACAATAAAATTCCTAAATATTTTTATGATATAAAATCATCATAAAGATATGAATAATTATAAACATTTTTAAATTTCAATTTTGAATCAATTAATTTCTATTACTTGAATTGTGAACTACATTCATAAATATGAATTTAGTCAATATGCTTATATTGAATGAAAATGAAATAAGAATTTAATAACTAAAATTTATAAATATAAATAAAACAAATTGAAAAAATATTATGATATAAAAAATTAAGCTATATATAATAAGAAATATATATTCGATGTATGTAGTGAATAAATACTAGTTAACTATGAATGATTGAGAAATTTCATATTTAAAAAATACTTATATAATATGTTGAATAGTTTGTGCGACTTGCATATGTATGTGTAAATCACACAAACTATGAGGCAATTTGCATATTTTAAAACTAAAAAATTTATTAAAAACACAAGAATAGAAGAAAATATCATAAGCATTACTTTAATAGGAACTTACTTAATATCTTAGTTATTTTCTATTAATATTCCACCTAGAAACTCCATGTATGAGATGTGAAGAGAGTGAACACAAATCTTAATATAACAAACATATATATATATATATATATATATATATATATATATGACTCTAAATAAAATTTGAAATCAAGTGTTTGCAGCATTTGATATCAAATAAGATCAAAAACTTTTAGTAAATCTACATTAGAAATCTAGTCACCAAACTGGAATAGGATAATGCACCCAATGCAAACATCTTCATGCAATTAGAATTCTCAACAAAATCACCACTTCAAACAAGAAGATTACCTCCCCAAAGGCAAGTATTTGCAACATGTGAAAATACATGTATATTGCTGTCATGCTGTGTATATGAACTGTAATGTAGGTTTTAAATATGTGATACTGTCGATGAATGTACATGTCGATGTAAATAGATGTACAAACATGACTATCATATATACATACATGTAGATCTATAAATATATATATATATATATATATACACACAATAAAACATATAGATACATGTCTTAGATATAGGTACATACATGCCTATTGTAATGTATAGAATGTACATATATGATAATTGTATATGTATAGAATGTACATATATGATAATTGTATATGTACATAGAAGTAGATACATGTCTAGAGTATATGCACATTAATGTATACAATACAATATTTGCATAAAGATCAGTTCATAGACACATACATACATTTACACAGACAACTGCATATATGTAAATATATATATATGTAAATATATATATATGTAAATATATATATATGTAAATATATATATATGTAAATATATATATATGTAAATATATATATATGTAAATATATATATATGTAAATATATATATATGTAAATATATATATATGTAAATATATATATATGTAAATATATATATGTAAATATATATATATGTAAATATATATATATGTAAATATATATATATGTAAATATATATATATGTAAATATATATATATGTAAATATATATATATGTAAATATATATATATTTAAATATATATATATGTAAATATATATATATGTAAATATATATATATGTAATATATATATGTAAATATATATATATGTAAATATATATATGTAAATATATATATATGTAAATATATATATATGTAAATATATATATATGTAAATATATATATATGTAAATATATATATATGTAAATATATATATATGTAAATATATATATATATATATATATATATATATGTATATGTATATGTATATGTATGTATGTATGTATACACACTGCCGTTAGTATATATATATACATGTATATATAGTTATATATTTATTTATTTATATATTTATATATCATAGTATATTTGACAGCAAAATATATGTATCTACGTTTATGTGTGTGTGTGCGTATGCTTGTGCGTGTGTGCGTATGCTTGTGCGTGTGTGCGTATGCTTGTGCGTGTGTGCGTATGCTTGTGCGTGTGTGCGTATGCTTGTGCGTGTGTGCGTGTGTGCGTGTGTGCATGTGTGCGTGTGTTTGCGCGCGTGCGAGCTCGCACGTGTATATACAGGCGTGTTTGCATACTACGTATATATGTGCATACTGCCTTACATAAACGTTCATACATTTCAGATTCGAACACAAAGTCATAGAATCTAAATATACCTGGCGTGAAATAGATTTGGAAAGTTAAGATTATCGAAGAAAAAATCGTGTTGAAACTTGAAGATTAAAAAGGAGAGGAGAAAGTTTTAAAAGATACCTTCGTACTTTGATGATGGCGGAAAGATCTGGCGTTTTTTTGGTTATTCAAAAGGAGAGGAGGAAGAGTGGAATCAGGGAGGGTTTGCGTGCCAGGGGTGAGCACGACACGGCACGGCACGTCACGGCACGGCCCGGTTTATCACGACACGATCGTGCTGCCGTTGCGAGCCGGGTACTGCACGGTTCCTGTACCGTGCCGGGCCCAGCCCGGCACGGTTAAAAAAGAGCGGGGCCCGGTAGGCCGTGCCGTGCCGGGTCCGCTCGGACCGGGCCGGGCCAGGCCATACAGGCCAGGGCAGAGGCATACCTGAGCGGCCGAGCCCGAGACTGAGAGAGAGGGAGGCAGGCCGCACCGCACGGCCAGACAGAATATTTTTTTTTAAAAAAAAATTTATATATTGTAAATTGTATTGCTTAAGTGTAGAGTATTAAATATAAATATTTTAAAAAATGTTAAAAATAAAAATTAAATAATAAAAACAAATTTTAGAAATTTATTTTTTTTATCAAATTCTAATTATTTTAGCTTTTATTATATTTATTAATTATATATTAAAGTTATTAATTTTTAAAATAAAATTTAAATCGTAAAAAAAATAAATCAATACATTATGTTAGTAAAAATAAAAATTAAAAAAAAATAAACAACACAAATGAAAAATTACCAATAATCCAGTTGAAACCAATAGTCCGAACCGAAAAAAACAAATATAAGTTTCAACATAACGTACAAACAAAGTGTATAAATACAAACAATAAAAAAACATCGAAAAAAAATAGCAGATCATCATCAATCGTCAATCGGCATATCATGAGAATCATCAGCCGCAACATCAAGATCAGTACCATATGGATCATCATCATCGGCAATCAACTCCTCCGCCATCGTAGTGGATGTGGATGCGACTGCAGTGTCTGTCTCAGTCCCAGCTCCAGCACGATCATGGATGCTAAACCTCGATTCCTTCCAATCCTTCAAACATGTCAAGGCATCAACCATATCTGGACGTAATCTCGATCTCCTATCCGAAATCACGTTCACTACAACAGAAAAAAGCAGACTCCAATGCTACGCTCGACACCGGAGGAGTCAATAGATCCCGTGCCATCCTAGATAGCACGGGATAGATGGACTCATATGATTTCCACCACTGTAATAAATCAAGATTCTTAGTATCAAAATGTGATAGGATTGAGCAGTAATCGGTATCTAAGTACCGAGACAGCTCGTTCCTATGTGATGGTCCACCCCTACGTTTCCCCCTCGCTAGCTGAATGGAATAATCGTCATCTCCGAACAAGGTATCAATGTCCGTAATCACAGTCTCACTACCACCACCACCATACCTAGTATCGTAGTATGTGAATATGTCAGTCAACTTCTCGTGAATGAACCCTTCAGGTAGCTCTTCCAGGTTCATGCACAAGGAAATGAAAGTCAGGGTGTTTTCTACCCCTTCCACCTTAGCCCTAGGGTCCATGCATGCAGCGAGGCAATAAAGAGATAGAACGGTAGACTAGTACTTCAAGTACTTGGTCTCCATCTCTGCAACCATATGGCTAAGCATCGGGTCAGCTCGATACTTCCTAAACATGCTACTAATATTGCATATGCACCGGAGTGCAATGCAAGTGGTGGGCGTATAAACCGACGAACACATGTTCGTCATGTCATAAAATATCTTCAGGAATTTCATAAATGAAATTCCTGAAGCCCAGTCAGTGTCGTCAATAATAAGTTCGTCACTCTTACTATTGACGTAGTCGGATATCACGTGTTCGTATCCAACACATGATTCCAACATCAGGTACGTGTAATTCCAATGATGTCTCACATCCGATTAAAATTTCTTCTTCTTAAGATTCGCAGATAAACAAAGAGTACCAAACTCTTGTTGTCTGCAAGGAGTGCGAATATAATTTAGTGCATTGCATATATTATTCAACGCGGGGGAACACACATTCATACCCGCTTGAACAATCAGGTTAATCACGTGACACATGCATTTGACATGAAAAATATCTTTTAATGGTGCATCTCTAATATTCCTAACAAACATATTGATTGCTACTCCATTATTAGAAGCGTTATCGAATGTGACACTAAAAATTTTATTTTGAATTTTATATTCCCTAAATATTTTCATCATACACTCAAAAATGGCCCGGCCATCATGAAGATGAAGAATCTCAGTGAATCCTAAAATTTTTTTTATTGATTGTCCAGTTAGAATCTACATAATGACTCGTGAGACATACATAAGAAGAATCATCGTGACTTGTCCATATATCGGACGTCACGGATACCACTCCACTATATGCCATAAAATCCTAAATAATTTTTTGTTTTTCTAACTTATATATCTTTAGTATGTCATTCCTAGATGTGGACCTAGGAATCCTACGATATATGAAGGCTGAAAATAAGTCTGCATGATGCGCACTACCCTCGGATCTTCCGAAAATCTGATCGGAAGACCCATCAATGTGATGGGCCTGGCCATACCGTCCCTACCCAACTCGCTGGAGTATATAAAGGGAGTAAACTTTGAGACTGAACTCGATCCAGTCTCAAAAAATATAGTGCCAAGTTGGGTTTGCCTAGGATCTAAGGGTCCATGTTTTTTGGTGCATAATTCGGCATGTCTCTTAGGGTGCCCAGTCCCAAATGAACTCTTGCATGTTAATAGTCTCATACAATATTTGCACCCTGCCATTTCTTGTTCATCACACCTATCATTTTTTTGTGTTATTATTTTAAAATGAGTCCAAACTACAGAAGTCCTCCTAGTTTTTTGTTTTTTAGAACTTTGGGTTGAGACGACTGGAGAAACCAAAATTTCAGCAGCCTCAGACCTCTGTGTAACACTAACATTTTCATTTTCCAAATTTAAATATGTGTCAGGTGTATTTATCATTTTTTATGTTTTTTATTTTTTCCTATTTTTTTCTAGAGAGAGAAACTTTTAGAGAGAGTGTGAAAAAAAAACATAAAATAAATTACCCGGTAAAAGCAATGAGGTCAGTCAAGTGCAAGGTGTACCGCAGCAAACTCTGATGTTCAAAACTCAAGTCGAGTTTCACGAAAATCTAAGCCGAAAGCAAAATCCCGAGGCCCGAGTGAGTGATGCACGGTTTATGTGAGAGAGACAAAGTTTTGAGAGGATATATGTTTTTGAAAAACATAAATGTTATAGGGAGTAGGGTAGAATTTATAGATTAAAAATATTAATTTTTTATAAAAAAAGATATTTTTTTTTATATTTTTTTGAATTTTTAATATATATTTAGGGGGCAGAATCACGAGGACCGTTGGATTCTGCCCCCTAGCCGTTGGAGGCGAATCCAACGGTTGAAAATCAATACCATTTGAAATTTTTTTTTCCCATTGGGATTGGGTTGGGAGTCGGGACCGAGGGTCGGGTCCAATCTAGAGGTGTCAAACGGGCCGGCCCCGGCACGGCACGGCCCGTTTTTCACGAGCACGATCGTGCTACCGTGCCCGGCACGGCACGGTTTGTATACAAACGGGCACGCCTTGCCCATACAGGCCAAGCGGCACGGCCGGGCAGGCGGGAGCCGCAACGCGGGACTGGGTCACCAGGGTCCGGGAGGCCGCATGGGTTGACCGCTGACGGACAGGCAGAGCAGATGGCTCATGAGTCATGGGCTCATGGGCCCATGGCAGATTAGATTTTTTTTTTTTTTTTTGTAAATTTTTTGATAAAGTAACCGTATAGAGTAATAATTAAAAAATATAATTTTTTGTAAAAATTATAAAAATTAAAATTAAATAAAACAAACAAATATTAGAAAAAATTTTTTATATCAAATACAATTAAGTTTAGCTTTTTTTATATTTGTAATTTATTAATTATATATTAAAATTTAAAGTTATTAATTTTTAAAATAAAATTTAAATCGTAAAATAATAAATAAATACATTAAGTTAGTAAAAATTAAAATTAAAAAAAAATTTTAACTACACAAATGAAAAATTACCAATAATGCTTTTGAAACTAATGGTCCGAACAAAACAAGTATAAGTTTCAACATAACGTATGGTACAAAGTACAAACAAAGTGTATAAATAAAATAAATAAAAAAACATCGAAATAAAAGAGCAGATAAGCATCAAGATCAGTGTCATATGGATCATCATCATCGGCAATCAGCTCCTCCGCCATCGTAGTGGATGTGGATGCGACTGCAGTGTCTGTCACAGTCCCAGCTTCAGCACGATCACTGATGCTAAATCTCGATTCCTCCCAATCCTTCAAACATGCCAAGGCCTCAACCATATCTAGACGTAATCTTGATCTCCTATCCGAAATCACGTTCACTGCAACAGAAAAAGCAGACTCCGATGCTACGCTCGACACCGGAGGAGTCAGTAGATCCCGTGCCATCCTAGATAGCACGGGATAGGTGGACTCATATGATTTCCACCATTGTAATAAATCAAGATTCTTATTATCAGAATGTGATAGGATTGAGCAGTAATCGGTATCTAAGTACCGAGACAGCTCGCTCATATGTGATGGTCCACCCCTACGTTTCCCCCTCGCTAGGTTAATGGAATAATCGTCATCTCCGAACAAGGTATCAGTGTCCGTAATCACAGTCTCACCACCACCACCATACCTAGTATCGTAGTATGTGAACAGGTCTGTCAACTTCTCGTAAATGAACCCTTCAGGTGGCTCTTCCAGGTTCATGCACGAGGAAATGAAAGTCAGGGTGTTTTCAACCCCTTCCACCTTAGCCCTAGGGTCCATGCATGCTGCGAGGCAATAAAGAGATGGAATGGTGGACCAGTACTTCAGGTACTTGGTCTCCATCTCTGCAACCATATGGCTAAGCATCGGGTCCGCTCGAAACTTCCTAAACATGCTACTAATGTTGCATATGCAACGGAGTGCAATGCAAGTTGTGGGCGTATAAACCGACAAACACATATTCGTCGTGTCATAAAATATCTTCAGGAATTTCATAAATGAAATTCCTGAAGCCCAGTCCGTGTCGTCAATAATAAGTTCGCCACTCTTACTATTGACGTAGTCGGATATCACGTGTTCGTATCCAACACATGATTCCAACATCAGGTACGTGTAATTCCAACGATGTCTCACATCTGATTGGAATTTCTTCTTCTTAAGATTCGCAGACAAACAGAGATTACCAAACTCTTGTAGTCTGCGAGGAGTGCGAATATACTTGAGTGCATTGCGTATATTTTCCAACGCGGGGGAACACACCTTCATACCCGCTTGAACTATCAGGTTAATCACATGACACATGCATCTGACATGAAAGATCTCTCCTAATAGTGTGTCTCTAATATTCCTAACAAACATATTGATCGCTACTTCATTATTCGCAGCATTATCGAAGTGACACTAAAATTTTATTTTGATTTTTATATTCCCTAAATATTTTCATCATACACTCAAAAATGGCCGGGCCATCATGAGGATGAAGAATCTCAGTGAATCCTAATATTTTTTTATTGATTGTCCTGTTAGAATCTACATAATGACTCGTGACACATGCATAAGAAGAATCATCGTGACATGTCCATATATCGGACGTCACGGACACCACTCCACTATATGCCAAAAATTCCTTAATTATTTTAGTTTTTCTAACTTATATATCTTTAGTATCTCACTCCTAGATGTGGACCTATGAATCCTACGATAGGATGGCTGAAAATAAGTCTGCATGATGCGCACTATCCTCGGATCTTCTGAAAATCTGATCGGAAGACCCATCAATGTGATGAGCCTGGCCATGCCGTCCCTACCCAACTCGTTGGAGTATACGAAGGGAGTAAACTTTGAGACTGAACTCGATCTAGTCTCAAAAAATGTAGTGCCAAGTTGGGTTTGCCTAGGATCTAAGGGTCCATGTTTTTGGTGCATATTTCGGCATGCCTCTTAAGGTGCCCAGTCCCACATGTACTCTTGCATGTTAAAAGTCTCATACATATTTGCACTGTGTCATTTCAAGTTCCTCACCCCTAACATTTACTTGTGTTATGATTTTAAAATGTGTCCAAACTACAGAAGTCCTCCTAGTTTTTTGTTTTTTAGAACTTTGGGTTGAGACGACAAAAGAAACCAAGTTTCAGGAGCCACAGACGTCTGTGTAACACTAACATTTTCATTTTCCAAATTTAAATACGTGTCAGGTGCATTTGTCATTTTTTATGTTTTTTATTTTTTCGTATGTTTTTCTATAGAGAGAAGCTTTAGAGAGGGAAAGTACAAAAAACGTAAATAAATTACCCGGTAAAGGCAATGAGGTCAGTCACGTGCAAGGTGCACCGCAGGAAGCTCTGATGTTCAAAACTCAAGTTGAGTTTCACGAAAATCCAAGCCGAAATCAAAATCACGAGGCCCGAGAGAGAGATGCACGGTTTATGTAAGAGAGAGAAAGTATTGAGAGGTTTTATGTTTTTGAAAAACATAAATATTATAGAGAGGGGGGTAGATTTTATAGGCTAAAGAAAGTTTTTTTTTTATAAAAAAAGATATTTTTTTATTATATTTTGAATTTTTTTAAGATTTTTAAGGGGCAGAATCACGAGGACCGTCGGATTCTGCCCCCTAGCCGTTGGAGGCGAATCTGACGGCTGAAAATCGGTGAAGTTTGAATTTTTTTTTTTTTTGCCGTTGGAATTGCTCGGATCGGATCTATGGCCGTCGGCCGTAGGGTATCGGCAGTCTGGACCGCTGGTCGGGTCCAATCAGACCCGACCCGCGGTCTTATTACCGGGGGGGGCCAGGGGACGGCCGTACGGGTCACTACTCACGCCACGCCACACGTGACACGCCGCCAGTGCCACGCGTGCCTGCGTGAACCGGCACGGGATGGACCTGTGCCGGCGTGCCGTGCCAAGGCACGGCACGGCATGGCTCGTGCCAGGCACGACACGGCACGGGATGTTCTTAACACGGGCACCCGGCACAGTTTAAGAACGTGCCGGGCTGGCACGTTTGACACCTCTAGTCCAATCAGACCCGACCCGCGGGTTTTTTTCGGGAGGGGCCGGGTCACGCCAACGTGTGCCCGCGTGATACCTAACCGGCACGGGAAGAACCCGTGCTGCCGGGCCGGCCCAAGCACGGCCGAACCGTGCCGTGCCTCGTGCCGGGTAAGGCCGGGCCTACCCAGGCACGACCAAACCGTGCCGTGCCTCGTGACGGGCCGGGCCGGCCTAGGCATGGCCGAACCGTGCCGTGCCTCGTGCCAGGCCGGGCCGACCAGGCACGGTTGACACCTCTAGTGAGAGGTAGGAGGAGAAAGGAGAGATTGGGGCATGGCGAACATCGGGGAGGTATGCTTTTGTAATTCCAACACACCAATCTTGATCGTATAAATTATTGTAAATAATAAAAATACAATACCAAAACTAAAATTATTATTTTAAATTATTACAATTTCTTAAAATTTTAAATATTTCTACATTAAAACATATTTTTTTATATTACATTTCTAATACAATATAGTATAGTATATTACATATATATAATAAAAGTAAAAATTATTTATAAAATATAATCCTAATTGTGTAAATAAAATATTGGGGCTCAATTTTTTGATTTCTTCTCTCTTAGATATTTCAAATCTCATGGTAGTTAAGTTCTTGGATAATGATAATCTCAATTAATTATCCTTCTCTAGATTGTTGTTCATGTACATAATATATTTACATTTCACTCATGAGTCTCGTTAGAGATTTTACAATTTAAAAATTAAAGTATATGACATGACGTATGTTATTATTTATGAATAAATATATTTGATTTATTTATTTTTTTGGATATTGATGAACAGGTAATTAAATAGAACTCGAACTAGACTTTCAACTTTTTGTTGGTTTGTATGAGATTTTTATTATGGATTGTTGAACTATGAGGCTCACTCATGCATATAGTAGAAAAAAAGTGATAATCTTTTCGACTATGATGTGTGAGATAAACATTTGTGTTGAATCTTAAGATTTAGGTATACTAACCATCATGAGTTATGACACACACGTGCATATCCAAAGGATTTCTATCATTATCCTTCTTAGTAATGATGTGACTTACAATCTAAATGTGAATCTCTTAGGAGAACATTATATATAATATCAATCATTATTAAGAAATAATCTTTTAAAATATATATAATTGTTTTGTGAAAAAAAACATTAACACGTGTACAATGATACTACGCCACCTTACAAGGTTGCAACTCCAAAAGAAAATCATGCCCAAGTTCACCCAAGATGAGAACAGAGAAATAGGGAAATAGAATAGTAAATGGAGGTTACCTTAAGTTGCGGAGATAAAAAATTAATTAAATAATAAAACTAAAGGTAAGCCTTGACGAATCTTCTATTTCCTCAATAATTTTTTAAAGGAAAATTGGATAAATATTTCGAGAAGTTAATCAATATAATCCTGAACTTATGGGTGAGCATATTATTTTCCAAAGTTCTAGCTCGATGCTAGACTAAATTAAATTTATGAAAGAAATGAGTAATAATAGAAATTTAGAGACACATGTGATTGTGAATATGATCAAGAGGTCTATTAAAAATAACTTCTAAGAAAATTAAATGATCCTAAAAATTTTACTATACTTTGTACTATTAAAAATTATATTTTTTAGAAGGTATCATACAACTTGTGAACATGTATCAATTATATCCTATCAATTGCCTAAATATTAAATCTGAACAAATTTACTCTAACATTTCTTGCTCCGAATAGCATATCGAACTATGAAGCACTTTATTGAAATTATCTAAGACATATTGGTCATGGTGAGTATATTTATTTTTTTAATTGATTCATCATGTTTGATGTTTAAGAAGATAATATGTACTTACCACAAAATATTGAGACAACCAAACCCATCAACTTCAGATCAAGTATCATCATCTTCATATCTTTGCATGGGTATGTCTCACGTTTTACCTATTCACCATCCAGTAGGACAACAACGCACAAACCCACCACTAGTCAAAGTATTGTTTTAAAGTTCTATCTAGTCATCATCTATCAGTATCTATAACATAAATTATAATCAAACCATAAATAATTAATCATCCAGACCAAGTATATCATATCATTCAAATCATATAACTCATAGACCTTGTAATTTCATTAAAATTTCTAAATTAATTTATATAGACTGTGGGTTTGAGAGACATGACCAACTCCAAGGACTAATATATTTTATATGTTTCTTACTTGTTTAAGAACCCCTAAGAAGTGGCAAAATGTCACCTTAGGATTTGTAGTTGCTATGATTTATTTTTTTCACGAGGGAGAATAAGAATAAATGAGAATTTTTGGAAAATTTCTTTAACTTTTTTTTATATTAAGGTGGATTTGTAAGAATGAAGGTATGATTTCATGACTTAGATGAACGTTACCACCATGGCCTTCATCTATTTAACTTGAGTTCCCAACTCTAGAATATGGACTTGACTCTATTTAGAATCTTGGTTTTTTTGTAACACAATGTCATATGACTTGTAATGACAATGTATATCATTCATGACACAAATTCATGATACCTTGCAATGGTGATGATATTGTTGTGTGACTGTGAGTTAGACATGACTTCTCATCTTGCTATATAGTCATGGCACTATGTAGAAGTAATGGTGCTGGCCTTCACTTCTCTCATAGTGACATAATATTGCGGTGTTAGAATGTCATGGTATTTATACTTGGCTTGCACATTAAAAGTCGTGGCTATGTCTTCCTTCGAGAATAATAGGTGTGGTCTTCGTAATGGTCATGCTCAAATAATATTATTTATTATATTTATGGACCTAAAAGTTATGGCTTTATAAAAGAGTCACACCTCTAATTTTAGGCTACAGAGCCATATAAAGATAAAATCTCAATTATATGAAATTAGCCACCATGACTTTAAGTACTTGTTGGGTACTTGGTTGTTATGATAAAGAATTAACATTGTAGCCATAAATATTTTTCGAGCTAAATAGGGATGATGCTCTATGATAATATCATAACTATTGAAAATGTATAGCATAATAGAAAGATCATGTTGATGAGAGCATAATGTCAAGACAAACATGATTTTTCCAATGATTATTTAAATAGAATTTTGGTTAAGATTTGATGGCAAGACCATGAAAGACTTTTAGAGATACCTCATTTGCTAAACACCTCAAAAAACTCATTTATTTCATAATTATTCATCAAAGCTCTATAAAATATTAAAAATTATTAACAAACATATTAACTACATTTCTACATATACATATCATTCCCAACCACAAAATACTCGAGAATGTTCAATGAATTAAATACAATACAAATCACATATAAATTAATTACTCATCCCAAAATAATAAATTAATCCTCAAAGAATAAATATAAATATGTATCATCACCAAAAATTAGTATGACTGGGTCTGTGTGTCACATACTCTATAAATAGTAGAGAAGCCATGGGTAGATATATTTACATTCAAAATAGGGATTCAGTTTTAGGAGTATACGTTTGAGCTTAGGTTATCTCCTAGGCAACATTATCTTTAATATCCATATCTATACCATCAATACTACTTTAACTTCATCGATGATCTCTAATATACTTATGATTCTTTTAGTATATTATTTCAGTTCCTTCTTTGACCTATTCATTCAATCATTTTCATCTACAATCATCTAAGAGGTTTTCTCTACATTTAATGTGCAACTTTAGTAAATTTTTCAGTTTATTCTTCTAGCACAAATGCCCATTTTTATTATGGATCTCCAAAGTCATGGCATTGAGTATCATCATGTCTTTGCCTTTGAGCTTGTTTTTTCTTTTTCTTTTTATTGTTCCAAAGTACGGAATTATGCATAGCAGTAAAACTATAACTTTTTCATCTACCTTTTCCTTGCCCTTGCCTTTTTTAACTAATGACATCGTACTATGCATTGTCATGGATTTATCTTTTAGTTTCTGATGGACTAATTTTTTGTATTTCTAAAGTCACAGTATTGGGCATAGGTATATCTTTGTTTTCTATTCCTCCTCAACCATTTCCAAGAATATAAGGCCAATGAACCTACTTCTATTCTTCATCAATTTGGTAGTATTCCTCACTCTTCCTGTGGTGGCACTTTTCAATAAAATAATAGGGATGTACACAAACTTCATTATATTTTTCATGTTGTTCGTGCACTACTATTGGTACTTCTACACCTTCTCAATTTGGGGGAAAGGGGGGAAGCTTTTCTTACTTCTGTATACACCATAAATCAATATATTTCTATCACTATACATAATTAAACTTTATATGATATGTTGTTTAGTTCATCCCCCTCTTATGACTTATTTAGAGTCTTTGGATATATCTGTTTTGTTCTTCTTCAAGAACATGAAAGAAACAAACTTCGGTTGTATTCTCACTTGTGATGTTTTCTTGGATTTGGATTTCATCAAAAAGGTTATAAGTGTTATGGTTCCAATAAAAACATCTTCTGTTTCTCAGCATTTGGTCTTTTGGGAATACCAAATGTTTTACAAACTACCCCAAGTTCATGCTTTCTCTATTTTTTCCATCAATCCAATCTCTGATCTTTTTTCTCAAGAGTCTTTCTATTCTATTATAATTAAAATTCTCATGTAGCTGATGAACCTCTAGCACGATCATCGACATACCCACTGAGACTTCATAATGGATCATGTCGGTCCTTCTAACTCTCATTCACATAATCATTCTCATCGTAACTACTCTTCCTCCTCATCTTCAGACTTCCATTTCTTTTCTATCCTTGCCTCACTTCAGGAACCTAAAAATTTTTGTGAGACATCCTCTAACCACTATGGAACCAAGCTATAAATGAAAGTTAGATACATTACATAAGACTAGAACATGGACTCTAGTTGATCTTCCTCTGAAAAATTTGTTATCGGTTGTAAATTAATTTATCCGATCAAGACTCGGTCAGATTGCAGAATGATCGCTACAAGACTCACCTCATTGCTAGGGGATTTTACTCAAAGTATGAGATTGATAATGAGGAAACCTTTTTTCTAGTTGCTCATATTTATTCTATCAGGACTTTATTACCATTTATGTTGCTCAAAATGGCTATTCTTACGGATATATATTCAAAATACTTTCCTCTATGGTAACTTTCGAAGGAATTCTATACGAAGCTCCCCCCTAGTTATTTTCATCCTTTTGGGCTCCCTCATAGAGTATTTTGACCATGGATGATACTTTATGGTCTAAAATAGACTTCTCGAGCATGGTTCGCAAAGATCAACTCTATATCTCCCAGCATGGTTTTTCTGGCAATTCTTTTAGTACACCTTTTTTCTGAGATGATATAATTATGGTATTACAATTATACTTTTGTATGTCGACGATATATTTATTACAGTGATGATAACATGGTATTCGGGAATTAAAATAGTTTCTGAATATCAATTTGAAATGAAAGATTTTGATCCTCTCAAAATTCTTCTTGGTATATAAGTTTTTTCCTTTGTAAATGATTATTACCTTTCTATGGGAAAATATACTTCTAATCTTATTTCTGTGTTTATATACTAATAACAATATTTTCAACATACCCATGAGTATACTTGTCTCCTCAACTCTCATGAAGGCAAAGCTCCATATGATACTACTCTCTATGGACAATATTGGGAGTCTAATATATCTCACTATTACTTGCCCTGATATTTTCTATGTGGTACATCTGTCAATCAATGTATGTCTGCCTCAAGATATCATCATTATGTTGCTGTTCTACGAATTATTCGGTATATGAAAGGAACCATATTTGATGTTCTTCATTTTTCTTCTCATTATTTATTAACCCTTGGGCATATTTGTTGCAATTTGCATGTGATTCGACTAATCCTTGATCTACTAAAAGATATTGCTTTCTTCTAGGTGAATCTTTTATCTCGTGGAGAAGCAAGAAACAAATAGTTGTTTCTCATTCCATCATTGAAGCTGAACACATAGCACTAACAGATACTACATCTAAACTCATTTGGTTATGTTGGTTACCACAACATCTCAGGGTTGATTGTTCAAATGTAATTCAAATTTATTGTGATATTAGAAGAGCTATTCAAATTACTCATAATGATGTATTCCATGAATATGCTAAGCATATTCAAATTGATTATCAATTCATTCCTCAACATTTGCAAGGCATACTCACACTTCTGTATGTATCTTCTCAAAATCAGCAAGTTGATATTTCCCTAAATCTCTTCTCCATGACCCTTTCGAGCTTTAGCTTCCAAACTCAAAATGCTTTCTAACCACCATGAGTTAGGGGGGGGGGGGGGGGGGGGGAGGTGTTTGTTTGAATGCTTATAAAAGTCTTATATGGAGCTTTTTTTAAAGCTCATCTCTTGTATATTCAAAATATAACAACTTATACATAAACTTCAATTGATTTCTTCATTCTGCTTGCTTTCTTCATATTGAAGGGTAAAATTTATTCCCATAGCCCATGTTAAAATATTTATTTTTACATAACCAAAATATATTTTAAAATAATCTACAAAACTAAAAATAATAAAGAAAAATTATGTAAAGGGGATCCAAAACAAAATTATAATGTTTTGGTCCCCCTCTAAAACAATTTATGCAAACACTCCATTTTATAAAATACTTAAATTGTATGATAATTTTTTCATTTTATTAAATTTGTACTTATTATAAAAAAACTGAAAAAAAAAACACGAACACATTTTTCATAAAATGTGTTTATGAACTATAATACTATATTCGTCAGCATTAAATAAATATCGTAATATATATCGCATAAATTATGTATTTATATTGGAATATTATATTTATTATTATATATATATCAATACTATATAGCTATAAATATATAAATATATAGTTAAAAACTATACTTGCAAATTATAAATTTAAAATACTGTATAGTTATGTATGATTGTTAAACATATAAAACATATATATATATATATAATGATATACAAACTGCATATAATTTAGTTTAACTTTATATGCAGTTAAATTATATATAATTTAGGTGTGTGTGTGTGTGTGTAGTTTTCAATATATAACTATATAGTATTATATATATATAACTTTATTAAAGGAGGAATTGTGTTTGAGTGAACTACCCAAAATATTTGAAAAAGGGAAATAAAGTTGTAATATTTGAATACAAGTGCACTTATTTCGATTTCATTGAATCAACTTGGGTAATGATAAAAACTACTCATTCATGAACTTAATTATCATTGATTTCGATTTCACTACTAGACATCTATAGTCATCAATGATTACCAACTACAAGGTTTTC